>LPNX010150404.1:789781-862069 GCA_001517045.1 Pseudotsuga menziesii | reverse complement strand
GGGGGGGGGGGGGGGGGGGGGGGTGCATGGTATTGGGTGACCCGTGGTATTATCCCACGGTAATTCCCCTATAAAATAAAAACATTGTAATACGATTGTGTATTGTATTATAGAAATTTAAAAGTGATCTTTGTGATTGTGAGAGAGTGGAGAGGAAGTGCAGCAGGGTTGCTGTAGGTTTTATCCCTTCATTTTGCTGGACGAAATAATAATAAAGGACTGGTGATTTATGTGTGGAAGTAGTCCATCTTGGGTGAACCACATTATATCTGTGTCTCTCTTATAATGTGTTTTACTATTTTCATCTTGCTTATTGCTCTGGGATCCTATTTTTCTAACAATTGGTATCAGATCCAAAAGGTCTATTTGGCAGGTAAACTCACAGGGAAGATGGGTTCTCGATTCGAGTGGGAGAAATGTTAGAAGAAGGAAAGTTTAGGGTCGAGAAATTTAACGACCAAAACTACCAGCTATGGAATATGCAAATGGAGGACTATCTATACTAGAAGGATCTATATCTACCGATGGGCAGAAAAAGAAAACAATCGACAACTATAAAGGATGAAGAATGTGAGGTACTTGACAGAAAGGCACTGGGAACAATACAATTGTGCATGGCTTCATCAGTGGCTTTCAATATTTTGAAAGAAAATACAACGAAGGGTGTGATGAGCACATTCATTAATCTCTATGAAAAACCTTCGGCTTATGTTGAGGCCTGGAAATTCGCAGGCAACAACAGAAAGGGATTCTCCCCAGTCAACGTTCCCAACTAGCCCGTGACTGTTTGGTATGGGGAATCCGTCCGGTTTGCGGTCCGGCTATCATAGGTCAAAGTAACAAAAAAACAAAGGTTTTACCGGTTGCGGCCCGGTCCACCGTGTATATTTTTGTATTTTTTGACTTAAGTATGATATGCATATGCCTAATTAACCATGCAGGATGATAAAGATACAAGGAGCATTCACAATGTGATGCACAGGTTCTTACCTCTCGTCTTAGGACTCGCAAGCATCTAAATCACATATGCAGAAATAAAACTAACTATCTACCTATCTATCTATCCCCGGGGAGCAAACTTTAACTTGTTTGTGAGTAATGTGAATTGTGCATGTATCATAAAGAGAAATCACAGATAGCTGATATTTCTTCCTACAACACATGAATGATTAAAGATATTTCAACAATCAGATAGCTAATTGTTTTATGAACAACATACATTACGCATGGTGGTAATTCCACAAAATAAACCAGAAATCATTTAAACAAGAACATAGGTTCTGAGAGTTAGAATGATCTCACGGTTAATGGACAAAAGCTGGAAAAACAAAATAGTTCATCTTTCAGCCATCCACAGCATAACATTTGAAAGTGCCACCAATCTTCCTCCAACAGGCAAACAATACTTCTTTATTGCAAAGATAAATAGTTCTTCTTACAATATAGCTTTTCATGTCTAACTGGGAAAAAGTACTTTTTCCCTCTTAGTCTATTACATTTATACAAAAAAGATGAGATGGTTGGGTTGCCCAAAGTGACCTTTGGGCTTCCCAACTCTTTGTTTCCCAACGCTTGACTTTTCTCAAAGGTTTTTTTTTTACAAAATGTTACATATTACAAAAAATGACCAATCCTTTACGAGGAGGGTCCCACTTGGGCATCTAGAAATTTCTTCCATGCCAAAGCTTCAGAGGCAATGCCCTCAAACGCACAAGGCTCTAAAAACTGAATATTTATCTCAAACTTAGCAGCCTGGTTCTTTATAGCCTCAATCCTGGCTGCACTCAATCGAAGCTGATCCTCCAGAAGCTGCACGTTGATAGCTGAATGATCTAGTTCGCTCCTCAAGATCTGATCATCCAGGGCTTTAATACGCTGTACTTTAGCTTCCTCCTCCTGGTATCTCTTCTGCAGTAGCTTCACAAAGGCATTGTGATCCGGGAAAGCCTCAAGCCTCTGCTTGACCTCTATCTGGCACCGGTTGTAGGTAATGAGAAGCCTTCTGAAAAACTCGGTGCATGCTCCTTTTGTCTTCTTAACTAATTTTTTGAAATCCTCCGCGGTATTTATAGCAAATTCCAGCAAGTCATAATCCCGCTTGAGGGCCTGTGTATCCTTTGATGGCAGTTCTACTGGAGTTTCTTCCTTGTTTTCTAGCCTTTCCATTCTTGCCGTCAGGACTTCAAGGACGTCCTGAGATCGATCTACAAAGTAAGAGGAGGTCTCCAGGATTTCCTCCAATCTGCTATCTACCTGCAGCACCTTGCACCTTTCTCCTTCTATAGCAGTCTGTAGCTGCAACATCTTAGCCTTCTGGGCCAAGATATGCTCTTTGAACGGTTGGAGGTTAACCTGCTGCTCCCTTGCTTCCTCCAGAGCAGTTGTCAGAGAAGAAATCTGCTCTTGATGTTTCTCTTTCTGTTCTTGGGAGTGCATCTCACTGGCCTGCAAGATAATATTTTTCTACTCTTCTAGCTCTTCTACCTTCCCCAGCAGCTGTTCCTTTTCACTCCTTAGCTCTTTACATTCTTTTTGCACTTTCTCCAGAGCCTCCTGTGTAGTTTCCATAACCTGTCTTTCTACTTGGAGGGCCTGCAATTCAGCCCTAGAAGCCTTTATCTCCCTCTGCATGTCTTCATACTTCCGCTTCAGCCTATTGCCTTCCTCTCTCTCTTTCCTCAAGGTGTCTTTCAATTGAGCAAAAGACCTTTTGGATAGCTTTAAGTCTGTTATAATCCTGCCCACATTATCCTCCGAAGCTTGAATCAGTGCTGCTCCGGCTCTAATGGTGAATCTCGGATCTTGGTCTGTTCCCAACATAACAGGCGTATCCGTTATCATTTTACCAGGAAGACCTTCTGTTCTCTTCATTATTCTCTTTGTTGTCCTATCATAATAAATAGTGTTGAAATCAAGGATTTCTTCACCCACCTTCAGTACAAAGGGTACCAGCTTGAGTGTGGGGACCATGGGTGTGCTGGTAACAGGTACTTGTGGGTCTTGAACCTCGGGGTTCTCCACGTCCTGGGTCTGCCCTGCAGCTGTTTCAGAAACTAACTGCTCTGTCTGTGTCAGCTTTATCCTTTCAGCTTCTTGCTTTTGGAGTTCCTCATCCAGCTTCCTTTTCTTTTCTTCTTCTTCTTTCTTAGCTGCTTCTTCTGCTTTCTCAGCCGCTTCCTTAGCAACCTTCCTTTTTTCTTCTTCTTCTGTGTGTAGCCACCCTGCAGCTTCTTGTGCCAACCTCTGGGCTTCCTCATTTCTTCTTTTTTCTTCTTCCTCAGCCTTTGCTTGTTCGTATCCCTTCCCACCTTTGGTGGTGATCTTATTCTTGAACCTTCTTGTCAAGGCTGTCATGTTTATTGCATTTCGGAAGATGGATTCTTCCCGATCCCAATGGTGGGCATACTCAAAATGCACATTGTTTGTTTTGCAGTGTTCAGCTACTTTACCCTGAGTATCATTCCTACGGAAGGGCATCTCTCCAAAATGGAACTTTTCCAGCTCTTCTACAAATTCATCAGCCTTTTTTACTCTGGTAAACTTGTAGCTTCCTAACCTGAAGGGAAAAGGAGGATAGGCGGTCTTCTTGTGCTCAAATAGAAAGCTGTCTATTCCATCTGGGAACACTTGTCTGACTGCCTCCTTGTGAATAATGTAATCAGTTGCGTATTTGGGCAGCAGGGAAGGTGCTCTTGAACCTCCAAACATCCTGAAGTACAGGCCATTTTCAGTCAAATAGTAGCCTGCATACTCCTCTATTACTTGCAGTGCCTCCTCTGACATACAATCATACTCCTTCAGGAAAATGAGTGTGTATAAGGGCATGATAAAGTGTTCACATACTTCTCGATAATGGCTATGATATTTGTGTGCCCACAACGGTTTATAGGCAGCATAGAAAAGCATTATTTCCCTATCCCAGATGCACCTGAGTTCGGGGAAAGGCTGATTACACAATATGCAATCGATGAGTATGGAACTCATATAGAACTCAAACCTCTTTTGGGCCACTCCTCCCAAAGCTGAGGCCAAGCAAGCTGAAAGACTATTTGATACAAGGCTAGCCCAGTTGAAAATTGTCCCCTGGGTTGCAACATGAAAAATGATGGGTATCCACTCTAACTTGAAGAACCTACCATGTGCTCTTCCAAAAATCCTGTTCAGCATTAAAGCTATGAACCTATAGGGGGCCCTTAAGCTTGCTGTATCATAATCAACCGTCGGTCTGTATCTGTAATGTTTTCCCTGCAACAACATCTTTTTAAGAGTCTCTACCAGGTCCATTCTAATATTGTTCAGCCAATCATCAGATAAAAATACTTGGGCTTCTGGCAGGTGGTAAGCCAATGCTACATATCCAGGGCTATATACAGCATAGCCCTGTCTTTCAACATTTTCCAAAATCATTGTTGTGACATCTGCTTGGGGCAGAATCCAACCGATTACTTTAGAGCACGGGAACAACTTTGGTCTAGTGGCGATCTTCATTAGTGAAGATCTTTCTATGTTGGCATATATGGACTCTTCTTCCAATCATATGTCAAGAAATTCTCTGCGCGTGATCAGTCTATATATTTCCCCCCACTGGTACTCAGGTTCAACACCAGAAATACACTTAGTGTCCTCGTATATGTATTCTATATTGGTGACAACTTCTACTTCTGGCTCTTCTTTGACCACAGGGGCCTTCTTCTTTTGTCTCTTTGACATTGTGAGCTCTTCCTGCCATAAAATTGTAACATTAAGCCCTTTTGGCTGAGTGACAAACTGGTATACATCAATGTGCAGTGTGCCATTTCTTCTATGTTTAACATGATAGCAATCAATCAATGGAGCAAGTATATGCATGTATAGACTGAAATGGCCTAACTAACAGAACTATTAAACCCAATGTGCAGTGTTTAGTGACTTTGTCTATGTCCAGCATGATGAAAAATAGTTATATGCATTAAAATATGCAAGCTACCACTGCTTTTCAATACCAACAATTCTAACAATATAATCGGGCGAAAAGAACATCTACATTAACGCGAAGAAAACCTCCGCTCTCTGCGGGTGACATTATCATTTTGCTGTGCGGGGCGAACAGGGGAAAGATATACGAGATTTTAACAGTGCTTTAACAAAACCGTGCCATCGTCGCTTATGGCCAAAAAGCAGTGATATATCCCTTTCAACCGGCTGGGGTTTGACCACTGAGCTCGAATGGGGTCGCGCGGAACAACATGACGAAAATGATTGGGGTTTAAACGATGCAGGAAGCCCAAAAATGGAACAAACAGTCCCAAATCCACAAGGAAGGGCCATGGCAAACCTATCTCCACCATACATCATCATACAGGGTGGTTTGGTGCAGACAGCATAACGGTCGTCTGCACCAGACCCCCTAATTCTCTATGAGTAGGGTGATATAGCAACGACGATATGGAAAAAATACTCTAAGGGCCAAACCGCCCTCCCACAGATAGTTAAGATAAAAATCTCCACCTATATAGGCATATAATTTAACGAGACGAGGAAAACGGTCGGGGAAACAAACCACCGTAGAAAATAAAACCACCAAACGTTCAAACGGAAAGAGGAAAGGCAAACGAAGCCTACCTGGCACTGATGTGTAACCGGCGTGTATGGCGGGACGAAGACGGTCAGGCTTCTATAGTTGCCACCTGGATGCGGGTACCGGCAATGGGGTCCGAACAAACTCGAGCAATTGACAGCACGATAGCGACAGAGCACGGTAGTTAAAAATAACAATAGAATAATAAACCCCTCAACCCCGTATATATTAGGTCAACACTCACGGCATATCGGATGGTGGACCACTTTTGGATCAGAAACTGAAATCCAACTTTCTTCCGCAATGGCGGACGGCCAAAACGCTAAGCCATTCATGTACCATACTTAGCGGAACCTCGGTAGACTATTCGTCGGGACCAAAGTGAAACTGGAGCTGCAACGGCGGAGCCGCGGAGGGTAAATCGATCCGCAATGGGTAAAATCTGAATTGAAAGAAAAACGACTCCACATCGGAAGGGATGGTGCTTCTTTCATCCGCAACGGCGGAACCGTAAAGCATACCACAGTCCGCAACGTCGGGACTTGAATCGGAAGCAAAAACACTAAAGGCTCGGAGAGTTTTAGAGCTTTGGCAGCCACGACGACGGAGCCACAAAATGATGTGGCCTTCTGCAATGGTGGGAATCGAACGACTTAAACATCCCGAAACCAAAAAAAACCTTTCGCAGCCGCAACGACGGAAGCCCCCCGACTTACGGGATCGGCAAAAATAACACAGGCGGGAAACGAAACATTGAAGCAATGATTGAAAGAGGAATTGGTTTTCCGTCTGCAACGGCGGAGAAAGAAATGAAAAATCCTTCCGACATAAACCAAAAGATCGGCCGATGTGAAAACCAATGGATCGGAAGACGAAAGTGTATGTCTTTCCGCAACGGCGGAAGACCAAAACAAAGATCCACCCGTAACGGCGGGGCACTGACCAAAAATAACTTTCGATTCGGGCATGCTTCAAATGCATTCAAAGGCAGCAATAAAGCTTGATCAAACAGTGGATTACTTCAAGCATCAGAGGAGGAATAAAAAACAATTGGTAGCTCAATCCAAGCATTTAGAATTAACTCAAGGACAAAGAACTAATTGAAGCAAAGGAGGGTCCTAAATTTTTTTGGAATTTTTGGAATTTGTTGCAGCTGCAACAACTTCTAACAAGGTATTTTTAATGTAGCATTTGTTTAATATGATTATGTTAGAAGGTGTATCTATTGTTGACCATTTAAATGAATTTAATATAATTACCAGTCAACTAAGTTTTATAAAAGTGAAATTTGATGATGAGTTTAGGGTTCTTCTTCTCCTGTGCTCATTGTCAGAGAGCTGGGTTTCTCCCTAGTTCAAACACTCTTAAATTTGATGATGTTATTGGTGTTATTCTTAGCGAGGAAATGTGAAGAAAAGCATAGGTGAGATATCAAGTAATGCATTCACCATGGAGAGAAGGGGAAGACAAAGGTAGAGAGGAAGGAGCCCATGTAATTGCAAGCAAGTAAGTTTATGGAAAACATAAGAGAGTTATATTTCTCAGGGTTGAGAAACAAAACAAGAGTCAAAAGTTAGATCTTGTTCATACATATGTATGGGGACTGACTCAGGTACAATCTCTTAGTGGCTCTCATTATTATGTTACTTTTATTGATGATGCAACTAGAAAAACTTGTGTTTATTGCATTAGACATAAATATGATGTGTTTTCTACTTTTAATAAGTGGAAAGATTTGGTTTAGAATGAGACAAGAAAAACATTGAAATGTCTCAGATCTGATAATGGAGGTGAATAATGCAGCAAGGAGTTTGATAGTTATTGTTCATACCATGGGATTCATAGATAGAATACGGTCCTAGGAACACCACAAGAAAATGGAGTGTCAAAAAGGATGAATAGGACGATCATGGAGCGTGCAAGGTGTATCTGATTGCATTCAGGGTTGCCCTTAGGGCCTTCAAGCACTTTGTATGGTGGGATTCCAGAGGAGGCATGGACAAGTAAAAAGGTAAACAAATCATTTATGAGAAATTTTGGTTGTGAATCATTTGTCCATATTGATAAAGAAAATAGAACAAAACTTGAGGATATATCCAAGAAATGCACCTTTATTGGATACGAGGTTGATGATTTTGGTTATCGCTTTGGGATTATGAAAATCACAAAATCATTAGGAGTAGAGATGTGGTATTCAACGAAAAGTTTATGTACAAATATCACTTGCAAGGAGATAAAGAGGAAAAGGAAAACACAGACAAGGATGATTTTAAGGACCTCCCTTAGATTTAAAAGTATACAAAATGGGTGAATCTCCCTGATATATAGGAAAATTTGAAGGCGATTTTATTAATTATAAATATGTATATATAAATGTCTTGGAAAATATTTCAATTTATTATATAATGTTTTAAGATCTTGGCTAATCTTTCACTAAATTGTAAGATATTGTAAAATCTTGGTGAACATTTCACTGCATTATAAAAAATTGTAAAAACTGGCAAACCTTTCATTGATTTATATAAAATATTGTAAAAAATTGGTGAATCTTTTGCCAAGAAGATTCACCATCTCTTTGATTCCTATTAAATCACAATTCGTTAAGCTTTCACTTTTTCTTCTAATATGTTTCTCTTCATATTATTTCAATTCTTTCTGACACTAATTCTCATACAATCACCCAAATCAACCAATGCTAAATTGAACAACCTAATTGATGAAATGATTATGTAACTTCTTTCTCACTAAATCATCTTAATTCTATTTGCTAATTCAATCTTCAAGAAGAATTACTACTAATTAAATTTTCAAGGATAAATCACTCCTTCTGGAAAAATGAAATCACTCTAGCAAAAATAGAAATATAGAACAATTCATATAGATAAAGTGGATATATTATTTTTTCAAGAAGTTAAATCCTATATTAGTTTTGCAAGAAGTTAAATCCAATCACCACTCGTGCAAGAATGAAATATATGTAGCTCACCTACCATTGATCCATGGCTTAACACCCGATTGGTCCATGATCTCTATTTAAAGAGCATGGAGGGTCCTTGGCTAGTTGATCGATTATGAGAAGCTCATGTAAATTTATTTCTTTTATATAATAAATTTCTCCAAGTAGCTATTTGGCTGGGGCCGTGGACTATTTCCCTCTCGAGGGTTTTAACCACGTGACAAACATTGGTGTGTTGATCTGTGATTTATTTGTGTGAAGCGATTGCTCAAGGTTTTCGGTCTTTTGGGAGTACCCTGTGTACCCAAATATATTTGACACCACTGTAATATCCTCGAATCAGATTTCAGAGATACTAACTCCAGACAAAGACTTGATGCATAAAATTTTCAAACAAGGTGCTAGGAAATTACTAGTTTTCACTGGAAGGACTCAAACTAAAAGAATTCTTCACAAAATGAACTCATAGATTTGATGTTAATGTAATGTCCCTGATATGTAATCAACTCACAAGATTATCTCTAATATAATTCATATACAAAATATTACATGAAAATTAACATTCAATCAAAGAGCTCTTGAGACTAGGCAAATATGGGGAATTGGCTGATACTTTTGCAAACAAGGCAGCGGGATATTGAGAGAAATAAAGGAAAATTTTAGGACTGATAGAGTATCTTACCTAACACATTTATATCAGGGAACATTTAGGTTTCAGAGTTGACTATGCTAAAACTTACTCCCACGCTTCTGGGTCACCTAACCGTGAAACTAGGAAGAACTTTTCTCATGTCCAATCAACCAGGGGTTCAGAAGTGTAGTATGAATTATAAAATGGATTAAATAATGTTTCAGATAGTAAAGGATAGATCTGGGGTGATCTAATGTTGTTTGGGATGATTTGGGGAAAATTGGCAATTTTGGCCCGGGGAGACCCTACGTAGTGGAGGCTACCCAAACAATGTACAGAATCAACAAAATCTCAGTATTAAGGTTTATATGCATATTTGGGTCAGTCTAAAACCTACAAAAACTTGCGTAATGGAAAATGGATGCACATAACTCTCTGAATTAATAAAACTGTAAAACTAGTAATTTTTTACTAGCCATCTAACATAGGTGTGAAAAAATGTATGAATTTCGTATGAGAAAGTTATCAAAACTGATAATTGAATTTAAAAGAAATCAATACATATTCATTTCAAATATTAAAACATCCAGACACCTTCTCATGGCCATTACTATATTCTACTTGCATTAAACTGCTAAAATCCCTCATATATGGTCAAATAGAAGCTCACTCATGGAAAATTTGACATGAGAGCTTACTGAAAAGAATTATTACAGTATGACAGAGGTAAAAATCAGATCTTTGGGGATGATCACATCAAGAATAAGGTGGAGGAGTGATCAATCCAAAATGGGACTCAAAACAATGGGCAAGAGGCCCAAATCTTACATCAAGATGGATGGGAGCATAGGTGAATATTTCACTTCACTAGAGCTCAAATTCATTGGAGAGAATGGCTGCAATGGATGTCAAATATGAATCTATGGTGTTGTACGTTAGTTCTCCAACAACTTCAATGAAATAGAAAGGAAGGAAGAAGAGAGGGGAAGGAAGGATTTAGCGCACATCTCCCAAAAGATTGAGGCACAACACTTAGTAGAAGTTATGCTTCACATTAACAAAAATCAATCATAATCTGAACTGAGTAATGGAGCTCCCTCTGTATTTTTATAAACTTCTGGTGACTTGTTTAGTAGGTATAGGTGACCTGTGAGAGCAAGGTTTGGATTTAGCAAAGATTAGGATCCTCAGGATTGAATGAATTCACTATGAAAGAAGGTTGTAGGAGAGAGAAGCAATTCAGTGTACACTAATCAAACAATCATGGTGAAAATTGAACAACCAAGAGACAAAATTGGTGAGCATAAATTACATCCATAATCATTAACCTTTGTGTAATACAATTATAAACACTTTGTTGTTCCCTCAATATCTCCCGGTTGGAGTACTGCCTCCATCCTGTGTGATGCCACTGCTGTGGGAGGGTAGGTATTCATCCCTCTCAATACTACCTTTTATCCCTCTGCTCCTGTAAACTCCATCTCCATGGTATGGTAGTTTGTGGAATACTTCTCTAGGGAATACATCCACTGAACTCGTAATACTACCTTCATGTCAGGTACATCCACCACATAGAATGTCTCTATCACTGTATAATTCCCAAGTGTTACTGTTGATTGAGGAATCCTTTTACTACACTCCATGGAGTGACTTTAAGCAGCTACTGAAAATCCATCAAAACTCTCAGTCTGAATGTCTCTCCTTTTAACCCATGTAGCATCAATAAAGTTGTGGGATGCCCCACCATCTACCAGCACTCCCACTCTGTGGCCCTATACAATACCTCTGATCCGTAGAGTGTGGAATCTAGGAACCCTTGTCATGGCAGCAATGGTACCTATTGAGGGAGGCCACTCCTTAACTGTCTCTGGTGTCTCTCTCGGCTCCTGATCCTGATAATCATCATCCTCCCCATTGTCAGAATAGGCCTTTATGTAGTAATCCTTTCCCTTCCCTGAACATCTGTGACCTGGTACCCATGGTTCCTGGCAAGTGAAACATAACTATTTTATTCTAAGGTCCTGTCGGGTATCATTTTCCATCCATTTTTTCTTGGGCCATTCTTTCTGGATGGGTTTCCTCTTTTCATCGTCAATAGGGGAATTTGTTTTCAGAGGAAGCCTAATTTTGGGTACTCCATCCTGTAAATCTCTAGTCCATCTGATGGCATCTGCTAGGGTGGTGGGCCTATAAGTCTTGACCCATCCCCATAAGGATTCAGTGAGAGCCTCAGTGAACAACATAATAAACCTGCTCTCTGATATATCTATCACCATGACTGCTATCCTTTGAAACTTTGAAATAAATGAATCTGCACTACCTGTCTGCTTGAGCTATGCCAGCTCTCTAAAGTGTACCTCAGGATCCTTTGGATCAAACCACTCAATGAGCCTTTGTGTAAAATCTGGGTACGATGTGATGGTGTAGTTACCTAGTGTCACTAACCCATGGTACCACCACTCATGTGCTTCTCCATCCAAGTGCAAAGTAGCCAATTTAATGGCATCTGTCTCAATCATGGGGTTGAGCTGGAAGTATGTATCCAACTTCTGCACCCAATTCCTAGCTGGGCCACCCCAGGTGCCCTCAAAGGTAGGGATAGTCAGTTTCCCTATGGTGCATTGTAACTCATAGTTCTGGGTGAATGGCCTATTATAAGCTTTGCGTTTGTTCTTTGTGGCAATTTATTTCCGAAAATCCATTAGTTCATTTGGAGGATAATCATTGACATATCCTCATTGAAATAGAATCACATGGAAGAATATTAGCTGATAGAAATGATATAAGAGGTTTTCAAAGGAATAGGTCTCTTCTCTATTGTGCAAGTCACTAACTCTATAGGAGTTATGAAGGAAAATGAAAACTCTTCACATTTTCATTGTCCATTAAAATGACTATTTCATTTTAGCATCCACATGGGAATCAAAATCAACAATTATCTTGTTAGAGGTGTAAAGAGTACTCAATGGTGAAATTTTTCCTTACACTTTTGGATGGGTCTTCTTCAATTACTTTAGCTATGGAAGGAAAACAAAGGGGCATCTATTTTCAACCATACCTCTTAGTGATCCTAGATGTGATGCAATCATAACTTGAAATCATTAATTGTGGATTGTTTTGTTTGACCATTACAAATGTCAAATTGATAACATTTGCATTAGACTTATATCATTCAAAACTCTCTAACCCAAAACAACACCTCATAATTTACTAAGTTTTTTGTTAGGAGACAACTAAATATTTTGTTCCCTTAGCTGTGGTTGGCCAATATACCTATCTTCTTGTATAAAAGTAGGAATTAGAAACCTTAGAAAGATGAGTTTTATTACCTTTATAATTTGCAATAGAAATGGTAGAATAAGCTCCCCGAGTCACTTCCATGTTTTTCCTCATGGGATCTCCCACAAGCAGGTCTCCACTAGGCCAATCAATTTCCCTTGGCTTACAATTTACTCCTTGTGCCAAGGATTGATTTGAACCTGGGTGTAAATAAATGGTAACAAGAGCATGGTTTCACCCTTTGCACCCTTGTTCTTAATCCTTGTGTGTCCATCCATTTTTATGTTTCCAACCTGAGAAAATTCATGACCAAAATACTTTCACCACATATACTTTCTAAAACACATTTGAAATTCTTAAAAAATATTTCCATATATATGACATGAGACACACCAAAATGGCATGTTTGAATAGTCCAAGACCTGGGTATAGCTCTTATCACCATAAAGTATATATATGATTTCAAATATCCCTCTCCTTATATCAATATCCATTATAACATGGACTATCATCCTTATGCATTCCTCCTTGAATGAGTTATCAACCATTATTGTCTTTCTATTTTATTACCAATTGAATATATACCCTCCATTGACCATAAATCCATAGAGAGGTTTGAAAGTTTGACCCATATAAATTGGATTGTGACCACCTCATCCTTTGAATCAAAATATAGGTGCTATGGTTTGAGGTTTAGGTAACCTTGACCCTAAAGCCATCATGCTTTGATAATATTGTGGGTGTCTTCCTTTGACTAAAATATGAAAACAATATAACCACAAGAAAGTACATGGATGATGGGTTTGTAAGCTATAATAGAGAACCATCTATTCTGGGCTTATTCCTTGAGGTGATGACATAGGAACTTCTCCACAATGGTCTTAGTTAAAAAATCCAAAACCTAATTAACCTCAATATCCTCCCTCACAACCATACTAACCTTGTATTTTCTCCTCCTAAGCATATTTCTAGTTTTTTTTAGGTGGTATTGTTTCTATAGCCTTTGCCACACATACACCTCCTCTTCTCATAGCTTCAAAATCCATTTTTCTACCAAACAAATGCTACCTTCATAACCCCAAGCCTTCATTGTCTCTTCATCATTCTTATCAAATTTATTGTCTATAAAGTTATGATTATGCAAGCTATATGTCTCATCCACTTTGTTCTTAAAAAGTATTGAAAACTTGACAAACATTGAATATCACATGAAATTTACGGATCGAAATCCCAAGCGATTAGCTCTGACCTTGGGTGAAGGAAAATACCTCTTCACCACCTCGGTATATGCTTTGACATAACTAAGGCCAATATGATATGAGAACCTTTCCACTTTGGATTGGCGATTAACTTCACATAAAGAGTTTTGACAATGATCCTCATGTGAGCTTGATAGCTCATTAAATCTATTAAATGAAAATTACCCAAGCCCCATTAGCACTATATGTTTGGAATCAATCATTTGTGATTAAAATTCAAGTTCCAAAAGCCTATCATGGGACCCTAAAACAAAATGCTCATAAACATTTATGCTCTCTATTGGGTCATCATAATAATCCACTAATTGGACATTGTGATCTTCATTGGTTAGGGTTTCCATTGTTAAAACCCTATCTTTAGCCTTCAAACTATTTCATTGTTCCTGAACTCAATTTGAACATCATCAATATCATTTACTTGTGCACATACAATTTCCACATTAAATTTATTTATATTGTCTACTACTTAATCTTCATTAGTATTGTTTAATTTAATACATGCTCGTTTAGATGATTTTGAGACATAAATCCTTGAAAATATCGGTTCATCAAATGCACTATTTATGAGAGAAAGTGCTTCATTATATTTATATATAATTTCTCTTAAGGATTCTTTCCATTATGATTCAATACTTTTTTATTCTTGATTAGAAGGAAAACCATAACTTCTAGTCACAGGATTCTATAAATCTTTAGTAATAAATATGGGTTGCATTGTTTTACTCCAATAGAAATAATTTGTGCTAATAGGTTTGGAAAACATAATATTGCTCATCTAATTTCTAAAATTAGCAAGAAATAAATGCATGATGCAAAATCACTACAACTTATCCCACTCCATATTGACACAATAACCCCTATCCTAAAAAAAAGACTTAAACCCACACATACATGCATAATAAAAGAATATGTTTAATCTCTCAAAACCTAATTTTAACCTAAAAATTTGTAACCATTGAACAAACTTTTTTGGTACTAAAATAAGCCTATATTAAACCCTTATGAAAAACTTTCTCCTTTTTACCCATTTACAACATTTACAATATATTTTCAATCTTTTTAATCTCTCAAATATCAAAATTCTCCAACCTCTCTCTCTCTCTCTCTCTCTATATATATATATATATAATGACACACTAAATATATATTTTTAGATAATAACCAATCATATATATACAAATAATAACCACACATGAAATCAAAAAATATTTTTTTAAATGATAACAAATCATATATATTTTAATGGTAACCACTACAAACAAATGAATTGCACTTGGATAAATGGAGAGGGGTTGAAACACTCTTGCATGCAATTTAAGTGACGTAAAAATCCATACTATAATTTGCAAAGTTGTTCATATAGCCTAAACAATATTTTATTTTCCTAATTGATTAGTAGAAATTCATTAATGCATTGCTATTATATCCTATCAAGAGTTAGTTGCATATACGACTCAAAATAGTAAGTGTTATCTATGAAACTCGTGTGCATAAATGGCTTGTCTTAGTGAGTTGTAAGCTCCTTTATCCATCTAGTTTTTATTGGGATTTTTTACTGTAAAATTGTTTGTTTTGTGCATATATATTTAATATTTTTGTGTATATTTATTAAATATATTAAAAAAAACTAAGTTGGAAAATTTAAGGATGCCATAAACTAATAAAAATGCCAATTCTTTACCATACATTGTACAAAATAGTTTTTGTTTTGTGCATATATACTAAATATTCTGAAAAATTTAAGGGTTCCATAAACTAATAAAAAATTCATTCTCCATCCATTTTTTATGGCAGTTCTTTACCGTAAAATTGTATTGCATAACATAATGAAATAATGTAAGGGTTGCATAACTTAATAAAAAAATCATTGTCCATCCATTTTTCACTGGAGTTCTTTGCCATAAAATTGTACTACATAACACAATGAAGTAGTTTTTGTTGTGTATATATATACTAAATATATTTTTAAAAACTAACTTGAAAAATTAAAGTATTGCATAAACTAATAAAAAAACCATTTTCCATTGAGTTTTCATGGTAGTTCTTTAATAATACATTGAAGTAGTTTTTGTTTTATGTATATACTAAATATATTTTAAAAAAATGACTTGAAAAATTAAAGGATTGAATAAACTTATAAAAAAAACCATTTTCCATCCAATTTTCATGATAGTTCTTTACTGTAAAATTGTACTGCATAATACTTGAAGTAGTTTTTGTTTTGTGCATATATATACTAAATATATTTGATAAAAAACTAAGTTGGAAAATTTAAGGGTTGCATATACTAATAAAAATTCCATTGTCCATCTAGGTTTTATAGCAATTCTTTGTATTGCAAAACATAGTGGGGGCTTGTCTACAATCTTAATTGTGTTCATCTTTCGGCATCAGATTTTTCTCCTTCATATTTCCTAGTTCACACCCAGCTGGTGGGGGTTTGTCTTCCACTTCATTAGGAGATCCAAATTATGAATTAAGATATTATTTTTCATATTCTTTTGGATTTGATCCAAAAGATTCATTCACCATATTATCACCATTGACACCCTCACCCTTCTTTGCATTGATTGTGTGATCACCAACAGGGAAACTAGGAGTGAATTTATTTCCCTCACAATTGGCCTTCCTTTTGCAGTCCTCCGATGCAAGTGAAGACTTTTTCTCTTTCCATGGATCATATGGTTGCAGGTGTACATGGCTGCTGCAAAAATTAGAACTTTTATTATCCATGTTCTTCACCTTATCCTCTTTCTGTACAGATACTTTGGTAGCCTACTCTTCAACCAAAATTTATGGTTCACACCCAAGCGGCGTGGCCCTGTTTTCTTCTTCTTTAGGTGGCTCCAAAGGTGACTATAATTTTGATTTGAAATATCGTATTGGATATAATACAAAAAGGTGTCTCTCCACCCATACATGAGCCCACATATATGTCAGTGATCTGCAGATCACTCACAAAGAAATTGGAAGTCCATTCATTCTCCACACTACCAACAACTAGATTTTTTATTGTTGGGTCTTCATATGCACATGTATTATCTTCCTCCTCTTTCAAGGAACTTTAGGCTTCTTCATCTTGAGTGGTCCTCACCTCATAGATCTCGAAAAATTTTTTAGAAGAAAAACCAAACATTCTCCTAATGCTTGGGAAAGAAAATGGCTTTGATGAATCTTTCTTTTGGACTCCTCTTTTGGATCCAAGTGGTAACCAACCATCTAGTCTCCACTTTCTTGCACACTTCATAAACCATGTGTGCAATATTTCTCATGTTTTCCCCATAGTAGGGATCTATGAATAGATTTTGTATTTACAGAGTACAAAAATATATATGGAATATCCCTTCTGCATTCTTCAGTCAAGGATTGATAAACATAAAACTTCTCCTCCCATGTAGAAATGGTTTCATCCTGTGCTTCATGGTCTTCCTTTGGGATCTCTAAATTTTTTGGCATAGTAGGTCGAGGCTGCAAATTTGGTTCAAATATAAATTCTAGAGGCCTATTATGAGGCCCATTCTTGGAGAAAATATACCCACCCATGACCTTGATTTCTTCACATTCAGAACCATTGCTGCTCTCTTCTCCATCTTTAACTCCCAGCTGTTTAGCTAGGAATTTTCTGGTCTCTTGACCATACTGTATGATGTTAGTTGAAATGTATTACAAAAATTTCAACATGTTCTTCACAAATTTCTTGAACTCATCTTTATCATCATTTTCTTCGTGGAATCTCCCATCCATAGATTTAACTTCCTCCTTCCGAGGGATCTTTCTTTTGGTATCGGAATTATATTTTGGACCCGTTGATGAATATCAAGAGCAGGTATGGAGAAACATGCTATGATGCCACTGTAATTTTCCCTAGTCTGATATGCAGACCTTAAAACTAACTAATGTTGCAAATGAAATAAAATTTATGATATTGAATTATAACCACTCAGTGCATCTTCAAACTAGGCAAATCAAGGTGTTTTGTTGGGGAAATTTACAGACATGGGAGTAGGCAGTGGGAAGCAAAAAAGAGTAATTTAATAAAAATTAATTCCTTTCCCCTAACACATTTATATCAGGGACCATTCATATTTCAGATTCCGCTATGTGGAAACCTACTCACACGCTTCTAGGTCACCCAACTGTGAAAATAGGGAAATTCCTTCTGTTCTTTCGACTAGAGGCTTGGGGAAAAGTGAAGAAGTGTTATCAGGCCTTCATACAACAAAAAATATTATTTGGGAGATTTTCTAACAGATCTGGAGTTGTCTGGAGGGTTTAGGGAAGAATTGGGAATTTTAGACAAATTTGGCCTAGTGAGACCCTACGCAATGGAGGATCCAAAATCACTGTATGTCACAAAATAAAATATTATATGGAGTTATTTATGGGAATTTGGGCCTTTCAGTTATCCAAATAAACTTACATAACTGGATTTGAGTGGGAATAACTCATTTTATAGCAGGAATGGTAAAGCTAGTCATTTAAAACTAGTATTATAGTTAGGGTGCAAAATAAAGCATAGAATTCATAACATATTGACTTAAATGCATAAAATAAAATCCAAAATACATTAATACAGATTCAATGGACATATATAATCATTCATACTCATTCTCATACCCTTTTCTTGCTCATTATTGCGCTAAGTGATCAATTCCCCCCATTACAATGACAAATCAAGCTTTTTATGAGAAGTTGAGAAGGAAAACTTCAGGGACATAATTATTTCTACCTGAAAAATATAAATGACATATTTTATCAGTGTTTATACATCATATAGAATTGGATAGACTGACCATTACATAAATAACTCCAAAATGATGGGTAGGAGGCCCAAAATATGACAAGAGGAAGGATGAGAGCGTAGGTGAAGCTTGGGATTCACTGGAGCTCGAATTGGATGATATGGAGGCTGAGAAATATGTATGATATGACCTTCAATGGCTGAACCTCAAGCGCTCCATACCTTCATAGAGAATAAATGGGGATGAAGGAGTGGGAAGAAAAGGTTTGGGGCTCAACTCCCAAGTGTCTGAGGCACATCACTCAGAAATGCATGCTCACATAAGAATAGAAAAATAAACACATCAAATAATCTATGTGAATGAGGTTGAATTTTTATTTAATAGAACTCCGGGTGACTTGTTTAGCAAGTAGAGGCAATAGGTGACCTGTTAGAGCAAGTCAACACCTAAATCCCTAACTGTAGCCAAGTCATGGGCCCTCCTTGAGCAATTTGGAATGTAGGGGCAATGTGGAGATGTTTCCCTGTCCAAGTCATCCATATGACTTATAAATTCACCCTCCTTAGTCAAAGAGTTGCTACTTTTATCCCTTACATCTTTTATGCTTTTCCCTGCTTTTGAGACCGAGTCTCCAAAAGGAAACTGCGCCCTCGTTTGTCAAAAATTTCATGCTTTTGTTCTGACAGCTTTTCTAAGTCTCCAAAAGGAAACCGCGCCCTCCTTTGCCAAAAATTTCTTGTTTTTTTTATGACAACTTTTGTCATAGCTTTTGGGCACTTTCCCTTTTGTCTCTGACTTCTTTTGTCACAGAGTTTCCACTTTCTTAATCTCCTCCCTTGGCAAGTTGGCTTTCCAACTGTGCCTGAAATGGAAAGCTCAATTCCACATGTTATTTGTGCAATAAATATTAATGATAAATAAAAATTTAATACATGCCTCAATAATGTTTATTTAAAAACATTCTTCTAGGCTAAATTAATTAATGCCTCATAAATAATATGTGGACAAAATTCCCTAGGTGAGGTAATTAATGCATCTTTGACCCACGAATGTGTTGGGAGAGGTCAACACTTTTATGTCCAAAAATACAGGGACATGACAATTGTCAACTGGTAGACCTATTGGAATGGGGACATGAGAGTCCTCCCCACCAAATATTGCTTGTCCTCAAGCAATTCCAAGTTTGGATGCTGTGAAATTTGTTCATCTTCCCAAGTGGCCTCCTCACTAGGCAAATCCTTCCATTGTACCAAATATTATATTATTGTTCTGCTTCATAGCCTTATTTCCCTTGTTCTCAAGATTTTGTTTGGAATAAGAACAAGTTTTCCTTCATCATCCAAAGGTGGTAAAGTATCTGGAAATGAAATGTGCTACCATATAACCTTATTTAGACAAGAAACATGAAACACATTATGAATTTTGCTTCCCATGGGAAGTTCCAATTGATAGGCCACTTCTCCAACTTTTCGAATCACTTTGTAGGACCATAAAATCTTGGTTTGAGATTTTCTGAACGTTTACCTTTTATGGTGGTTTGTTTGTAGTGTTGCAACCTCAAATACACCAAGTATTTCACTTGGAATTGTCTCTCCATTCTATGTTGGTTTGCATATTGTTTCGATTTATTTTGAGCAACCTGTAAGTTATCTCTCAAAACCTTCAAAATTTCTTGTCTTTATTCAATGAAATCCTTATCCTTTGCAGCTCTACAGTCACAAAAAGTGTGGTTAATAAAAGTGGACACGTCATAACCATAAAGTGCTTTAAAAGGAGACATGCCAATGGGCATATGGAAAGTAGTATTGTAACAAAACTCACCCAAATGCAACCATTTTATCCAAGCTTTTTCTACCCACTAACATAGTTCCTAAAGTAGCCTTCCAACAATTGATTCACCCTCTTTGTTTGGACATCACTTTGGGGATGATATCTTGTTCTAGGTGTCAAATTTGTCCCCACCATTTTGAAGAGTTCTTGCCAAAATGCACTAAAAAATATGCTCTCTTTGTCACTAACAATGCTCTTAGGAATCCCATGCAAACTAAAAACTTATTTAAAAAATAGTTCAGCCACTTGTGTAGTAGTGAAAGTGGTAGTAACAACAAATAAATGATCAAATTTAGTGACTCTATCCACCACCATAAATATGCAATCCATACCAAATACTTTGGGCAATCCAGTGATGAAGTCCATGGAAATGCTCTCCCATTTTTGTGCTGGAATTGACAAGGGATGTAAGAAACCAGCTGGATGAGCGTTCTCCACTTAATTTTGCTGACAGGTGGGGCATTCATTAACATAATTCAGAACATAATCCTTCAACCCTTTCCATAAAAATCTTTCCCTTAACATTCGATATGTTTTGAAGAAACCCGGGTGACCTGCTAGAGGAGAATCATGAGTTTTTTTTAAAATTTCCTCCTTCAAACTTGAATTAGGGACCAAATAGATTCTACATTTGTATTAGATGATTCCTTCCAATGTTAGATTTTCTTAATATCTGATTAGGTTATCTAGGATATTTATCTGAAAGATAAACAAGTACAATAAAATGCATAAAATGTTAAAGATGCACAAGACACAAAGATTTTCATCGGGGAAACCGTAAAGGAGAAAACCCCGCAAAATTCTTCAGAATAGTAAGATGATCAAAAGCAGTAATAAGAAATGTTCAACAACTATATTTCTCTCCTCCTCTGACTGTCTCTCTCTCTCATGCGCCTTAGAGTGTGTGTGTGGTGTGTATAAATGAGGGAGAGCACCTCCATATTTATACCCTTTCAAGTCACTGACCAAATATAAGACTCGAGCCAACATGCCATCTCACATGGGGCCCACTTCTCCTAGAGAGACAACAATTACATATTACATGATGTAACACTGGGGACTATTTACCTGACTTACAATGAAGGTTGTACCTCAAGGTCTAGACACAATTTAGAAATCCCGTAAAGGGGTAACACACATCCCCAATGGGGGTACAACAACATACAATATAATATACATCAGAATATCTTCTGAAGTTACAGATACATCAACAATCCCTCTTAACTAGGAAGGCATTCTCTCTCTGCATAGTCATCGACACATTTGGTAAGGTCTTCATCGCATCATCATCATCACAGAGTCATCGAGTCTTCATCATAGTTGCTGCCATCATCTTCTTATAATTTGATCATCATCCCATACTATCTGTCATCAAAAGTTTCTATAATGACAACCCTTTTTCATGCTGGATGTATGTCTCCATCTACAGAGCCAACCCTTTTTCATGTTGGATGTAGGTCTAGTCCTTTGCCATGTCTTCATCATCTTTGCGAGCAAGCCATAAAGTAGGTACATCTCAGGACTTATTATATGCCTCTTGCAAAATCTACAAGATCTCCCAGGACTGATTATATGCCACTGCAAGACCTATGTACCTTATTGTTACCTCTTCATCTTTAGATAATCTCATAGTCACATGGAGCACAACACAGATACAAATAACATAATACTTACATCAACGATCATGGGAGGCCCATCCAACCACCATGTTGGACATGCTCTCAACACTTATATCATGACCATAGGAGGCCCAACCTACCACCATTTCAGAAAGGCCCTAGACTTACATCCGACCATGGGAGGCCCAACCTTTCACCATGTTGGAAAGGCTCAACAGTTACATCCGACCATGGGAGGCCCAACCTACCACCATGTAAAAAATGCTCTGCACTTACATCCAACCATGGGAGGCCCAGCCTACCACCATGTCGGAAAGGCTCAGCACTTGCATTCGACCATGGGAGGCCCAGCCTACCACCACGCGGGAAAGGCTCTACACTTAGATACGACCATGGGAGGCCCAAACTTCCACCATTTCAGAAATGATCTACACTTACATCTGACCATGGGAGGCCCAACCTGCCACGATGTCGAAAAGGCTCAGCACTTACATCCGACCATGGGAGGCCCAACCTCCAACCATGTCGAAAAGGCTCTACACTTACATCCGACCATGGGAGAACCAACTTGCCACCATGTCGAAAAGGCTCTCATGTGTATCTGTGTCTTCCAGACTCATCACTTCCCCTTGGAAGGAACCCTGATCTGAAGTACACACTGGAGCTTCACTGCTCCTCTCTGCATCATACAAAAAATGCAAGTCAGATCAATCAAATCAAATAGTATCTTTCAAAAGAAACATACTATTTCACAAATAGTCGAGCAAGTGGCAACATATTTTGCCTCAGCTGTACTCAGCGCCATGCAGGACTGCATCCTGCCAAACTTGTAGCCCATACTGGATCTCAAACTGAAGAAGCAACCCAATGTGCTCTTCTTCTTAGTGGCGCTACCAATCCAAATAAAAATAACCATGTAGGTTAGTCTTATGATTTGTATCATACTTGATCCCATACTCAACTATACCCTTAAGGTACCTCACTGCATGCTTTGCAACTAGGTGAGCATGTCTCAGATCTATCAGGAACTGGCTTGGGTCATTCACAACAAAGAATGTGTCTGGTCTTGTATTTATTAGGCACATCAATGAACAAATCATCTGACAATATATCATGGCATTAACCATCTTTGATGAAGCACCACTTAATAGCTTCAGGTTTGATACCATAGGTGTGGCCATGGCATTGCAGTCCATCATCCCAAACCTCTTCAGGATCTCCATTGCATACTTCCCTTGTCCAAGGGAGATTCCATCTGCACTCTACCACACCTCCATGCCTAGAAAGTAGTGCATCATAGCCAAGTCCTTCATTTCAAACTCCGCAGCAAGTCTCCTTCTCACATATTTAATGAGTTCCTATTTTATTGTTAGAAATAGGTCATCGACATATAACAAGAGCATCACTGGTCTTCTGCCTTCAACCTTGAAGTAAAGGTTGGAATCTGCTTTACTCTCAGTAAAGCCTAGATCCATCAGTAAGTTGTCCATCTTGTCGTACCATGTTGAACCTCAGGACCCTCTACAGTCACTCCCTCTGAAGAAAAGCATCATTCTCCCTCTTCCTTTTGTACTCTATGTATTGAAACATTCTGTAACAAAGTGACAAGTAGCTTCCTCTGCTACTAATATTCTATGTATCCATCTAGGGTCGCTGGATAGCAAGATCCTCTATCTTGAAATTTGTTGAAAATTTATTCTCGCACCAATCTGTGAGCTTGTACAATGCCTTCTTTAATTTTCACACATGAGTATGCCTGCCATGTGTCTCAACTCCCAGTGGCTGCTCTACGTATACTTGACTCCTCACTGGTGCAAATGTCTCTTTATAGCCTATTCCTTCTTTCTTGCCTTGTATCCCACGATGTTTCCATCTACTGCATGATGTATCTTATAGATCCATATGGAAGACACCACTTACTTCCCTTAGACATCATTCTTCTTGAACTGGTACTCTTTGGGCATAGCCTCCTTTCCTTTCTTCTTGTCTACTTCTTCATAGCTAGAAGGCTCTGCATCAATGATGTCGCTCAATAGTGTCAAATAACTAGAGTGTGTTTGAGATCTCTTTATTTCTTTGGAAGTATCGTCATACTATTCTTCATCTTGGATTATTCTTCATCTACCATTGTCTTTATACTCTTCTGAAGATCTTTCTTTCGGTATGGTGTCTTTGACCCAAGAATCTTCAGGTTCCTCTTCTGAACTGTTGTTACTTGTTCTTTGGAATGATTTGCAAGTCAAGTTCATTTTCATGATTAGAAACATATCATATTTTCCAAAACATATTAATAGTGACAAATACATGTCACAGAGCCATGCGACTATTTTAGCCAATGCTACAACATTCATCCATATCATGTATACATATAATAACTTCTATATGCATCCTACCCTAATGTTATTAAGACTGTGTACTACTCCTAATATGCCAGCAAAGAGGTTTCAATCTAGATAAGTAGTAATGGAATGTTGTACAACATCATTAACTTCTTAACCATCATGTGCAATTTAATAGTATAAATGCAAATACTCAAACATGCATAACACATCGATTGAATATAAACAAATGCATAACCAAAAAATATCATGAAATGACAATTGAATACTTATCTTCATTTATTTCATGAGTAGAATCCTTCTTGAGCCTTCAACTTCATCATCTTCTTCATTCATAACAACATCATTTCTTATCCAAATGCTAAGATGGATAAGAGGTTCTTCAATAATTGAGTTCTTCATATTCCTCATCACTTGATATTCTTTGAATTGTGAGAGCTTGATCTTCAATTGATCTCATCTTCTCTTCTCTTATTATGAGTCGAGCTTCTTCTTGTGTGCACTCTTCCTAGAGTCTACTGAAGGTAATCACTTCCTTCTGGCACACATTCCTTGAATGAATGAATCCCATGATCTTGGGAGGCCATTCAATGTGGTTATAACAATATCTTATTCTTCTTCGATTGCTTCGTCATAGCATCAAACACTTCCTTTTGGTGTCTTCAAGGATGACACATGATGGATGCGATGATCTTTAATAGTATCTGTAATGATTCTCTTGGTTCTAGCCTTAGCCTCATCTCCCTTTGGCTCCTAGAAATTTCTTATTGAAATATCGAGCCAAGTCAATTTATTTAAGGATCACGAAGGTCCTATACTTCCATACTCGGAAGTTGTCAGCTTCACCAATCTTATCATCAAGCTCATGTGATTAGTCATTTTGAAATGAGAACCTCAAATGTAAATAGCAAAATTTAGAGCTTACTGTTTTGAGGTGTCCATCCTAGTTCTGGAGTTGGTTGATCTAGGGTTTGTTAAAGAAACCCTAATTTTTAAAACTTGGAATTTCATACTTTTAATTGGATAGAGATATGGGCCTCTTCAAGGCAAGCTATATAATGTACTCCTTTTCTGAAAACAATGGAGGGAAGCTCCCGGAACAAGAAGCCCTAGTTTTCCAATTTTTCTGCAGAAATGACTAATATTGATTCTGACGTATCTATAAAGTTTTGGATCCTTAAGGTCTGAAAATTCTCAATGTGATAGCCTGATAAATATTTTTTCCAACCCCAAGGGTTAAAGTAGAAATGGATTCTCCAAGTGGGACTTATGCTAAGTTTCCCAAGGAGACTGTTTTGGGGACTATTCAACATAGCGAACTTGTACGGACTGCCACGTGTTACTGTTTCACATTATGGGTCTGAAAAACATACCACAAAAACTACTGTCCATTCCCTACATAAAAAATCTTGAGAAATTTTGTTTGGACCTTCCTATTCCGAGATATAGCAAATATACCCAGGTCACCTGTTTATGACTGTATTCTGGAGGAGGCTGGAACCCTGATTTGGAGGAACCATATCTCCTGAAGTATAGTGAATCTGAGGCTGAAACCTTTACAAAGTGTACAAAACGAATTTATCTTTTGCCTCTAAAAGTTTCAACTTTTGATCCTTCTCCAATCCCGCGTTATATAAAAAGTTCTAGAATGACTAAATTCAGTCTTCTAGGGTTTTCAAGCATGAAACCCTAATTTCCATTAGTTGCCATTGTAGCTGTATTTCGGATGCACAATGAAAATTCTCTGATTCAGAAACTGCTACCACCACCATATGTGCCCTAGTGAGGCAAGTTATCCTAGCCCTCCTTGCTTGATGATCTGTGGAGAGAACACCTTCAATTAGGAATCCCTAGTTCCCGCAACTGCACAGTGCATTCTTTCAAAGAGGCTCTGATACCATGTTAGATTTTCTTAATATGGGATTAGATTATCTATAATCTTTATCTGAAAGAATAACAAGTACAAAAAAATGTATAAAATGTAAAATATACACAAGACACAAATATTTTCATCGGGGAAACCATAAAAGAGAAAACCCCACAAACTTCTTCAAAATAGTAAGATGATGAAAAGAACTAATAAGAAATGTTCAACAACTATCTTTCTCTCCTCCTTTGACCATCTCTCTCTCTCATGTGCCTTAGAGAGTGTGTGTGGTGTTTATAAATTATGGAGAGAGCCTCCCTATTTATACCCTTTCGATTCACTAACCAAATATAAGACTCAAGCCTACATGCTATCTCACATGGGGACCACTTCTCCTAGAGAGACCACAATTACATATTACTTGATGTTACACTGGGGATTATTTCCACGACTTACAATGGAGGGTGTACCTCAAGGTCTAGACACAATTTAGACATTCCGTAAAGGGGTAACACACATAACCAATGGGGGTACAACAACATACAATATAATATACATCAAAATATCTTCCGAAGTTACAAATACATCAACATCCAATACCTTATACCTATCATCATTGTTAGTCCCATAAAAAGTTCACAAGAAAATTTATCTTTGCCATACTCTACTTCTAATGTGGCTTTCCAATTTTCTCCTACATCCATGAGAGAAATAGGAGGTCTTATACATAAGGCATCAACTACCACATTATTTTTCCCCTTCACATATTCAATATCAAAGCCAAATCCTTGAATCTTACTCACCCACTTTTTCTTCCTTTCATTTAAATCCTTTTGAGTGAGGAAGTACCTTAAGCTTTTATTATCAATTTTGACTACAAATTTGTTTCCCATCAAGTATTGTCTAAAATTGATCAAATCATGCATGATGGCCATAATTTTTTTTATCATAGATGGAGTAAATCCTCTCATGTGGTTGTAACTTCCTACTCTCAAAATCTATTGGGTGTTGTTCTTGTTTTAGGACTGCTCCAATGCCTTCTCCCGATGCATCACATTCCAAGACAAATGGTTTAATAAAAAATAGGCATTGCTAAAATAGGACAATTTCTTATTACTTCCTTAATTATTTGGAAATATTTTTCATCCCCTTCATTCCATTGGAAAGAATATTTCTTTTTCAAATCAGTGAGAGGTGAAGTGAGTTGGGAGAACCCCTCCAAAAACTTTTTATAGTAGGTGCAAATTTCAATGAATCCTCTTAATTCAATGATACTTTTGGGACGAGGCCACTCTAAAATGGATCTTATTTTCTCCATATACACCTTCACACCATCTTGACCAATGATGTGTCCAAGATACAAGAGCTCTGTCAAACCAAACTCACATTTGACAGCTTAGCAAACAAAGATTGATCATGTAGAATTTTTAGTACATCTTCTAGATGATGCAAGTGTTCCTTCCAAGTTGTACTGTAAATAAGAATGTCATCAAAGAAAACAAGTACAAACTTACGAAGTTTCTTGTGGAATATGTTGTTCATGCATTATTGGAATGCGGATGGTTGTTGGGGCATGGACCTTGAAGGTCCTTAATTTTGGCAACTCTGCGGTTTTGGTGCAAAGCTTGTAAGCGGAGTTGCGACTCAAAATAGTCTTAGGGATGTCGGGGTTGGGTCGAACCCCCTCTTTTTGTAATTAACCCATGGTTTGAACGCATGGTTTTTAAGCCCATGGTTTAAACACATGGTATTGTAATAGTGCACTTGTATAAATATGCACTCATGTAAAGGAGTTAGGTTGTTGTTGTTGTCATTGTTATGATGATGATAATTTGATGCGAAGCTAAGGCCTGTTTTAGGGTTTAAGGTTAAGTCCCAGCTGTGTGCATGGACGACCTCTGTAGCTGAGTGTACAGAGGGTTTTGTAAGAAAGGATCTGCAGCTGAGTGCGCAGATAGGAGAAATATATCTGCAGCTAAGTGCGCAGTTTTGGGATTATTGAGAAGACCTGCAGCTGAGTGCGCAGAGGGTTTTGTAAGAAAGGATCTGCAGCTGAGTGCACAGATAGGAGAAAGAGACCTACAACTGAGTGCGCAGGGATCTGTAGTTGAGTGCGTAGATCAGAACTATTGTTTGTAAAGAGTTGAATAAAACACAGTTCTGTGGACATAGCCCCTACATTGGGGGAGAACCACGTATATCTTGTGTTGTGGTGGTTCCTTTTTGTTCTGTGCTATTTTGTTTTATGAATTTGATAAGTAGGTGAATGATAAGTAAGATATATTGTTAGTATTAACTTTGCTGTGAATTCCCAGTTAAGGGTTAAGCAAGTAACTGTCTGTTTATCTAAACTGCGAAGCTAATTAAGTGACTGTCGAAGCTCTGTGTTATATGTTTAATATTTGTTAAGGCTAAAGGTACAGTAATATCCCTCTTTTGCCTGCAGAAACCTGATTCTGCGGCACCCCATAGCTGTTTCGGGGGAGACTACAACCTGTTTGCAGGTTTTTGCTGAAAGGGCCAACACTGTGGGTATTTTTGTTGGTTAAAATAATAGTATAAGAACCCGGGTCTGCCCTAAGCAAACCAACAAATTGGTTCCGTTGCCGGCTGAACCAGTATCTACTCAAAAGGGATCTACATCGTACCTGGAGGGATATGTTTTGGAGGCCCTCAGTAAAAGAAATCGGTGACTGGGTTGAGGACACCTATCTAAAATTTGCTGAACAAGAAAATAAAGATCCTTGTCGTAGCTCAGACGACTTTTTGCAAAGGTATGTTTTTTCTGATATTTATGAAATTTTCTTTTGTAGTATCCACATAGAATTGCACTAGTGGTTATCCAGGTTGACAGAAAGAAGGACAAACTTCCAAGAAGATCAGTCTCCTACCTGGACCCCAGAAAGAATTAACCTGTTGAAAAGAGTGAACAACGTGGTATCTAGAGCTGTTGACTTCTCGGCAGCGCGAACCCTTGAAGCATTTGTGACAGAGTTCGCCATCGACACACATACTTCTTTCAGCGAAGCAGAAATATAGTTCTTCAGAGGACCAAGGGGTAAGTACTTGAACTCACTTAGTCTAAAAATTAAAATGCTCTTGGCTGAGAAACACATATTGCTTATTGAATCAGATTGCTAGATTTAGTGCTACTAACCTATGTTTGAAAGTGAAAGTGACTTTGCCGAGAAAAGTGGTTTGCTTTGAAGCGGTAAAAGATACAAGAGAACTTTTGGATCCTTTACCCTAGGCCAGAATACCGATTATACTCCTTTAAGCCCAGAAGAATCTGAATCTGAAGAAACCCCTTTTGTTAGAAACCCTCCTATAACTCCGCAGCGAAGATTTGTTATCCCTGAGAACCCGTCGAAGTCTGAAAGTCACCCTAGTCTGAGTAGTCCTGTCGCAGGTCAGTCTACCTCAGTAAGTTCCCCCCCTGTTACCAGTTTTCCTCCTCCCCCTCCCCCCCCCTTCGATCCGCGATGGCCCATGTAAATGATGATATCAAGCTCCCAGTATTTAGAGGAACTGGATCAAAGGATCTAGAGCAGTTTTGGTTCTTATGCGAAGCTGTTTGGACTGCTAAGAACATTATGGATCAGAATACAAGAACATCGCAGCTGGTCACATCTTTTAGAGACTGAGATTTGACCTGGTTTATGAAGTTTTCCAGTACTCAGAACTATGTCTTGGCCGACATTAAAAAAGCGATGATTAAAGAATTTAAGAAGCCTAAATCAGAGTCACAGTCTATAATTGAACTAAAGGAAATTCAGCAACAGCGAGGTGAATCAGTTTGGGACTTTGATCAGAGGTTCAAGGTTCTGCTCGATCAAGTTAGCTTCACTATTGGACTAGAGCAACATAAAGAATGGTTCATTGCAGCACTGTTGCTACATATCAGGACTCCACTCATGCAACAGAAGGTTGCTGATCAGCAAGAAGCATTGGAAATTGCTATGAAGCTTGAAACAGCTCCTGTCGGAGATAATTCTGGGATAGCCCAAATACAAGCACAGTTAGCAGAAATGGCTTTGGAGCTTCACGACATGAAGAAAGGGAAAGCTACTCACGAAGAGGTGTGGTGTACATGATGCAAGACAGAAGGTCATGATAGAGAATGGTGCCCTGGAGTAAGAAATTATCTGAATACTGGTGCACCAAACCCGTTTAACCCTACTGTCCTATATTGTGAGATCTGTAGAACAACTGGTCAACATCGACCTGAAGATTGCTACTTGCTGCAGAGATATGTTCAAGTTCCTAAGAATCCCTACTGCAAGTTCTGTAAGTCAGTTGGACACAATGAAGACAAGTGTCGCAGCTTTGATCTCATGAGAGAGCGAACCTATGATGCCTATAGGGTACAACCCGATGCACAAGGCAATGATGGATATGGTTACCGTGGTAGTACATCAGGTTGAGGTAATTTTAGAGGTCGAGGTCGTGGTGGTATGCCTGGAAGAGGTTGAGGCCAGGTAATTTGCTACAACTGTAATCAGGCAGGACATGTATCTAGAGACTGTCAAAACCCAACTACGACATGTTGATATTGCCGAGCAGTCGATCATGTGATTGAGAAATGTCCACAGTTGATAGCCAAGATACAAGAAATAAATGGCACTCCTACTCAGAATGTGTAGATGATTGTCGTTGAAAAAATACCTGTCCCAGTAGTTAACGTTGTTACAAGGAGTGGAGCTACGATGCAAGTGTAGAATAAGAAAAAATAGTCTGACGAGGCTTGGGTCTGCAAAACCCCAAAGAAAATTCCAGTCTTCGATGTTGGAAGAGAAAAAGGAACATTCATGGAAGCCAAAAAAGACTTTGCTGAGCCAAGAACATCAGTAGCAACTACGCAACAACATCAACAGCAGTTGCAGTCTCCAGAAGCTTCGCTAGCTCAAGTAAGTACACTAACATCATTTTTACAGAGTTGTATGAAGTTATTAAGAAATCAGAATGCTTTGAATGAGTTACAAATAGTCATTCAGTCTTGCGAACCTCAGTGAAGCTCTGATAGAGAAAAAAATGTTAATAGAGTTAGAAGGACTAGAAGAGAAATGAGATTGCATGCTTAGATAGGAGAATATGACATGACTGATATTATTTTAGACCTAGGATCAGAAGTGAATGTCCTAACTAGACAGACATGGGAACAAATGGGAAGACCTATGCTTGAATGGTCCCCTATACAGCTGAGACTATCCAACCAACAGAAGATTGTGCCCTTGGGAAGATTCCCTAGTGTACCAGTGGACATTGATGGAGTCAGTACCTTAGCATATTTTGAAGTCATTGAAATAATCGATGATAGAAACCCCTATCCAACATTGCTAGGAATTGAATGGGCACTAAACAATGATGCAGTAATCAACCTGAAGAACAGACAGATGAATTTTGAAGGAAAAGGCTTGAGAGTCATAGTTCCATTGGACCCTTCTCAAGGAGAAAGGTATACAGATCCAGTCAGACATGAAGATCAGGATGCTTTAGATCATATTTACAACATCACAGCCAAAGAAGAAGACTATGTTAACCCTACTACTGAAGGCATAATGGATTGGCAGTGTGACAGTTCTTGCATGACTGATTCAGATGAAGGCCTAGAGAATTGGCAGAATAGACTTTATGAACTACATGGACACCGATGTGCAAGAATTACCAAGTCTATCAGATGGGTTGGCTCATAGACAAAGATATTGCCTACTTTTTATGGCTTGATAGACCCTGAAGATTTTATTGCACAATTCTCAGAGCAAGTACCAGATTCATAGAAAATGGAGACCCTAGCTTCAGCATTCAGAGCCGCAGCTGCCAGATGGTGGAATGGTCATAAAAAGCATATCCGTAGTTGGAGAGCTTGTCAAAAGTTTCTTCGCCTGAGATTCATGGATCAACCTCAGGAGGTGCGAAGCAGATTTAATGGTAAGACTAGCCCTTAGGAACATTTGAAACAGTATTATGAAGCATGTACCTTGTGAAGAATGGGCACATAGGTTTGTACACACTCTGGAACCTGTAGCAAAGAACTGGTATGCAGAGGTTGAGCTTCACCATGGTACTGTAAGTTGGGATAACCTTGTTGATAGTTTTGTGCTTACATTTTCTATTAATGAGGATTGCCCTGTTTTGGACGCAGCAATTAGGTTGATCCATAGTAAGGTGTTTGATGATAAAGAAATAGCCGAGTACCAACCTGATTGGAAGGAACAAGAAGCTAATGCAGTAGAATGTTATAACCTCGCCATTGATGAAGATGAAGACCTGCGCAACATTAATATTCCTAAGTCAGAAGGACACTGCGAAGAAATACTGTCGAGGGTCAAAGCTCGAAGCTCTGTCGAAACTGGTGCCATGATGTGTCGAAGGTATGTATTGTGTCAAAGGTCCTTATTTGTAGCACAGCCAAAGTTACTGGTTGTGCCGAAGAAGAAAGGTGTGTCGAAGCTCAAAATGTGACTGTTGGAAAAAATCAGATTTGGCGGCGCCGGTATGTTAACTGCATTAACTTCCTGTAATGATGAGATTTTAGGGAATCTAGCGCCGTTTGGACAAGATCTACAGCTGCTCTGTCAGATTTGGTGTCTTCAATGCACAGTTATGGTAGATTTGGTCGTTGGATTCTATAAGAAGACACCCAGGCCTGCGAAGTTCGCATTACGCATTTTATTGAGTTTTACAGTTCAGTCCATGTCATCTGATCACGAAGTCCAAGAATTGTTGAGAAAATTCAGAAAGAGGGGTCTGCAGAATCTTATAAACACTCCACCTGCATCTGCACCTCGTGAAGAGACTCCCACAGCGTCGAATCAGCCAATGCAGACACGATCAAGCAGGAAGAAGTTTAGGGCAGAAGTTCGTTCTAAGCGGAACGAAGAAAGGAACTAGCCATCAGGAAAGACACCAAAGGATTTCGTGATGAATCCTCCTGGAGAATTCAAAGACCTCAGTGAGGATGAGAACATTGCACCGCAGCGTCCACCATATCTTCCACTTGTGAGACTAGGAGTTCAGCCACCGTGGTGCACAGCCAAGTTCACATTATGGACCCCGTCGCTGCTACAGGGTGTGCAGCTGGTTGGAACAATGACAGGAAAAATAGACTGACTCAAGTACATAGACCACGATACGAATGATCGTGGGAAATTTCCACAATTCACACCAGGGAAATACTTGCATTTTGTCCATTATGCGGAGACTAGTACGACGCTACTGGAAGTGAAACAGTGGGCTGCTGGCTTGGAGCAAGCCAGCTTGTTGAAGATGTTGAATGTTCCCCACTTCGGTCACAGCACGCAGGTGACCGTGGTGGTCAAGCAATTATTGGCGTTGGTGCACGATGGGCACCTATGGATAGGAAGTCAACGTGTTCCTATTGATGGAGAACTGATCCATAAGATCACAGGCTTGCCGAAGGAAGGGCCTGATCCTAGCATTGAGTTTGTGGGAAAACACGAAGACACGAAGCTGGCATAGAGCATGAAGGAACGCTTTGGGCTGTCGAAGGGAAAGCGAGGGTATCAAACCTCGACCATCCGGTATAAAAACATTCACTTCACCGCAGAGCTACTAGCATGCAAGCTAATGCGGAAGTGCAGACCAAATGAAGTATCTTCCCCGATTGTTAGTATTGCTGCAAACTGTGCCGAAGGCTACAGTTACAATTGGGTAGCATACATTGCTAAGGAGTTCCTTGAAGATGTCCGTGATGCACAGGAGAAAGGCAGAACCTTTCACTACTCTTGGTTGTTAGTGCTTATTGCACTGGTAGGATGGAAAGAACCTACCGAGGCACAGTTTGTTGATGTGCCTCCGCACATGCCTGGCGCAACAAGGTACGCATCTCTGTGGGTATCACAGGATAAAACCTTCCAGTAGATGATGAACTACGTGTTTTCCTTCTACGCAATGAATATTTCCTATGAGATCCTGAAGACACCGCGGCTCAATAATGAGCTATTTTCTCAGTACGCGGGAGTGGCCAACTTTAGGGCTGACATACATCATGTCTTCATCCAGGCCCGCGCAGATAGCAAGCACAAATGGTCGAAGTTGCCATACATGGTGAACGATGAAGACATCCTTGCAGTAGTCAAGCAGTGGCTGGCTGAATGGATGAAGGACACAGGAAAAAAGCTAAGCATACCAATCCCCCCAGTGACAGATATGGGTACAGGTCCTAGTCAGGAGCCGCAAACTGACCCTCTAGCAGAAAGTGAAGAAAGATGAGTCAGAGTAGAGCAGAAGTGACCAGGGTGGAGATGATGGAGGTGATGAAGAAGAAGAAGAATCGGTCAAGACAATCTCCGACCCCAATCGCCCAGATAAGCGCAAGTCTCCCGAAGCAGAGGAAGTGACGAAGCCTTCATCGAGAAAGAAAACTAAGGCGTCAAAGGGCAAGAACATCGTCGAAGAGCCTGCTTTGACGATGGAAGAGCTTGATCGGGCTCTGACAAAGTCCATAGAGGTATTAACCAGTAAATGGTCAGAGTTTGCAGCTACGCAGCTTGATGCGCTCACTGGCGTAGCACAGCGAATTACAGAGCTTAAGGAGTTAGCAGAAAGATCAGCGACAGGCGCTGTAGCAAGTAGTGCCCTAGAAAGCACGCATCTAGATATGAGGCAATGACCAGCCATAAATAACAGAGGGCAAGTCCCAAGTGCGGCCCTCATAATAACTGACGCAACATCTCGATCGCGGATGAGTATGACTGTTGAGATAGACTATTCCAAGTTGTCTATGTCAGAGCTACATCTATGTCAGATCGCAATTATGAACGAGATCCGAGAGCACGACAACTACTCACACAGACGGTTGGAAAATTCCATGAAGCAGAGTGAGAGCCTCGCAGCACAGTTGGAAGAAGTTGAACAGAAGAAGAGGGAAGCAGAAAGCAAGTAGGCTGCACTGGCGTGAGTATTGGAAGAGGCGTGTCGAAGTCTGCCTGACTTCGAAATGCAGGCTGAAGAAGAACCAGAGCAGAGGCTTTCCAAGCTGAAAGACTATGCAAAACAGTCTCAAAGCCTGATAGAAAAGATGAAAGCAGAGCATGAGGCTCAGATTGCGGAGCTTCAACTTCGTATCATTCCGGAGAGTCCACCAGAGGTCATTGAACAGCGCCGTAGGGATATTCAGGCCTCAGCAATGAAGATCTCAGATTTAGTGAGCAGCGCATCAAAGCTGCTAGATGAAAGCGTTGAGGCCTGGGAAAACTTGCAGGACAACCCAAAAGTGGAAAATCTGCAAGAAACAATCAAGCAGCGACAGACAGAGTTGGATGCAGTCAAAGTGGAAATCAAGACATTGCCTCCTATGTAGAAGATGCTTAAGGTAAAGCAGAGCAATGAGCTCCAGCAAGAAATTGAGTCTTATAGAAGGAAAGAAGCACTGTTAGTGAGCTCAGTGCAGCCTCTCATTACTGAGGCCTTGGAGTTGAGCACTGTTGCAGATAGCCAGCTCAAAATTTTGAAGGAGTATGATGCCTTCGCATAGGAAAAGGTCAGCGAAGCATCTTCAACAACATTGTAGGAGATCGTGGAGAAGGAGCAAGCAGCCGAAGATATCATGCGCAGACTCAAAAAGAAGTTCACTATCTTTGCCAACAAGATCCTCCCCCCAGAAAAGCAGCAAAGTGCCCTGGGACGGGACACTGGTGAGTCTTAGGGGACTGTTGGGGCGCGGACCTTGAAGGTCCTTAATTTTGGCAACTCCGCGATTTTGGTGCGAAGCTTGTAAGCGGAGTTGCGACTCAAAATAGTCTTAGGGGTGTCGGGGTTGGGTCGAACCCCCTCTTTTTTTAATTAACCCATGGTTTGAATGCATGGTTTTTAAGCCCATGGTTTAAACACATGGTATTGTAATAGTGCACTTGTATAAATAGGCACTCATGTAAAGGAGTTAGGGTTGTTGTTGTTGTCGTTGTTATGATGATGATAATTTGATGTGAAGCTAAGGCCTATTTTAGGGTTTAAGGTTAATTCCCAGCTGTGTGCGTGGACAACCTCTACAGCTGAGTGCGCAGATAGGAGAAAGATATATGCAGCTAAGTGCGCAGTTTTGGGATTATTGAGAAGACCTGCAGCTGAGTGCGCAGGGATCTGCAGCTGAGTGCGCAGAGGGTTTTGTAAGAAAGGATCTGCAGCTGAGTGCACAGATAGGAGAAAGAGACCTGCAGCTGAGTGCGCAGATCAGAACTGTTGTTTGTAAAGATTTGAATAAAACACAGTTCTGTGGATGTAGCCCCTACACTAGGGGTGAACCACGTATATCTTGTGTTGTGGTGGTTCCTTTTTGTTCTGTGCTATTTTGTTTTATGCATTTGATAAGTAGGTGACTGATAAGTAAGATATATTTTTAGTATTAACTTCGCTATGAATTCCCAGTTAAGGGTTAAGCAAGTAACTATCTGTTTATCTAAACTGCGAAGCTAATTAAGTGACTGTCGAAGCTCTGTGTTATATGTTAAATATTTGTTAAGGCTAAAGGTACAGTAATATCCCTCTTTTGCCTGCATAAACCTGATTCTGCGACACCCCATAGCTGTTTCAGGTGAGACTGCAACCTGTTCGCAGGTTGTTGTCGAAAGGGCCAACACTGTGGGTCTTTTTGTTGGTTAAAATAATAGTATAAGAACTCGGGTCTGCCCTAAGCAAACCAACAATGGTGCATTTTTCAAACCAAAGGGCATGGCAACAAACTCAAAGTGACGATAGTGGCATCTGAAAGTAGTCTTTGGTATGTCTTCTTTTGTCATTCGAATTTGATGATAACTTGATCTAAGGTCAATATTTGAGAAGTATTTGGCCCCATGGAGCTCATCCATGATCTCATCAATCCTTGGGATGGGGTATCTATTCTTTATTGTCTTCTTGTTTAATGCTATGAAATCAATGCACATTCTCAAGGTTCCATCTTTCTTTTTTACCATTACAACTGAAGAAGCAAATGGGCTAGAACTAAGCCTTATGAGACCCAAATCCAAGAGTTCTTTAATGGCCTCTTTAATCTCATATCTAATCCTTTTGGGATTCCTATAATGCTGCATTTTGACAGGTTGTGTTCCTATCTCCAACTCAATGATATGCTCAACACCTATATGTGGTGGCCTTCCTAGGGGAAGGTCTCCAAAAACCTTATCATACTTACTCAATAGTTTCTCTATCTCCTTAGGATGCTTGGAAATGTTCAAGTGAGGCTTAGGATATGTAATTAAACATTCAAAAACCCATTCTATATCTCCATGCCTTAAGATAGTCCTCATGTTGTGAGAAGACACCACTTGATTTGGGTAAGTGTGCATTCCCCTCAACAAGACATGTTTCCCTCCTGAATTTTTGAACCTTATTTTAGGGAATTGATAATTCACTATATTCTCACCTAAAGAATAAAACCATTTTACTCCCAAAACCACATTTGTATCTTCCACATTCACTACATAAAATTTGTCAGTGGTAGTATGATTTCCTAGAGTAACATGAAGCTTTGGAATTCATTTAGTACAGTGCATAGAATTGTTACCTCGAATGATGACTATGAAACCATAAAAAATTTCATCTTGTAACTTTCTCCTCTCCACCAAGTATGCATCTATGAAGTTGTGAGTGGTTCCACCATCCACTAGAACCGTGAGATTTTGGCCGTGTATGCTGCCCTTGAGCCTTAGAGTGTGAAATCTAGGTATATCCGAAATTGCTGCAAATTTTCATGTATCAGGTGTGGGTTGTTCTTATTTTACTGTTTTATACCCTTCTTCTTGGGCTGCAAGTTGTGCCTATTCCTCCTCCTCCTCCTCTTCATCACCTTCAGAAAAAAATTCAATGCAACGTGCCTTCCCCTTGGCACATCTATGTCCTGGGACACAAGGTTGTTGACATGTAAAACATAGATTCTTTCTTCTAATCTCTTATTTGATTGGTCCTCCTTTATTTTCTTTGGTATAGGAGTCCTTTTTCCATGGTTTCTTACCTTCCTTGAACTTGTAAGGGAAATTTGGCTTAGGAGGGTATTTGGTTCTTGGCAACACATTATGCAAATCCCTTGTCAAATTCATGGCATCCTTCACTGTGGCTGGCTTATGGGATTTCACTAGCCCTCTCCAAGGTTATGTCAATCCTTCAATACACAATAAAACCAAACTAGCCATAGATACATCAGAAACCATTACTGAAAGCTTTTCAAATTCTAACATATATGCTTCAGTAGTTCCTACTTTCTTTAATTGCACTAGTTCTTTGAAAGGAAGTTCAGGGTCTTTCCTCTCAAATCTCTCCACCAATGCATTGGAGAAACCTTCATAAGATAAAATATGATAATGTCCCAAGGTTCTAATACCATGGAACCACCAATCACTAGCTTCCCTTTCAAGATGCAGAATGGCCATTTTCAATGCATATTCTTCAACCATAGGATTCAATTGGAAATATACACTTAATTTTTGCAACCAAGCACTAGCAGACATTTGTGAGGAACCATCAAAGGAAGGAATGGTTACTTTTCCCATGGTGTATTTTAATTCATGGTTAATATGGGATGCCCTATTCCCATTTCCTCATTGCTTGAACTAAAGAGAAGCTCTAATGAACTGATCAAAATATAGGACTTTCCTACATTCATCACTTAATTTCTGCCAATTATTTTCTCCTTCTCTAACATCATAGGTGGTGTAAGGGCCTTATTTGGACTCTAAAAACTTAGGTATTTCAGGTCCATTCTTATTTTTGAACTCATGAGGTTTGTTATGAGGTCCAGTCTTCAAAAAAATGGTTTCTCCATTGGTATTTCCTTCATCATGGGGTGTACTACTACTACTCCCGTAAGGTGTTGACTTGATCCCAAGTTGGCTAGACAATAATTCAAATCCTGGCGTAAAGTTTTTGGTAATTCCTTCAATATCCAATTTAATGAATGTTTTAAGGTCCTCATTGTTTTCTTTGACATCCATATCTTCAAGTTCTAGTTTTTTAGGTAAGAATCCAAAAAACATGAATACGGAGCTCTATCAGGTGTCAATATCATGCTTTGATACCACTTGTAATGTCCCAATTCGAAAATTTCCAACAAAGGAAAAATTTTGGAAAAATTGTCTTGACTAGCTTGCACTGTGGGGGATTCGAATGACTCAAGTGGGTCTAGAATTTGATAGGGGATGATGTGGGGAGTCTTAATACTATTACATATACTCTCTTATGGTTTTATTACAGGTCATATACTTCTATAACTCGATTTGGACATGATGGGAAAAATGACAAAATTACTAGCAATTTATGGTGCAATTCCCCCTAGGGTGTGGGTTGATCCAGGAGGATATTGGTGGCCACCCACCTATTCCACTTGGAACCCCACCATTGTTTCTTTCAGTTTTCCAGTTTCCTTAATTGTAGCACAATTTACTATTTTTGGTAGTTTTCGGGTCCTAAACTTCCGGATCTGTTTTGATGCCCTAAATGACGTTTTTTCGGCATCGAATGGTCTAGAAAAGATGAGTTCGTTCTGGACTTGATATTTTCTTTTTATGGATGTATTCCTTGAAGAGATATTTCTAACAATGTATCATGTGTGTCAAATGGAGGTAGTATGCCAAAGTTACGACCCCGAGAAATTGATGTACCAAGTTACCCAACGGGGCCCACATTTCGGTGTTTCACCTCCCAGGGTTAGGTTTTTGGATGTGTAGGGTTTCCATTGTTTCTCAATAATATATAGGCCTTCAAGCCTCATTGTAACACAGAGTTCAGAGGCATGTAGATGCCACATCTCTTCTTAGAAATAAGCTACCAACACTCTAGCTAGTTTATTTCCATTCTGTATGTAAACAAGTTTCAGTTCTTTGATTAATGAAATGAAGTGTTGTTTCCGCTGCATATTTGTTTCTATGGTTATTTGTGTATTTTGTTGCGTTCCTGCATAAATCTGGATCATGGGTAGAAATGGCTCTCCAATTCCTAAGAAAACCTCCCAAATTTTAGAAAAGAGTATGGGGATTGTAATTATACTTCATTTACTGTCATTATATGTGGTGAATATTTCTTCAATAAAGGAATAAAGCTTCATATTCGAATGCACAATTTTAGTGATATTTGCTTAAGAGAAATGACACAATAAAGCTCACCTTCGACTCATAAATGGTGCATATAATGGATCATAACAGATTAATATGAATATATACCCTTTAAATCATTTCAAAATCTCACTAAAAGCATATAACATTGACCCAAGTCGCAATATACATCAGATACACTTTCTCCATTGAAATGGAAAATCATCACATGGAAACTAGTCACAAGAAAGCTTGGAAATGTGCAGATTTGCAAATGTATTTCTTATGATTTCGACATAAAGAGAATGTGAACATGATATTACAAATCCATACATCATACATCAGAGCTTTGGCATCAACTGAACTCAATGGGGTGTGACCAACATTCACACTAGTGCGCCTTCATAGAAAAACATGGAAATATGGAAGTGGAAATTGAGAGAACATGAGGAAAGATGGGCCACAAAAAAAATAAGAATCCCATATGCAAAACACTCTATTAATATCCAAATTATAGGTCTTAATGGCCTCTCCCATGTCCAATTTGGATGAGAATCTCACTCTCTTGAAATTGGCTCACTAGTAGGGTAAGTGTGCACTCACAGTGCAAAGGACAAGCAGTTGTTATCCAAATGACAAAGGAAAATTCACAAACGATAAAAATCCATTTCCATTCCTCATGAAATATTTTTATAACCCTCCTAAGGTCCTCCAAGGTATAATTCATTCCCATAGGCTTCCTCCACCTCATCCTTGATGTTTAGTAACCTCCATGCCACTTGGTCTTCTCCTCAACCGACCTTCATCTTCCACCCAATTTGAATGGTTACCACCTAGTCCCAAATGTGCCATATTGGAGGATATTTTTATCCCTGATATGTTAGGTTGTCATAGGTATGAAATCAGGTCTAACTTGTCATAGAATCTTCCATCATTGTTGTCATAAAGCGCAAGAAATCTAGCTCAACATGGCACCTAGTTTCTTCCTAGACTCTTCCTATTCTATGGGGAGTTAATTATACTCACCCATTCGAATCCTTGGGATCATGATATTTCATTTGATGTATCTTCACCTTCTAAGAACATTTAATCACTTATAATTTCGAATTTGGGGTTAAGTCATGACATGTGTAAGGAAGCATCTAGCCACCCTGCAAGGCCCCCATGGACCTCCAAATGTCCTTATGAAGCATTGCCACTTTATTTTATCCATATTTATTATTTGTATGACCCAATATGGTGTGTAAATGATTAACTAAGGTTCTCTTGGGTCCCATATCTCCCTTATTTCAATATTTAATGCCTCCTCCCCCAACCTAGGGAACTAGTAGGTGGGTGAACATTGTCAACTAGTAGACCTATTGGAATGGGGAACTGACATCAACATATTGAGATGGTAATATACTGGTCTCTTCAAGTCTATGAGCTTCATGATCCTCTTCATGATCCTAATATGTATGGTTCCTTCTAGACTTTCTTAAAGTTGCATCCTCATCAAATGTGACATCTCCACTAATATCGATATAACAGTAACCTAGGATGTAAACTCTATAAGCTTTCAACTTATCACTGTAACCAACAAATATTCCCTTCTTTCCTGAAGGGCCCAACTTCGATATTTTCTCTTTGGGAACATGTATATATACAAGACATCCAAATATCTTTAGGTGGTTGACTTCATGATTCTCACTGGTAAACATTTATTCTGGAGTTTTGTTCCCAAGAGCACTGTGGGAGATTCTATTATGCACATAAATTGTGGTCCTAGCTGCTTCATCCCATAAATGCATAGGTTTATCCCTATCATGGGTCATGGATTTGACTTCTTCCATAATAGATCTATTCTTCCTTTCTGACACTCCATTATCTTGAGGATTATAGGGTGTGGTGAGATCCCTCTTAATGCCAACTTCTTTACATAAATACTTGAATTCATTTGAAGTGAATTGTCCTCCATTGTATGATATCAAGGTCTTGATCTTATTTTTAGATCTATTCTCTACAACGACCTTTAATTCTACTAACCTTTAAAATACTTCATATTTAATTTTCAAGAAGTAAATCTGAGTCTTGCATGAATAGTCATCAATAAAAGAAACAAAGGAAACATACCCACTTAAAGAAGTGGCTGACATCATACCACATACATCTTAGTGAAGAATGTCCAAGACCCATTTTGCTTTGTTGTTGCTTCTTGGGAATGGGTTCTTGGTATTCATTCCTTGTGCACATCCTTGGAAAACTCCTTCATGGTCGATATGAATTTATGTTATACCTGTTATTTACTTGCTCACAATTGGAAATGCTTTGTAGTTCACATGAGAAAGTATTCTATGTTATAGTTCACATAGACTAATAGTACTAGATTTTAGGGATGAATCTAAATGTCCCTTTAACTTGTAGATTCCTCCTTATTCGACTCCAAATACAACTGCATCATCTATTGTCTTTCCTTTTGGCCACATGAGGACTTTTCCATCTACAAAAGCAACTCGAAAACCTTTCTTATCTAAGGCTGAGATAGAAAGGAGATTCTTTTCAAACCTAGGACATATAAGACTTCCTTAATCTTCATGGATTTTCTAGAATCCAACTTCTAATAGGATTTTCCTGTTCATTTAATAAGATAGTAATAATCATCTCCAAGCTTCACTTTGTATGGTGTGTCTTTCTGAATAAGACATGAGAGGGAGTCTTTGTAACCTGTCATATGTTTGGAGGCACCACTGTCTACAATCCAAGTGTCACTTCCATGTGAGAATAGATCTACGAGAGCTGATATTAAGACATATTCTTCACTAGAGTATTCATCTTCATTGGTGTTATCTTCAACAGGTTCATCATCTTCAACTGCATGGGAATGAAACTTCTTGTTTCTTTTCTTGAATTGCTCTTCTTCGAGGGGACAATATCTTGAGATGTGTCCCATATTGTGATAGGTGAAACATTCAAAGGATGAGAAATATATTTTGGGCCCTATGTTCCTTTGAAACCTTTGAGTTCTTCTAGGAGATTGATCACGATCCCTTGTCTTGTTCTTTCCTTTCGTTGCACGAGCTACCAAAACTTGACATTCATTGTCATTTAGTTTTTCTTGTATGTTTTCTAACCTTCCTTCTTCTTGAACACATTCTTCCCATAATCTACTGAACTTGGTAAACTTTATTCTAGCACCTTTCCTCTAATGAAATATTCCCAATCCCCTAGGATGCCATTCAAGGTGGTCATTACAACTTTTTATTCGTCTACCATGTCACCAATAGCTTCCAATTGTTCTTTGATATGAGATACTCTTGTGAAGTATGACTGCATAGTTTCTGCCTTTTGAATCTTCACACCCTTGAGTTGATTTCTCAATGTCATTCGTTTGTTGATGTTCTTTCCTTTAAATAGTCCGGAAAATGCATTAAACATTTCCTTTGGAGTCTTCTTTGAAGATACTTGAGGGATCAAACGATCCTTAATAGAATCATGTATGATCCTCTTATCCTTGACCATATCCTTCTGTTGCTTTGCTTTTGCTTCATCTCCTTATTGTTCTTGAACCTCCTTTTTGAGGTATCCATCTAGGTCATGTTCTTCAACGATGAGCATGACTCTATACTTCCATGCTGTGAAATTTTCTGCTCCTTCAAGTTTTTCATCAAGCTTGGTAATATTTGTCATCTTTAATGAATGAGAAACTCAAATGGAAATATAGGAAGTAGAACTTACCAATTTGAATACTACTTTTGGAACTTGCTTCAGACTGACCTAGGGTTTTACATAGAAACCCTAATTTTGCAACTGTGGTCACTTACAAATCTGATTGGAGGAAAAGATGCACCTCCTCAAGGTGAGTTAAGTTGTGAGATCCTTTCTCATTTGTGGATAGATATTCAAAAAATACGATGTCCTAGTTTCTCCCAGCAGTAGTGGTAGGTCAAAAATTGAAAATCCATAGAACTAAGAATTGTTTCGACTAAAAGATGCACCTTCCTATGGAAAGTTAGTTTTCCCTTCTTTTTTAGCTAATCTATGGAGAGAGTTTCCCTGAATAGCAATCCATAGCTTGTTGAAATACTGGAAAATATGTTGCACAATGGCTTCTTTTAGGTTATATATGATGCCATGTTTGATTTTTTAAAGTTTTATGCCAAAACCAAAAGGATCATTGAAAGAATGATAAGCACATCAGCAGAAAGAGAACACAAAGATTTATCCTTGGAAACCATTATGGGGGAAAAACCCAACAAAACTTCCTCAATGTAGAATCCAACCAAGTACAATGTAAGACCCCAAGGTTAAGACTAGTTTCTTCTTCTCTCTCAGATGGAGTGCTCCTTCTCTCTCTAGCAAACTTTCTTGATTTGTGAGTTTGTCCAAATGAGGGAGGTTCTTTAGTTGAGTAATCTAATTATCCAACATGGTTGAATTCTCCTCTCAACCAGGGTTGAATTTCCTTGGGAGAATAAAAAATACATTTAAATAATACTTTTATGGGTATTATTGATCCAACCTACAACTGATGGCCATATTTTCAGGCCTCATGGAATCACCCTGACTATCCCAATAGAGCTAGGGGAAAGACTATAACTGTGGAGGTGGAAGTCATTAACGCTCTGTTAGATCATAACCTTATGTTAGGTTGTAGTTTTAATTATGGTATGATGGTGTAGTGTCATCGATCTTTCACATGATTCATTTTCCATATGAAGGGAAAAGATCATCACGATAAACTAATTGCCGTATTTATAAATGAGTCCATTCAAAAAATTGGGACAAATGCCCCATTAGTTGGACATTCCATGAGATCTTGCGAAAAATGTTGGAGTGGGTATGTACCTTACCCTTATGGAGAAATTCAATATTCCCCCACCCAAATTGAATGAAAACATCGCCCCGATACACATGATCTCATCAGCCACCGCTATTTCCTTGGTAACAATATGTAGGCTTAAGAAATTCCTATTTTAAATATCCCTAGGTAGTGTTGGGTTCCAATCAGAAAATTGGATATAGAAGCGGACCATTGGCTTTATCTGTAGCCAAAATAACATATTAGTATGTTTTATCTAACATAGAAAACCATTATCATAAATCCACTCTCATGGAAGAATGAAATAAGTATTCCATGTATGCATAGCCTATCAATTATTCACCTTGTTAATATCCCTTAGGCATGGTTTTGCTTTATGATAAAGCTATATTGGAATCCATGTCTATGGAGGAAAGGTCATCGAAGGATATGCACCAATGTGTGTCATTTTTTCCTACCACGAATGGTTTGAAGATTGATAAGAACAAAATTATTGTTGGCCTACTTTTCCCCACTCATGCGACCCAGGTTCAATAACAACACAAAACCAACAAAGCACCCAAAGACATCGGCCCAATGGAGCAAGCTCAACCGGCAACACTTGCGAGGCAGGTAGTATCACCTGAGATATCTTAATGTGTAACTTCCAGAACCATGTTTCCACAGTTGGCGAGAGATTACAATCCCTTGGTGCATGACTAAGATGCTCAACAAATATGGAAGGATGGAGTCTTTCACTACCTGATAGAGGCGCAACACTGCACCACAACCAACGTGCGACACAACCTTATCCTTAACAACTTAACATCTGGTGCAATAGTGTGACGCAGCTGATTCCTTAATAGTAAATTACTGTGATGCGACTGTATTATAACCTCAACAATATTTTAACATAAATCACTATCAAGTGCTCGACAATGCTTTAACCATTTACTCATTCACTGCTCTCATCAATATTGCGACATTCATTCAAGCAATAACCATAAATAATGCAAGATAATCAAACATTCAACATTAATAGTTAAACATTCAGCACAACATTCAATCATTCATTAACAAAGGAAATAACGTGGAAACCCATTTGGGAAAAACCACCAAGGTGCTCTTCATTTGGCATGAGAAATATATATATCACCTTGCAGTCTGTGACCTACAGATTGTTTTAAGATATGTCTTTTAGCTCAGAATCTTCTTGCTCTCATGCTTTCTGGTTTAATCTTCTATCTACTCCTATTGATCTGCACATAGCCTGGATCGACTCTTCTAATTTACTGCCCGCACACTCAGCTACATATTAACTCCTACAAAACGTTCTGCGCACACAACTGTAGATCCTTGGCTTAGTAGCCTTGTACTAGTAGAATTCTCTCTAAGTCGACAATCAACTATTATAATACCTTTGAAGCTAACCCTTATACAGAACGAGTTCCTCCTATATATAGTTATTACAAGACCGCGCAGGGTCGATTGAGTACAAATCTGTTATTATAGTCATAAACAACCACAAAATATCTTCTATTATATTAATGAAAGGCCATATTGGCCACAAAACGTCTCGCATTACATTACTCACAGGCCATAAGTAGTCGCAGAAATGTCTTTCAGTTTTCTTGTATAGGTCATAAATAGCCACAAAACTATCCTTTAGTATTCGGCTGACTCGAGCTCCTATAGTCCTTCTTGACCTACACCTGTCGATCCTTTCCTCTTCTACCTACCTCTTTAGGTACGTTTTTTCCTTCGTTGTGCTGATCTTCATCACAACTTTATTTCTTCTGCACCTGCTTTCCATCCTTTGACTGCTTTTATCTCGTCACGCGCTCGCTTTTACTCTTGCGCTTGCGCTTCAAGGTCTTCCTTATGCACTTTTTCTGGCCAAACAGACCCTGAACACTCACATGTGGTTCGTCCCAAGCCACTAAGAAAAATTTAAGCCTCTAGGAAAATTTAAGTCTATGGCGCAGGTTGCGCCACATGACCAACCTTGTCCTGAAATTCTTTCAAAATTTGTTGCACCTAAGCAACATCCTCTCTGACGTCTTTATCTTGCTTGGCCAAATGTTCCACATGGTCGGAACCGATATGTTCCGATGACCCTTCTTCCAATGACTGAGTGATAAATTGGAGCTTCTGTTGTACAAGCTGAATAATCCCTGTAACTCGTTCTGCTTTTGATTGGTGCACTGTAACTTCGTCATTCCTACTCTACTCCTTATCGTGCAGAGTCTTTACCTCTTGCTGCAGCTGCTTCATCTCAGCTACCTTTGCAAGCTTCTCTTTAAGAGGCAAATTTTTCATGTCTGCCTTGACCATTGCAATTCTTAGCTTAGCCTGCCACGCATCTTCCTTGACCTTTTACACTACTTCATCTTCCAGAAGCAATTCCCATGTCGTGAAAAAGGATTCAACTGCCTCAGTGCATAGTTGTTCTCCTTGTCTTATCCTCTCAACAACATCATATGTTGTTTTCCTGCACTCTTCAAGCACCTCAGTTGGTATGCTTGGTATCTGCTGCACCTTTAGTTCCTTGACCTTCTTTCTTAAGTCTGTAGCAATCTGGGACAGGCGTGCTACTTTTATGTCCATATCTACATCTTCTTGGCCTTCTTCTAGGGGGGACCCTATGACGACGTCTTTGATGGCTTCAGCTAGTGCAAGCCTGATCTGTTCATGCGCCTCAATCTCTTGGTCCTTTTCCCTAAGGAGGACCTTGTGCTATTTCACCTTCCTTGTCTTCTTCTTCACCTAGTAATCCAACGCTTTTTCTCGAATCCGAAGCTCTATCATGGCGACATGATAAATGGAATATACGTCGGTCAACGCTAGTTTAGAAAAATATAGCATTAGCATCCCCATTTCCTTGATAACATCATCATACTCTTTTGTACCTGATTCTAGTGCTTGCATTGTTAATTTGAGCTTGAGGGGCAACAACAACAATGGCACAGCTAATGTATCTGTGGGATCAATGCCATATGTCTCAGCCTCGACAACAGTTTTTACTTCATTGACAGCCTTTGTGAGATTGTTGACGTGCTCGGTGAGTTTGTTGGCCACTTGCATCTACTATGAACTGAGATCCTCAAGGATGGTCTTCACCACTTCTTCAACAACATCTAAAAGCAATCCCATATCCTCCTTGTCTAAGCTGATTGTATTAGTCGTTTTATCAGCTTTCCGCTTCTTGCATGGGTGCGCATGCTCTTGTCCCTGTTCTCTCCGTTTGGTTCGCGCATCCTCATTAGTGGGTGTGTCTTCTCCATCATTGTCATCAGTGTTGTGCTCACTATCATCATCACCTTCGTCTTCCTCCTGCGACTGGTTTCCTTTCCCGTCTCCACCATCATTGTTTAGGTCATCGTCGTAGCCATTTCCTTGGACCTCACCTTGTCATTTCCTTGTCCATTTCCCTGATTTCCTCCCTGATCCATTTGCGCGTTGATCGAGATGCTCCATTATGCAGGCCACTCCTGGATGGCTGTTTCCACATCTTCGTCAGTAATCATGAAAAGCGTCGACACCGCTTATTTTTCTGGGTCCCGCCGTGGTTCCAAAATAATGCTGTGGACACCAGCTAGGAAAATGATGAAAGAGGAATATTTTTGCACTGTCGCGGTTCTTACTCCATGTTGTTGATTTATTACATCATGCAATGCCTCTCTATGCAGAAAGAAATTGATATTATTGTCCTTCTATTAGATCCTGTCGTCGTTATCCTCCCAGAGGTTCTGATACTTTGCTCCATGGAAAAGCACTGGGACATCCAGTGGATGGTAGTCGGGTGGGTTCGACCAAACAATGAAAGAAATCAAAATCAGGAGCCAGGAGTAGTGGAACTTGGCCTTACTTTCCTCCTACACTTGCTCTACATCCTCTAGTAGCCCATTCAACAAGTATTGCAACCATTTGAGGATCACACCTGCTATGCACTGCTCTAGGATTTCTACCATTTCGGTGGTGCACTCAGTGGGCCGCATCTTACACAGCAGATTGCATGATAGGATTTTTTGTATGAACCTCATTGTGTTGTTAGCTATAGGGGCAATGAGAAATCCTCTACCTGCGGGCTGGAGGTCATATTTCTGCTTCATTTTTTTCATATCTCTGTTTGCGTGTAGATACGGCGCAGGTTCGTCTCCTTGACATGGAAGACCTGTTATTCTTTAAATGAGATCAAAATCCATAGCATAGGGTTGGTCAAGCCATAAGTATCCTCCATGAAAATAAACGAGGAGTTTTCGCACATATGTGTTGACTTGCGTGCTCCGACCAAAGTGTGACATAAGTAGCAAGTTGAGTAGGCCCACACTTTCAATACCTCACGCCCACTCCATTGCAACGACAAACTGTGGTTCAAGAGGCATGGCTAGAAGTGTGACCATGTAATTTTTCCTCTCTAGGATCTCCTACTTGCGTGTATTAGTAAGCTCAAATTGTAGCTTGGCCAACTTCAGAAGTATATTCATTAGCCGGGACATGCTAGCAAGGATTTGCGGCGCAGCCAAGGAGGAGCGCGCTTTTCTTGGAAGCTTCACTTCAGGCACTTCTTCTCTCCTTGGCCAAATGTAAGGTGGTTAAAGGTTCTACTCTTCAATGGTGGTGCTCGCGTCTCTGCGTGGTGGCGAATTTGGTGCTTCCTCGGTAGCCTCTTCCTCAGTGGCGTTACGCTTCTTGCTAGATTTCTCCTTGGGTAGCCTTACCTTAGGCCCTGATGTGCCCACAAGGTCTCTCTCCTATATAAATGGTCACAGAGCTGTGGCCAGTATGTTCACTAATGAATTCTGCGTCGGGGTGCTGCGGGGGTCGAACCAGAGGCCGAAACAGGGGCCAGACTGGTCATCGAAATTGGCTGTGGGTTTGGTCTCACCATTGTTTCTGGATCTTCTTCTCACTGCTGTACCTCTGGCGACGTGATGTCTTCAACAATCGGGAACGATGAAGTGATGGTAACTTCTGATTGCTCACTGGCGCTGGAAATCTCAATGACCATTAACTTCAACTCTCTAACTCATAAGCTCTGGTTTGCTCTTCTTCACTTCGTGCAAGTAAAATGAACCTTGACGATGAAGCCTTATATTTATAGGGATGCGCTTGTCCTGCATGTGATCATTCAATGATAGATCGACGTCTTGTCAATCACATGGCCTTTTGTTCGACGCATTTCAACATTAACTCACATACTCGAGTTCTGATATGTACCTGTCAGGGCAGTTATGGCAAAGACGACTGATGGGACCAAAAATCACGTTGCCTTTCTCCTCGTACTTTGTCAAATTGATGGTTCTTTGCTGTCATAACCACCTATATATTTTTCGGGTATCTGGGATTTAATGACGTCTGACTGTCATTCTTGCTTTTACTGCGATTTGAATTCTTTTTCCGCAACCGTGCGACGAAAGAGTTCCCTTCCTCCTTTTCTCTCTCTCTCTCTCTCTCTTTTTAACGCATGACACGATCTTACCCAAGCATGTGACGACCATCGTAGTAAGGTTTCAGGCGACTTCCATTTACCATTCCTGCGATTGGCATTCCATCTAGCTTGTGCAATTTTACTGTGCTCGCTTTAGTGATATGTGCGACCACATATGGCCCTAGCCAACGCGTCTTCAATTTCCCTAGATTCTTCATAAATTTACTGTCATACAACAAAACAAGTCCTTCAATTTTTAATTGGTTAGTCTTGATATAGCGATCATGCCATGCTTTTTTCCTTTGCTTCTTGATATTTTGATGGAATCCTACGACAAAGCGTTCTTCCTCCATCTGAACGAGCTGTGAAAACCTTTGCTCGACAACATCTCCATCGGTCATTTCCATCAGTGCAACAATTCTTAGGCTCGACACAATATACTCCATTGGAACCACAAGTTCTTTCCCATACACTAGTTTAAACTGAGTGTGTCCTATCAATCGCTTGCAAGTTGTTCGGTACACCCATAACACAGCTGAAACTTTCTGATCCCAATCATCTCAACACACGTTGCATACTTTGGTTAATGCATTCTCCATAATCTTGTTGAAGGCTTCAGCTGTTCCATTCGCCCGAGGATGATAGGGTGTTGTCTTTATATGATGAATATGGAACTGTGCAGTAAGCTCATCAATCATTTTGTTAACAAAATGTGTACCTTGGTCTCTTGAGATAATTTTTGGACAGCCGAATCTGGTCACCACATTTTCAAATAAAAACTTTGCCGCAGTCACATCGGTACAATATTTTATAGGCATGGCTTCAACCCATCTGGTTAAATAGTCAGTTGCAGTGATAATGTAGCACGTGCTAGTCCTCTTTCCTGGTGGACTGATCGGTCCTACGAAATCAACGACCCTCTTATCAAAGGCTTGAAGGGTTATCTACGACGCAAGTGGCATCTCATCACGACGCGACGGTTTTCCTGTTCTCTGGCAGATATCACAATGTTGACAGAAGCTCTTAGTATCCATATGTATGGTTGGCCACCATAATCATTCTTGCAGTATATTACGCACAGTTGCCTTTCCAACATAGTGTCATCCTGCGACACTGGCATGTGCTTCACTCATTACCCACTGTCGTTCATAGTCAATGACACAGCGTCGCAATATTTCATCCGTGCCCAGCTTGTATAAGTGTCTTGCAATCAATGTGAAGTCAAAATCTCTGATGACCAAATGTTTCTTCTGGGTAGTGGTGAACCCTTCAGGCGCATATCCTGTGCTTAAGAAGTGCATGATAGCGTTAAATTCCTTATTTTGATCATCAATCATGGTGACCGCAAACGGTTGAGGGTCAGGCAAGTTATCCCTTAGGCTGGTTGGTTCTTCACCACTTTCTATCCTCGACAGGTGACCAGGTCTGACATTCAGTCAACCAGGTTTAACAATGAATTCAAAATCAAATTCCTGAAACAGGAGAAACCATCGACATATCTTCCCACCCAACACTGGTTTTTTGACCAGGTATTTCAATGTCAAATGATCAATGTACATTTTAAAATTTCCACCCAACAAGTAGTGTCGAAACTTCTACAGCGCATAGACCATGGCGTTTCCTCTCTCTCTCATCGTGTAATTTTTCTCTTCCATCGACAGTTTTCTACTAGAAAAAGAAATAGAATGCTCAAGTGCACCCTCACCTGGTTGTGTCAAGACTATGCCGAGCGCGACAGATGACACGTTGACATGAACATGGAACTCCTTCTTCCATTCTGGAAATACAAGTATTGGTGCAGTGGCCATCTTGTTCTTTAATTTTTCCAACCTTTCCTGACAAGCCTCCCTACACTGAAATTTTGCGTCTTTCTTCAACAATTTCTCCATGGGTGCAGTTATCTCTACATATCCTCTAATAAATTTTCTATAGTATCTTGTGTATCCTAACACTGATTTGAGTTGCGTGATTGATGTAGGTGGTGGTAAGTCAAGGATAATCACAACTTTTACTGGGTCGACCAAAATACCGTCACGACATACGACATGACCCAATAGTACACCAAATGGTGCGCAAAAAATACATTTCTTATAATTAAGTGCGATCTAATACTAGCGATAGTGGCCTAGCATCATGCACAGACTCTCAATATGGTCTCTTACTAGACTAAATACAGTCCAATCATCAAATTATACCTCAATAAATTTATGTATGAAATCTTTAAATGAAGATACTACTATTCTAGAAAAATTAGCAGGTGCATTCTTGAGTCCAAAGGGCATTACCGTATACTGGTAGCATCCCCATTTGTGATGAAGGTTATTTTTTGTCGATCCTCCTTTGCGATTCTGACTTGATGGTAGCCACATAAACTGTCGGTGAATGAAAACATCTCATGCTCTCCGACGCTTTCCAATACTTCATCTGTGAATGGTGTTGGGAATGGATCATGCAGGCATGCATTGTTCAACTTCCTTAGGTCGAAACATATCTTGACTTCGCCTGTTGTCTTCTTATCTTGGATCACTATGGGGATGATCCATTCTGATTCCTCAACAGGTTCAATGATTCTTGTGTCGAGCATGTGATCCAATTCTGCTTTTACCTTCTGTTTATACCTTGGATTCAACCTATAAGGTCGCTGCTTAACTGGTTCCGCATATGGTTTCAGGGGTATTTTCATTTCTCCTAGATCTCCCACTATTCCCTTCATCTTTGAGAAATTGGTAGGGAATAGGTCCTGAATCTCATGCACCAAGTATGTGATATTTTGTACAGTTTCATCGTCCCAATAATCTCCTATATTGGGGAACTTCAGGTTCTCCAGTGAGCCAATGTTCACTTTCTTAATTTTTAGTGGCGTGAGGAACTGGTTGCTCGAAATACCACTTCCTTTGAATTCACGCATGCCTGCTGACTTTGGTATGTTTATGTTAGTTGGAGCATCATCTAGTTCTCCAACCAGATTGTAACAATCCATCCATTGTTGGATAGTCGCGCTGCACTGGTGGGAACTTCCTACTTCGACAGGGATTTCAACGAATATATTTTCCTTAATTGCTTGAAGCGCAACATCTACTGTCGGTTGCTCATAAGCAAACACAAAGGTGTGCGTGAACTGTGTAACCACCTCATCCCAAGCCTTAGTTCCTTGTCGCAACTCCATGGATGTATACCAACTTCTGGGTGTCATTTCCAATGTATGAATGAAATGATGGACCCATTCATGTGGCAGATATTCTGCAAATGATATGTGACACTGATTAATGTGATCGACAGGGTTTGACAACCCTGTGTACTTCTGAATTATGATGGTGACCTCTTCACTGAATCTAAATTCCAGCAATCTTCTGCACTATGGCCATTCTGATATGGATTTCTTATGTGTACCCTACCATCTAGCGAGCGTAGCCTTCAATATATAGTCCAACATAGACAAGCGTTGCGGTTCTGTTACCAGTCCTTCAAACTCACTTAGGAAAGTCACAAGGTTAGGTAAGCCCTCATATGTGGGTAACTCCCTCAACCGATTTTCCACTCGTCGCACAAATCATGTAACTCTGGTGCATCGCTTCATAGAGACTTCATGCAATCTATTTTTCCAGTTCTCTAAGGCCTCTCCCGAATCTGATGTACATGAACTAGCACTCCTCCAGCTCAGGTTTCCATCCACTATTGGGTTTACATAATGATATTTTAAGGTGCTTATTTTATAGATATGGTATAGATAATTACCCTGTCCTTCACTGTGGACTGGTTCAACATACCTCTGTCCCTCTAGTGGATCAATGGGTGAAACTACCCTCATCTCATCATCCTCGAATGAGATGATTCTTTTCTTGAAATTTATAATGGTCTGATTATCTATGGCCCAATTTATCCCTAGAAGTGCGAGATATGGGTTCGTGTCGTCGACAATGTTGATGACTTCAAAGTCTGCAAATGTGTGCAACCCCTCAATATCGATAGGTACTTGAATCAACCTACCAATTGGTAGGACCTTTTCCTGATTTGAAAGGCTCAACTGGATAGGGGACCAATCCAAGCGTGGCTTTCCCATGCTCTCCCAAGTTTGTTGCGTCAGAATATTGACGTCCAACCCCAGATCTAGAATAATGTAATCCATGTCATAATCCCCTATCTGCGTGGTCATTCTTAACTCACACCTTGTTTTGAATTTCTTCTTGACATGGTTAAACTTCCTTCCAGGTTGGGACTCTATTGGGATTTCTTCTATCAGTTCTTGTAGTTATGCGATAGCATCTTTGTCTTGAATTAGTGCTAAGAAACTTGACATAAACAACTTGAGCTTATTAACCTTTTTCAGATTCTGCTTTTGGAATAGATGTTGGAAGTGTTCAGGCATCTCCTTGAATTTAGTTGATGCCTACTATTCCCCACTAACATGACCCAAGTTCAATAACACAAAACCAACAAAACACCCAAATACATTGGCACGAAGGAGCAAGCTCAGCCGACAACACCTGCGAGGCAGGCACAGTCTCACCCGAGATATCTTAATGTGTAACTTCCAGAACCATGTTTCCATAGTTGGCAAGGGATTACAATCCCTTGGTGCGCGACCAAGGTGCGCGACAGAGATGGAAGGATGGAGTATTTCACTACCCGATAGAGGCGCAACACTGCGCCACAACCTTATCTCTAACAACTTAACAATTGGTGCAATAGTGCGACGCAGCTAATTCCTTAATAGTAAATGACTGTGATGTGACTGTATTATAACCTCAACAATATTTTAACATAAATCAATATCAAGCGCTCAAAAATGCTTTAACCATTTACTCATTCACTGCTCTAATCAATATTGCGACATTCATTCAAGAAATAACCATAAACAATGCAAGATAATAAAACATTCAACATTAATAGTTAAACATTCAATCATTCATTAACATAGGAAATAACGTGGAAACCCATATGGGAAAAACTACCAAGGTGCTCTTCATTTGGCATGAGAAATATATATAGCATCTTGCAGTCTGCGACCTACATAATGTTTTAAGATATGTCTTTTAGCTTAGACTCTTCTTGCTTTCATGCTCTTTGGTTTATTCTTCTATCTACTCCTACTGATCCGCACACATCCTGGATCGACTCTTCTACTTTACTGTCTGCACACTCAACTGCAGATTAACTCCTACAAAATTATCTGCACACACAACGACAGATTCTTGGCTCAACAACCTTCTACTAGCATAATTCTCTCTAAGTCGGAAATCAACTAATACAATCCCTCTGAAGCTAACCCTTATACATAACGGGTCCTCCTATATATAGTTATTACAAGACCGCGCAGGGTTGACTGAGTACAACTCAGTTATTACTGTCATAAACAACCATGAAATATCTTCTATTATATTAATGACATGCCATACTAGTCGCAAAACATCTTGCATTACATTACTCACAGGCCATAACTAGCCGCAGAAACGTCTTTCAGTCTGCCTACACAGGTCATAACTAGCCACAAAACTGTCCTTTAGTCTTCCGCCGACTCAAGCTCCTGTAGTCCTTCTTGACCTACACCTGTCCAACCTTTACTCTTATACCTGCCTCTTTAGGTATGCTTTTTCCTTTGTCACACCGATCTGCGTTGCAACTTTCTCTCTTCTGCACCTGCTTTCCATGCTTTGATTGCTTTTATCTCGTCACGCACCCGCTTTTCCTTTTGCGCTTGCGCTTCAGGTTCTTCCTTAAGCACTTTCCTTGGCCCAACAATTATCAAACCTGGAACTATGGATTGGTATGGGATCCCTCTTTCTACACATGAAGTATATGCAGAAGGGAACATGGAAAATATTTCTAAAGTAATATCATTTGATATTTCAAAGAATCCTGGTGTCGTTGAAAATGTCTTTATTGATGCAGACTATTCCTATAAGGAAATTAAAACCTTTACTACATTATTCAAAGAATACCGTGACATTTTATCTTGGTCATATGAAGATATTCCAGGTATCAATCCAACCATTCCCAAACATGAAATCAAAATATATACCAATGTTAATCTTGTTTGGAAGAAGCTACAACTAGTCAACCCTCACAAGGCCGTTGACTTCAAGGCAAAAGGGGAGAAAATTCTCCACATTGGTTTCATCTATCTCGTAACACTAACTAAATGGTTTCCCATCTTGGTACTTGTCGATATGAAACATGGAAATATTAGAGTGTGCACCGACTTTAGGGGTCTAGACCTCACATGTTCGAAGGATAATTATCCCACACCATTTATCTATCAAATTATTGATGAATGCGTTGGAAATTAGATTTTCTCTTTCATAGATGAATTCTCTGGATACAATAAAATACATATTCACCTTGAATATCAACACACAACTGCATTCATATGACCTTGGCGAACATTTTCATATGAGAAGATTCATTTTGACCTGAAGAACACTCAAGCTATGTTTCAGTGAGCTATGTTGTATGACATTACAAATATAATCAAAATTTACCTAGATGACTTGATGACTCAATATGCAAGTATGGTCAATCATCCCAAACATGTTAGGTTAGTGTTTGATAGGTGTCATCATTATAGGATTCATTTGAATCCTCATAAGTGCATCTTTTGTGTCATATCAGGATGTTTACTTGGTTTCAATGTTTTTGAGCATGGGATTCTGTTGGATCCATTCAAGATTGAGGAGATAGTTCAATTGCCTATGTTAAACTAGCAGCAACAAGGAAGGTCTTCCTGCATGCATGTGTTCTTGCATGCATAAGACTTAAATTAGGAATCCAATTGTATTTAATTATTTTTCCTAAATTTACTTTGGAAAATAACTAAAGTGATCTAATTGTTTATTAACTTTAGTGAGACACTAGTTAAAGTGAAAGTGAAATTAGGGTTTTTGCTTTACCTAAAGTTATAAAAGAGATATAAATTGGTGGAGAGGACACACACTTGTATTCCAATAGAGACATGATACAGACAGGGAGAGAAAGTTAGACAGAGGATTTAGCTAAGAAGACGGAGGGGCGATCAACAAGATCATCGAGCTTCGTACAACTAGGCTGTACACTCACACAAGAGGGTGTTGAGGTTTAGCTGGGATTTTCCTAGTGATTATGCTGGGTATTGCATTCACCAGGTTTGGGTGAATTTGCAGTGATTGTAAAAGTTCCATATTTTCTCATAATAAAATCTATATCTGATTGCTGCATCGGTTTTCCCATCTTGGATTTTTCCGAGGGTTTCTATACCCAAAATAATAGTGTCAATATTGTGATGTGATGTCGTGATTTATTTCTCAGTTTTATATTCCTCTGCATACTGTAAAACATATTCATGTGTGGTTATCCGTAGATATTTGTATGCACTATTTAGCCCTATTTTGAATATTAAAGGAAAATTTACATGGTATCATAGCTTTGGTGAGCTAAAGCTGAGAGATTTGCAGCAACAGTGATAGATCAAGAGCAGATCTATAGGAAGACACAAAACTAGACTTCAAGATCTAGGGTTTGATAGGTACACTTCACTATGGCCATGTAGTTGAGAGTTGAGGATAGACTCCAGTGTGCTCATAACTTTCCTACATGGAAATAAAGGATCACAAGGATCCTAGATGTCGGCGATGCAGAGGAGCACATTGACTCCACCAAGGTTTCACCCACAAATCTGGAAAATATAGCAGGTTGGAAGAAGATTGATTCCAGAGCCATGCTGATTATCATGGATGGAGTGAAGGACCATATAGTTCCTCACCTTTATGGTAAGAAGACCTCAACAGAGACTTGGATCACTTTGGAGAGTCTGTACCAAATCAAGAACAAGAACTGGAAGATGGTGTTACAAGAGAGGATGTGCAACACCAAGATGGCCAAGGGAGAAGGAGTGGTGCCTTATCTCATGAGGCTCACACAGATCAGGGATGAGCTTGGAGCTGTTGGCTCTAAGATAGTGGATGAGGAGCTAGTTTGAATAGCCCTCAATGGATTGTCTAAGCCATGGGACACCTTTGTCAAAGGTGTTGTGGCTAGGGAGAAGCTCCCTAATTGGGAGAGACTATGGGATGACTTTGTGTAGGAGGAGACCCGTGTGGGTCAAGGATCATGGTCATCCAGCAGTGCCCCACAAATTGTGGATGACGAGGCTCTAGCCCTTACAGGGAAGAGCAAGGGGAAGGAAAAGAGGAAGAAGGATGGTAAGAAGAACCCTGATGTGTCAAAGGTCAATTTTTTTATCTGCCACAAGCAGGGACACTTTGCCTCCCAATTCCCAGACATGAAGAAGAAGAATAACACTCAGATGGCTGGATCTGCAGAGGTGGATGAGTTCAGCAGGAACTTCGATGCAGAGTTTTGCTTGATAGCTTGCATGGAAAGCACCACATGGAGTAGCATATGGTACATAAAAAATGGAGCATCCAGTCATATGACTGGACATAAGAGATTCTTCACAGAATTGCAAGAGAGTGGAACAGGGATCCACCTTGAGCTGGGTGATGATGCGTGGTATTAGGCGCAAGGATTTGGCACTGTTTCATTTGAGAGGGAGTCTGAAAAACCCCTCAATTTTTCTGACGTGTTATATGTTCCAGGACTGACAAAGAACCTTATATCAATATCCACTCTGTAGGACAAGGGATATCAGGTAAAGTTTCTTGACCATAGAGTGTATATTAGGCCCAAGGGGCCAGATAGGAGCTTGGATTGGGTGATTGGGAGAAGGAGCAGGAAAGTGTACAGATTACAATTTGAGCGTGCAAAGGCTCTAGTTAGCAGCAACATCAACAATAGTCAGGGTGAGTTGTGGCATAGGAGGATGGCACAATTACACCATGGAGCACTAAAGCATCTGAGACATGCAGTCATTGGAGTTCCTCAGGTATAGGAGAAAAAGCATAACCACTGCAAGTGTTTTGATTTGGGGAAGAACATTAAGAATCCTTTCCCACAGAGTGAGAACAAGTTTAAGGAGCCCTTGGAATTGGTGCATTCTGATGTATGCAGACCTATGAGTGTCCATTCGTTTAGTGGTTACAGTTACTGCATAACCTTCAGCAATGACTATTCCAAGAAAACCTAGGTCTATTTCCTAAAGGCCAAGTCAGAGGTCTTTGAGAGCTTCCAAGAGTTCAAGACTCTTGTGGAGAACCAAACAGGAAAGAAGATTTGGGTGTTGAGGACAAACAAAGGGGGTGAGTACACTTCCAATGAGTTCATGGAGTATTGTTCAACTAAGGGGATCAAGAAGGAGCACACCGTGCCCCATACCCCACAACAGAATGGAGTTGCAGAGCGAAAGAACATGACAATGGTTGGAGCAGCCAAGGACATGCTATTTGATCAGGGATTACCACTATTCCTTTGGGCTGAGGCATACATGACTGTAGTATACATTCAGAACAGGTGTCCCCATGCAAATTTGGGGAGGAAGACACCAGAGGAGGTATTCACAGGCACAAGGTTAGATGTGAGTCACATTCGCATATTCGACAATGTCTGCTATTGTCATGTTCATGCTGATAATAGGAAGAAGCTGGATCCTTATAGAGAGAAGGGGCTACTTGTTGGGTATAATGAGATTTTAGAGGCATATAGAGTTTACATTCTAGCTCACAGGAGGATGATTGTGAGAAGGGATGTCCAGTTCGATGAGGATAGGTTGTTGAGGAGATATTTGGACTTACCAGTAGAACAACATCCAACACATGAGTCAGGAATCAAGTTGGAGGAGCCATATGTACAGGTACATGTATAGACATAGAGCATATGTTTTGGTGGTCAAAAGGAGTTAGGTGGAAAGGATCCTACAGTCATTGAGGATGAGCTGCAGCAGGAGATGAATATCCAGCACACTAGGACAAGGCCTAAGTGGTTTAGGTCCACAGTGTAGGGTTCCAGGAAGGTAGATCCTCCACAGACATATTTTAGATGGAGTTTACCACCAGAGAGGATTAGTTACATGGCATGGATGATAGAGTTGATTAAATCTGAACCTTCCAGCTTTGGGGAGGCTGCACAATATGATGTGTAGCAGGAGGCTATGGTTGAGGAATCACGACTCCATTATGAAAAACCAGGTATGGGAGGTTGTGCCGAGGCCACAAGGGAAAAAGGTGGTGGGATCTAGATGGATCTACAAGGTGAAGCATGCATCAGATGAAAGTGTGGAAAAGTATAAGGCACGCTTCATGGAAAAGGGGTTTTCACATAAGGAGGGTATTGATTATGAGGAGATCTTCACCCCTGTTTCCAGGTATTCTTCCATTCATACCATTATCTCACTAGCAGCTGAGATGGGTTGGCATGTCCATCAGATGGACATCAAGACTTCCTTCCTCAACAGAGTGATAGAGGAGGACGTATATATTGAGAAGCTAGAGGGGTTTGATGTGGAGGACAGGGAGACGCATGTATGCATACCGCATCGAGCTCTTTACGGGCTCAAGTAGGCACATCGAGCATGGTACTCGAGGATTGAAAACTATCTATGGGATATGGGATTTAAGAGGAGTGAGGCTTGTTAAAATAATGTAACTTTCGAAGATATTCTAGTTGTATTGTATTCCTCCTATTGGAGATGAGTTTGGTCTTGTTAGAGTCATTGAAGGATGCAATGTAAACCTCTGAATGTAAGTCAAGTCATTAGTACCCAAGTGTCAATATAATAAATTATATTTGTAATGTCCAGTTGGACAAGTTGGCCCTGACAGCTAGTGAAGTCGGCCCCACCAAGTTAGAGTTCAAGACAATAGAAGAATATAAATAGGGAGGCGCTGCCCTTCATTTGTACTCACTCACTCAAGCTGGTTTTAGCAAGAGAGAGAAGTAGTAGCGCACCAAGTAGGAGGAAACAATTGTTGTCTGGATTTTACACTGCACTGGTTGAGCTCTATACTGAGGAATTTTTGTGGGGTTTTCTCCCTTGTGGTTTCCTCTAGGAAAATATCTGTGTTCTTGTGTTCTTATGTTTTTGTGCATGTTGTTATTTCAGTGATCTTCTAGTGGAAAATTGTTTTAAGATATCATATAAGCAATTATAAAGAATTTTAACATGGTATCAAAGCCACCCTAAAAGGAGACACTGCACAAATAGGGTTTGTTGTTCTTAACAAATCCATCGACAGTTCAAATAGAAAAGAGGGCTCATCCAAATCGCCTCTTAAGGGCGCATTTTTCTATGGTGACAGAATTGAATTTCAAGAATTTTCAATTTTGGACTTGTTACTGCTACTGGGACAAACTAGGGTTTCAGTTTTCCCATGGTTTCATCATCAATATCAGAAGAAGGATAATACATTCTACCTCACCTCAGGAGGGTGCATATTTTCCACCTCTTAACCCTATTAGGGTTTCCATTTGAGAAATTAGGGTTTCTACATCAAACCCTAGGTCTTCTAAAAGGAGGTTAGGCAGAAACTATTTTCTTCAAGTAAGTACTCTTCCTCCCTGTTCCATTTGAATTTCTCATTCTGTTGAAGATGACTAAGAACACCAAGCTAGATGAAAATATTGAAGGAGCTGAAAACTTCAGAGCATGGAAGTATAGGATCATGCTCATCCTACAAGAGAATGATCTAGACAAATTTGTGAAGGAGGAAGTGAAAGAACCAGAAGAGGAGGAAGCTAAGTCCAAGCATAAGAAGGATATGATCATAGCTAAAAGGATCATAACTAAATCCATCAAGGATAACTTGATTCCTAAAGTATCATCAAGAGAAACTCCAAAATAAATGTTTGATTCCCTCTCCAATTTATTTGAAGGGAGAAATATCAACAGGAAGATGACTCTGAGGAATAAACTCAAAAGTGTGAAGACTTAAAAGGCAGAGACTATGCAATCTTACTTTTCAAGAGTGGCTCAAATTAGAGATTAGGTAGAAGCCATTGGTGATACAGTAGAAGAAGCAAAAATTGTGATGACCACCCTAAATGGTCTTCCAAGATATTGGGAAGCTTTTATCCGAGGAATCTACTCAAGAAGGAAGCTAACCAAATTTAGAAAGCTATGGGAAGAATGTGTTCAAGAAGAAGAAAGAATCTTAGCCAGAGAAGTGAAGCTAAATGAAAATGAAGATCAAGCCTTGACAACCCATGCCAAAGGAAAACACAAAAGAAAGAGTTATGATTATCCTCACAAGACTTAAGGGTTCAAAATACCCAATAAATACTTCTTAAATTATGAGTGCTTCACTTGTCATAAGATGGGACACATCGCCATCAACTGTTGCATGAAAGCAGAAAGAGTTAAAAAGATGAGAAGGTTCCAAGCTCACGCTGCTGAAGATAGTGATCAAGAAGTACAAGAGGAAGCAAAGAAAGATGAAGAATCCAGTGAAGAATATGTACTGATTTCTTCCCTAACAGGATCAGTCTCACCAGGAAATGACACCTGGTTAGTAGACAGTGGTGCATCCAAGCACATGACAGGTTACAAGGACTCACTATCATGCCTTGTACAAAATGATTCACCACACAAAATAATTCTTGGAGATGACTCTTAATATCCCATTAAAGGAATGGGAGAAGCATCCTATAAGCTGGATTCTGGAAAATCCATGAAGATGAAGGATGTCCTATATGTCCCTAGACTAAAGAAGAACCTCTTGTCTATTTCAGCCTTGGACAAGAGAGGATTCAGAGTTGCCTTAATAGATGGAAAATTTCTCATATGGTCAAAAGGAAAGACCATAAATGATGCAGTAGAAATTGGAATTGAAGAAGGAGGACTCTATAAACTGAAGGGACATGCAGATTCAACTTTAGCAACAAGTACAATAAATCCATGTGATATTTGGCATAGAAGGCTTGCTCATGTTCATTACATATCTCTTCCAATAGTAAGCAAGGTTGTGATTGGTCTACCATAAATTCAGATAGAACATGAAGGTGTATGCAAAGGATGTGCACAAGGAAATAATACTAAGAATCCCTATCCGAAGAGTGACAACAAATCAAAGGGGATCTTAGATATTATCCATTTGGATATATGTGGACCAATGCAAACAAATTCATTAAGCGGGTATGTTTACTATGCTTCCTTTATTGATGGCTACTCCCGCAAGAATTGGATATATTTTTTGAAAAAGAAGGATGAAGTGTTTGAAAGGTTTAAAGAGTTTAAGGCCCTAAGAGAAAACCTCTCTGAGAGGAAAACAAATATTTTAAGATCATATAATGGAGGAGAGTTCACATCAAATGAATTCAATTATTTATGCAAGGAGGCCGAGATTAAGAGGGAGCTCACCATTCCATACAATCCTCAACAAAATGGTGTGGAAGAGAGAAAGAATAGATCTATCATGGAAGCAGTAAAAGCCATGATACATGATCAAGATCTACCAATGTACCTGTGGGAAGAAGCAACCAAAACAACAGTATATGTACAGAACAAAATCTCCCACAGTGCCCTTGGGAACAAAACTCCAGAAGAAATGTTCTCCAGAGAAAATCCTGAGGTAAGTCACCTAAAGATATTTGGTTGCCCTATGTATATTCATATTCCCAAGGAGAAAAGAACAAAGCTAGGACCTTTAGGAAAGAAGAGATTGTTTGTGGGATATAGTGAACAGTCAAAAGCCTATCGGATCTATATCCCAGGATACTGTCAGATTGAGTTTAGTAGAGATGCAACATTGGACGAAGACTCAGTTTTTAGAAAGTTGAAGAAAGATAGATAAGATGAAGAGGAGCATGAAACTATCAAAGTTACAGAGAATCTTAAACCAATTAGGAATGAAGAAGAAAGTCAGATACCTAAGGATCATGACATGCCTGAACCTCATTTGCCTGAAGAAGTGCCCAATGAAATGAATTCTCAAAAGAGAAAGCCTTCCTGGGCTTATGATGTAATTGAAGAAGAAAAAAGACTTGGTATCCCAGAAGGAACCACTAGAGAAAGAAAGAAGCCAAAGTCATATCCTAGTTATATGGCCTTGATGAGTGATATAGTTGATGAAGAACCAACTCGTTTTGAAGATGCAACAAAACAAAAGGAATGGGTTGATGCAATGGTCGAGGAATACCAATCCATAATAAAGAATGATGTGTGGGAAATAGTTCCAAGACCAAAAGAAAAATCAGTGGTATCCTCAAAATGGATCTTCAAAACAAAGCATTCCACAAATGGTAGTATAGAAAAGTACAAGGCAAGATTCGTAGCAAGAGGGTTATCCCAAAAGGAAGGATTTGACCGTGAAGAGACCTTCGCTCCAGTAGCTAAGTACACTTCAATTAGAACTGTCATTGCCTTGGCAACCAAGAATAAATGGAATTTACATCAAATGGATCTGAAGACAACTTTTCTAAATGGATTGATAGAAGAAGAAGTGTATATCGAACAATCGCAAGGTTTCGAGATTGATGATCGAGAAGCTTATGTATGCAGACTCAATAAAACATTGAATGGGATAAAAAAAAGCACCTAGAGAATGGTACATAATAATAGATGGATTCCTGATGAGTTAGGTTCTACCAAGAGTAAGGCAGATTCTAACCTTTACTATAAGGTTGAGAATGATGGGCTTATGATACTACTTTTATATGTGGATGACTTATTCCTAACAGGAGAAGATAAACTCATCATTGAATGCAAAGAAGAAGCTGGTTGTAGAATTTGAGATGAAAGACCTTGGAATGATGCACTACTTTCTAGGCCTTGAAGTTTGGCAATCCCCAGATGAGATTTTCCTAAACCAAGGGAAATATACAACGGAAATTCTGAAGAGGTTTGGAATGCTAGATTGTAAGGCTATGACCACTTAGATGACAACAAAATTGAAGTTACTAAATGATGATACATCGGAAGTTGTAGATGCCACTCTATACAGACAGATTATTGGTTCACTGATGTACTTAACCAATATAAGACCTGATATTTGTTTTGCTGTAAACACACTAAGTTAGTACATGGTGAATCCCAAGCATATTCACTTGATTGGAGAAAAACATGTGATGAGGTATCAAAAAGGAACTTTAGATTATGGGCTCAGATATACCTCAGATAATGTGATCAGTTTACATGGGTTCACAGACTCAGATTGGGTAGGAAGTGATAAAGACAGAAAGAGTACTTCGTGTGGCTGTTTTAGTTTTGGATAAGGAATGATCTCTTGGTTCAGTAGAAAGCATACCAATATTTCACTTAGCACAGCAGAAGCATAATACATTGCTTCTTGTTCAGCTTGTAGTGAAGCAATATGGCTTCGAAAGATGTTGGTAGGTTAATTTGATGAAGAGATAGATGTTACTGATATCTTTTGTGATAATCAGAGTTGTATCAAGATGATAGAAAATCTACCGTTTCATGATAAATCAAAACATATTGAAGTAAGATATCACTTCATTCGAGACATGGTTCAAAAAGGAGCTATCAAGCTCAAGTATGTTCCTACAGAGGAACAAGTGGCAGATGTGTGACTAAGCCTCTGGCTCATGTAAAGTTTGAATACTTTCGAGACAAGCTTGGTGTAGTCCAGAAGGACCTCTCTCGAAAGAGGGAGTGACGATAGATGGAAGAAGGATGCAGTGGTGAGTAGCTTAGTCTAGAGTAGGGTAAGTCTGACTAGGAAAGTTTGTCTCGAAAGAGTTAGTCAGATGAGGCCTGTTGATCCTAGGGGGATTAGTATGTCTGACTAGATCACTTTAACCCAAGTGGGTTTGTAAGTCAAGACAAGGCTTGTTGGTCCCTAGGAAGATCGATCTATCTAACTAGGCTTGTTGGCTCGAAAGAGTTAGTAAGTAAGACAAAATGCCCAGGTGGATCTACCAGAGAACTCACCATGATGCTGCTTCGAGAAAGTTAGAGGGAAGGATGGTTGTTACAATATTTCTATACTATTGATTGATGAGATGTTTTCCTTCAGTAATGTTATACTGATGAGATTTAGTTAAGTATGGTTATACTGATGACTGTTGAGATGATAGTTCAGTATTGTTATACTGATGACTTTCGAGATCATAGTTCAGTATTGTTATACTGATGACTGATGAGATCTTAGTTTAGTATGGTTATACTGATGATTGTTGAGATGTTAGTTTAGTATTGTTATACTGATGACTGTTGAGATGTTAGCTCAGTATTGTTATACTGATGACTACTGATATGACTGGTATGCTAATTGTTGAGTACTATTGTACTGATTGAGATGTATGTTTCAGTATTGTCATATTAATGATTGATTGAGATGTGTGCTTCAGATAATGTCAGTATTGATTATACTGATGATTGATGAGATGCTTGATGAGATGTGTATAGTGTAGTCACATTGTTGATTGCTAAGATGCTTGTTGAGATAGTTACAATTGATTGTTGAGATGATTGTTGAGATAGTTATAGTTGATTGCTATTGAGATGCTTGATTAATGATTGATTGACGCTGAGATGTTTATTGTGATAGTTTCAGTACTTCTATACTGATGATGATGTTTGTGATGTTCCAACATCTCTATGCTGGTAATGCAGATGATGATCTAGCATTACAGATGATTTGTTCCTTATCACTAATATGCTAATGATGTTGTTGATTGTTTCAGTACTTACACATTATTGATGCAGATATGATGCTTCAATATTTCCATTCTGAAGAGATAGATGATGATGATTTAGTATTCATATACTGAAGTTACAAATGATGGTGATTAAGTATTCACATAATGGAGATACAATTGGTCATACTTATGATGCAGATGATGATGTTCTCAGTATTCACATACTGAAGATGCAAATGATGATGATTTAGTATTTACATACTGAAGATGTAGATGATGAAGGTTCAATATTCACATACTGAAGATGCAGATGATGATGGCTCAGTATTTACATACTGAAGATGCAGATGATGATGGTTAAGTACTAAAGATGCAGATGATGATGGTTCAATATTCACATACTGACAATACAGATGACGACAGTTCAGATGATGATGAAACAAATGATGGTTCAGTGTTCACACACTGATGTTGACCAGTGGATGATTTGGAAGATGACTCAGCATACTGCAAGAGATGTTCCAGAAGACGACAAGAAGAAGATTAAAGAAAGATGATTACAGAAGAAGATCCATCTAAGATCGATGATTAAGATGTATGATGTTGTACCAAAACTTCCTATGACATATAGAGTCTCACCAATTAGTTGTATAGTTGTAATAGTAGCATTTTCTACTACAGTTGAATACCTTCCTAGTTAAGAGGGAGTGTTAAAATAATGTAACCTTGGAAGATATTATATTTGTATTGTTTTCGTCCTATTGGAGTTGAGTTTGGTCTTGTAAGAGTCATTGAAGGATGCAATGTAAACCTCCGAATGTAAGTCGGGTCATTAGTACCCAAGTGTTAATATAATAAATACTATTTGTAATGTCCAGTTGGACAAGTCGGCCCTGATAGTTAGTGAAGTCGGCCCCACCAAGTTAGAGGTCAAGACAACATAAGAAGATAAATAGGGAGGCAATCCCTTTCATTTGTACTCACTCAAGCTGGTTTTAGTAAGAGAGAGAAGTAGTAGCGCACCAAGTAGGAGGAAGCAGTTTTTGTCTGGATTTTACACTGCACTGGTTGACTTCTATACTAAGGAAGTTTTGTGGGGTTTTCTCCCTTGCAGTTTCCCCGAGGAAAATGTTCGTGTTCTTGTGTTCTTATGTTTTTGTGCATGTTGTTCTTTCAATGATCTTCTAGTGGCAAATTGTTTTAAGATATCATCTAAGCAATTATAAATAATTTTAACAAGGATGACCACAACCTTTACTTCTTAACAGGTGAGGTGCCTCTCATACTGGTCCTGTATATCGATGATATTTTTTTGACAGGAGATGAGAGGTTGATTGGAGATTGCAAGTCCAACCTTGCAATGGAGTTTGAGATGAAGGACCTTGGGTTGATGCATTAATTTTTGGGCTTGGAGGTTTGGTAGAGAGAGGGATCCTTCTTCATTGGACAGGGGAAGTATGCAGTAGAGATCTTGAAGAGATTAAGGATGGAGGACTACAAGTCTAATTCCATACCTCTAGTTTCCAACTGGAGGAATATTGATGCATCAGGGTCAGACGGATTTGATCCTACCTTGTATCATCAACTTATCAGATCGCTTATGTATTTGGTCAACACTCGACTAGACATTAGCTTTGCAGTCAACTCTTTGAGTTAGTTCATGGTGGACCCTTATTGATTGCATTGGACGGTTGTGAAGCACATACTTCACTACATCAGAGGTACAATGGAGTATGGATTGGTTTATGAGTGCAGGGGGAGTGTACAGCTAGCAGGTTTCACAGATGTTGATTGGGCAGGATGTGTAGAGGACCGGAAGAGTACTCTAGGTTGTTGTTTCAACATTGGATCAAGGGTTGTCTCTTGGTTTAATAGGAAGCATAATTCAGTTGCATTGAGATCGACAGAGGCCGAGTACATGGTAGCCAACATGGATGCTTGTGAGGGTATGTGGTTGAGGAAGTTACTTGCAGGGTTGTTCGAGTGTGAGCTAGAGGTTACAATAGTTCGCTGTGACAATTAGAATGGCATCGGGATATCTGAGAATCCAGTGTTCCATGACCAGAGCAAACACATAGACATCAGATACCACTTCTTGAGAGATTGTGTTCAAAGAGGAACCATTCGGTTGGAGTACATATAGACATATGACCAGGTGGCGGACATTTTCACCAAGGCACTTTGTAGACAGAGTTTTGTGAAGTTCAAGGATAAGTTGGGGTTGCTACCGAATCCCTTCCTCGTCGAGAGGGAGTGTTAAACTAACAACAACAAGGAAGGTATTCCTGCATGCANAGCCAATTGTATTTAATTATTTTTCCTAAGTTTACTTTGGAAAATAACTAAAGTGATCTAATTGTTTATTAACTTTAGTGAAACACTAGTTAAAGTGAAGTGAAATTAGGGTTTTCGCTTTACCTAAAGTTATAAAAGTGAGATCAATTGGTGGAGAGGACACACACTTGTATTCCGACAGAGATAGGATACATACAGGGAGAGAAAGTCAGACATAGGATTTAGCTTAGAAGACGGAGGAGCGAGCAACAGGATCACCGAGCTTCGTATAGCTGGGACGTACAGTCACACATGAGGGTGTTGAGGTTTAGCTAGGATTTCCCAGTGATTCTGCCGATTATTGCATTCACCAGGTTTGGGTGAATTTGCAGTGATTGTAAAAGTTCCATATTTTCTCATAATAAAATATATTTATGAATATTGCATCGGTTTTTCCATCTTGGGGGGTTTCCATACCTAAAATAATAATGTAAATATTGTGATGTGATGTTGTGATTTATTTCTCGGTTTTATATTCCGCTGCATACTCTAAAAGATATTCATGTGTGGTTATCTTTAGAGATTTGCATGCATTGTTTAGCCCTAGTTTGAATATTAAAGGAAAATTTACAACCTACCCTATGCAACGTGCATTAGTTATAGATCCTCCAAGGAAAGGCTAACTTCCTGCGTCAGTTCATTGCCAATTACATCAATATTACAAAAGGGTTTATGTGTATTTTAAAGAAATGGATCACATTCATTTTGGATCATCAGAATCAAACATATTTTGATGTATTGAAAAAGGCATAATGTCCACCGCACTATTAAGTACACCCGACTAATGTAAATATTTACTTTTATATCTAATAGTGTACGAGTCAACCATTGAAATGATATTTCTTTAGGAAGATGAAATGCATTAGGTGCATGTGGTTTATTATTTGATCAAGAACTTAGTCGGACCCGAGCTATGGTATTCACATGTAGAGAAGATGGAGTTGGTAGTTTTTCATGCTATCAAAAGAATTTGACACTACATCATCGGCCTGATATGGACAACAATGATTATGGACGCTAATCCTTTTTGACATATCTTGTCCCAATGCATAGTCAATGGAAAATACAATAAGTGGATTGTAATCCTACAAGAGTTCAACTTAGAATTTATGTTATCAAAATCGAGAAATTCCTTGGCATTTGCCGAGCTTACGTTAGATCTCTTTACAGAAGGTGAGGAATCAATTGAGAATGATTCTTACTTGATGAACACATATTCCTCATCAAATTGAATGACCTCTGGTATGTAAATATACTTGTGTACCTCCAGACTTAGGCGGTCTCCTCTAAATTCTCCCATGAGGACTGACAATATATTCATCACCAAGCAAAGCCCTATATTATCATTGGTGATACTTTATACCAACAAGGAGTTGATACGATACTTGAATGATGTTTAACTCACTAAGAAGTTGAGAAGGTTTTGAATGGTTTCCATGGAGGAATGTGTGGTGATCATTTATCAAGGTTAGATACAACCCAAAAGATATCTGCAGGATGGGTATTTTTGGACTTTGATCATTAAATGTTGAAGTGGTAAAGAAGTGTCACTCATGTCAAACATTTACCGGGAAAATTTGTGCACACCCTGCTCCATTATATCCAACCATCACTGATAACCCCTTCAAAATATTGGGAATAGATTTCACAACAACAAACATAGGCTGTTAAAAATTCCTTGAAAACTATGTTGCATAGGATGGTGAGTAGGAACAAGAAAAAATGGCATTCTATTATATATCCAAAACTTTGGGAATATCGTACTTTAGTTGAGGCAATTACAGGGTTCAACCCAATCCATCTTATTCATGGAGTCAAAGTTGTGTTATCAAGAGAGTGTGAAATTCCTTTGGTAAAACTAGCTATAAAGCTCCTTCCTAACACTAGCCAACTAAAAGAACATAGAAGGTATGAACATAGAAGGGATGCTTTTATTGTAAATGAGGCACATACAAATGCGTCAAATCTTAGTATGATAAGTCAGTTCGTCCCAATTTCTTCTCCGAAGGAGACACGGTGATTACTTAGGACCAGGATCATGACGACTAGGGTCAAGGAAATTATCCTCTATATGTCTTGATCCTTACATTATGAGACTAGTTTTGAAGAAGAGTTCGAGGAAATATGTTGAATAAGCCTAGAAATGGGCTCTATTTGAAGAGGTATTATGCTTAGATGACAAACTCTGGTAAATGTCCTTTGGCTTGTTGTATTATAGGTAGCTTATATTACTTTATTTTATATTCTTGGTTTTCGTGTTCACCATCGCTCATCACTCCATGTGCTTGATTAATAGATGCCATTAGAAACACTTATGTTTGTGGGATTTACAAACAACGCTAGTCATCACACTCGTCATGTTACTTTTGTGGATTCGATGATTTATTCTCCCACGATCCATATTGTGAATTTCAGAGGAGTATGTCTCGATGCAACAACTAGCAACGTTGTCGAATATAGTGGTCTTATCAAGATATTATTAGAGGCAATCTCTTATGGAATACAACATTTAAAAATCCACCTAGATTCACAACTAGCAGTGTATTAGTTAAACACATATATCGAGTTTGTAATCCTACGCTATTAAGAAAATTCTTGTAGGTACAACTTCTAGAATCTTATTTTGAATCTATTATATATGCTCACGTTCCAAGAAGTTTAAATTTTGTGCTCGAAGCACTAGCACATAACGTGTTGTATTGGTGTTTGCCTCACATATAATCAATCACACCATAAATAAAAAGAATAGGTGCACTTTATATTTAAAGCCAGTTGATTTTTTTTCATTAATATAGAAGTTTATATCAAGAACAAAAAGTGTGGAGTATTATACAAAATTGGGCATCGTATCCCTCAATGATACATACATAAGAAAAAAAACAAAAGCAAAATAGATTTGAACTAGATAATTCATGTGGTCTAGTAATATCTTAGTAGCTTAATATGACAATAGCCACCTATATAAAAGGCAAATCCATTTGTATGGTACCCCCTCCATTTGTTGTTGCATCGCCTCTAGGGGGTCCTCAATCTATGTGGTGGGGATCCCAAGGGTGAAACCAATAATATTCACCTATGTCGATGCTAAATTCCTATTAGGCCCCTCCTCGGGCTAAGGTTCTTGTCGTTGAAATTTGTGATGACCTGCTGGGTGCATAGTTCCT
>LPNX010150404.1:777166-788763 GCA_001517045.1 Pseudotsuga menziesii | reverse complement strand
TATATATATATATTTCTTATCGATCATGCTAAACATGTAATAGTTGTTAAAATCACTTCCAATGGTAGGATTGTGATGATGAAAATAGGGATTTGAGAGACCATCTTTTGGGTCCTAGATACACAATAGGTGTTAATGTACTCATGCACAATTAGCATACACTTTACTCTGCCTTCCACTTTGTGATTTGTTGACACCCCTAGCCGAGAAAAAATTGTAAGGAGGTATATGATGTCAATAGTAATATCCAAGGCCTCACCATCAATCACAAAATCATTTTGATATGGCATCCAGTACCCCACAAGTAATTGTAAGAGTTTCTTTTGTACCCTCATGTTAGGAACTTGGTAGAACTTCAACAAGCCATAAGTTTGGAGAGCGTTTATGGTTAAGGTGTCATAAAACCCCCCCGGATCTAGGTCCTCATGCTCTCTCACCCTCCATATGATTGACATCCTGCAATAAATTTCAAAGATTTGAATAAATACGTAGTGTTTCTTTTTGGGATCCCCACACACCCTACAATGTCAATAGCTACATGGACACGTGCTCTGGACACTATACATGTGCAGGGACCCCGACTCCCACACACCTCATGTATAATAAAGGAAAGCATGCACACTTCCAAGAGAGTAGGGGTCCCATAAGCTCAAATTTTGACATAAATGAAAAAATAAACCATAGAAAATGAAGAGGGTGAGATGATAAAGTACCTGATGGTAACCTTGTTTCGAATGGTAGCCTGAGTGATTCACAATTGTCGCTTGATATATGGAAAACTTGTGCTTTAAAGAGGTAAAATAAGTAAAATGAGAATAAGTTACTATTTTTCTTTGTAAAAGTAATTTAAGTTAATAATTTCCCACTTGTGTATAGTTTGAATTGTTTTTAAGTGTTCGATACTATTACTAGTCCTCTCTTGAAGGTCATTTTATTCTCTTTACAAGTATATCATGAATTAGGTGTCATTTAAATGATTTCATAAGGGTTTGCTTAATAGGTATGTGATTTGTCACTAGAATATAGGATAGGATTCACTCTACCATGCATCTTTGTATGATTCTTACAAATGTCATCATGCCTTAAGATCCTTCTGGTGGAATTACGACATTATATCTTCTTTATTTGAAAGCCATAATTTCCATGGTAGAGACTAGAAAACATGGGTGCCCTAGTTTAGAGCCTCTGTTGTCATTTGGTTCCCATGCAAAGTTTTCTCTAGGCTCGAGAGTCCCTTCTTAGTCTCGATGTGACTTTGCGTCAAAGCCACATGACTTCTCTTTAAAGCTTATTATGGTCATTACTTATAAGGGAATATCAAATTTTGTTTTAATTTGTGTTGCTACATTGCATGCCACTTCTTGTGCATCTGAGTCTAATGCTCTTCACAGTTCGCCATTAGCTACTTATTGCTTATAAATTATCCTAGCATATTTCCTTTAATGCTTCTATTACAGTCACATCTTGAAACCCTTGCTATAGAAGACATGTTCGATGAGCATCCACATCCTGCATTTCCATTTTTTTGTTTTTTTTAGGTGTTTCATGCGCTTCAAAATTAGTTGCATACCATGTATTAAAGCATTATTTTTTTATTTTTCAATCTCTATAATATGAAAAAGACAAAAAAATCAAATATTAAAAAAAAAAAGAGAGAGGGGGGAAGATCTTGAATTTCTATTATATATCGGCAACAAGTCATGTCATCCTTAAAGAAATAACTAATATTTAGTCTACTCAACAAATTAGGTTTTAGTATGGCCTTAGGATTTGAATTCATGTCATCCTTAAGCAAATTAGTAGTCTCGAGTCTACTCAACAAATTGGGTTTTAGTACGGCCTTAGGATTTGAACCATGATCCCATAGTTTATATTCCTTCGGCTGGTTACTCTTGCAATAATACAAAGAATTTGTCATTGTCTCCTACATTGCAAATTTATATCGTTGTTCCCTTTGTCTCAAGTGCTACCCAAGTCACTATTGTGTCGTGCTCACTATTCAAGGACTATCCCATCCTATGTTGGTCATCCCTCAGTTTCCTTGAATTCACATGTTAGCCTTTCTTGTGTCAATTTATTCCCAGTATGTATCATAAAATACCATTGTTTTTACTCATGTTAGTGTGGAAGGTCCCCATTGAATTTTGAATGGTAGGTCATGTCTCATCGACAACGACTCATTGCCATGAGATTTTGACCTAGAGTAATAGCACCCTAGGCCTATTTTAATCATTGGTGGTTACCTTGTGCTCAACAAATGACATTCATCATTGGTCGCTAACTAAGTGGTTTCCTGAATGTTTGACTTCAAGACATTTATTCACATTTTTGGACTTGTGCTATACCTTGGATTCCATTTTCATCATTGGTGGAAGTCCTCGCTTCCATCAATAACTTTTATTATCAGTTGTTTCTTAGAGGGAATATTTCATGTTCCTTTTACATTCAATGCATGCAAGAGATGTACTAGACGATCCATTCTGCAAAACTTTTCCCAAGTCCTTTTTCAATTCAAATCAATTCTTGATACTCCCTCATGATGGTCGATGGAGGTTTCTCTAATGCCTCCTTCCAATGAATCTCTTCCTATCGACCTCAACACATCTTGCTCTAGGAATGGGATCTAGAGACTAGATAGTACCTTTGGGATTACAGTCATCTGTGGTAAGTTCCCTCGCTATCAGGGAATGGGAATACATTAACATCTCCTGATTGATGGATTCTACAATTGTTTGACTCCAAGACATTTATTTGCACTTGCTAGAATGTACTAGGTACATTGGCACCCATTATCATTATCGATGGATTGTCTTGTGTTTGTTAATGATATACATTAATGATAGGTAATCAAATGGTGTCCTCCATGTTCAACTTAAGATCATCTATTCACATGGGTAGGATTTGTACCTTTCGAAGGTTGGATGGAATATCTTGGGCCAATAGTAGCATTCCCCCATTTTTTTATTTCCACAACTATGCAGGACCGTACCATACATTATCTTACATTGATACTTCCTGGAGAATCAATTTCATTTATTTCAGTTATAGTTGTTCTCCTGAGATATATTTAGACATAGATCCACTGTATATATGTTCGTAGCTATGATATCTTGGTATAGATGGATCCACTTTGTATCATTGTCATGGGAATGATCCCGCATTATACATATACTCCATGGATCAACAGTGTACTTGATTTGGCGGCCATGTTATATCACATCTGAGCATAGGTGTGCCTTGCCTTAGGTCAGAGAATTTTATAACACATTTATCTTTGTTACATGTTCCTCTTTTAACCATGTATCATGAAATTCGTCCTTGATATCACTTGACTAAATTCCTTCATACCTCACACATTAGGGGACATTTGTTATAGTGCAAATTAACACTTCCAGGTTTGTGATATCAACAATATTCCAAGGTGACACTTAAGTGTCTGAGATAGATAATGACCAAGAACCTATAATCATGGAAGATGCCCTAATTTAACCCTACTTGATGGTATGAACCCCCTGAAGACAATCCATCTCTTTTCCCTCTATAATCACTAAATATTTTTCCCAAATGAGGCTCCACACTCCTTTACTTAATGTTAGGAGCATGGCCACGCACCTTGAACTTAAGTAGGGCGTGCGGTCCAAAAAAAATGCCCAAAAATGTATTAAATTCTCAAACAATTTTAAGGTGTTGGGTGTCATTTGCAACTTCCAGAACCATTTGGTAACCATCACAACTATCCTAGAAACTCATTCAAAGTGATCTAATGGCCTCCCAAGTGAGGGAGAACATCCATATTATTGTCATGATGGAGAAATATCTCTACCATTTTGAATACATCCATCCCATTATCCCTCAGTGACCCCTATCCCTAATCACTCCTTTCATAAGTGTTGAAGTCATCCATATTATATGGATTCTATCCTATACACACTTGGAATATCAAGTGTTTGGAAGTGGGATTGTAAGTGATTCAAGAGTAGAGAAACCCGATTAAAGGCTTCGAAAGGCACCTCAACAATAGGAAGGTAACTTATGTATTAGTCATCTTGTTGCATTTTAATAAAAAAATTGTGATCTCTCCCTCCCCACATGCGTGGGTAAGACTTGATTTTCTAAGTTCTTGTTGGTTGATTGAAGATTGCTAATCCTTTCAAAATAAATATAAGAAGTATTTGTATTTGTTTTTATGCTTTTGAATTGTTTGGAATAACTGTTATATCCCTAAGGATTGTGAGGAGGGTATTTGGCTCTTTTTGCAGGTTTCAAGTTGCTGGAGTGGAGCAAGTTGAAGTTGAAGAGAAAGAACAATGAGGATTAGACTCCAGAAACATGTTCCTCTCTCCTCTCCATATCATTCTACGATTTGTTGTCTTGTTTTCCTACTTGTAACAATGGTGAAACATCTTTGTTGGTGTCTGGACTTGTTGTTAGAAGAGTCATAAGATCAATTTTCTGCCTTCATAGTATGTTGGTGAACAACCCTAGTCATTAGGAATTTTTTTCCCACGACAACATGTTCCAACAAATACTAACTCTACCCATTCATAATACAATTAGCCAAACTTTGCTTCAATTTCCAACAATAGATCAACCTATTAAAGTTTAAATGATTAATCCCAATAATTTAACCACAAACATCTAACTCAAATTCAATACTTAATGATTGTTTTCTAACTGAACCATTCAGATTCTATGGTGTTGATAAAAAAAAAAAAATGCGCACGAGGTTTGAATGTGCAATCATAATTGGAGAACATACTCTATTTCATAACAACACTCACATAAATCTCTCAAACCTATTACTAATATACCCATTCACATACACATGTTCTTGAAAAACATAATTATAAAACACTTTGATTGTGATAATTTTGAGTGGAATGCCTTGAGAAGAACAAAACGAGGACTATGGGTACCACCATGCCTTGGGTAAAGAAAATGTATCTCATAGATGATTATTTGTAAATAGTATCTACGAATTATATTGACTCATCAATCAAATCACTTTTAATGATCAATGTAATTAATAGTTTTGTTATAGGTGGATGCTCAATGACTTACTACACCATTATTGAATAGAGCAAGGAAATTCAATTGGTATTAGTGTCATGAGATTTACAACTCAATGGTTATGGGATGTTGCATTTAGATATCATTATAGCAATTTAACTAGCATGTATATGATATGTTTTGTTGTGATTTTGCAATGATATAGGGCATTTAAAACACACTATCAATGATCCCCATCAACAATACCAATGAGGTTGCTAAGATACATAATAATTAACCCAAAAACAAATTAGACGATGGAGGGATTAATTAGCACTTGAGCATAAGAAATAAATCAGATCCATACAATCACAAACAATCCATCAATCACAAATAATAAATGCATCATATACATAGAGTTTTTACCCTAGAAATCCAAAACGGAAACCAACAGTTGAATAGTTTTTTTTAGTATTTATTCCTAAAAAATTTAGAGTTACAATGAATGTCATGGATCTCTAGGATATTTAGAAATTTCCACACCAAATATTTTCTTACGCAACAATTAGGGAGGGTTCTACAATAAACTTTTTCTTATGCATCCTCTCTTATATACACCACCAAAATAAGAGGCCATTTAGAAGAACCCTTATGAGTTTATCTGTGAAAGGATATAGGTAGGATTGAGCTTGGTTGGTTTGATAGAAGGAAAATCATCCTTGTCTCTTCATTTCACATTCTCCAACTCTCTTCTCTCCCATTCCACGTGTTTCTAGTGGCATTCCACTTCAATTTAGTTCCTTTCTTTCTTGTCTTCTTATGTTTTGGTAATTGCATTGGAATTGATCGAAATCTCAATTTTGTTGACTACTTGTAATAAATAAGTATCATTATCCATTATTTATTTGTTTAGGATCCATTTCATATCAATATTTGTATGTAATGTACTTCTTATTCTATCTTTCTAATTGTATTAGAGAGGTATTGGTGCTAGCATGATGCAAGAGAGGAAAACGTAGGGTTTGTGATGTAAAACCTAGAAAAGACATGAAGATGGATGCCATCATTGGGGACAATCTTGGGTCATAGCACTTATGTGATGTAAGAGAAGAATATATGTGGTTTGTGTGATGTAAAACCTAGAGAAATAACTTCGAGTGATGGGGGAAATACATGTCATTAGATAATTTTATCTTGTTGATGAACTTATCTTGGATTATTTGTTCTTGTGTTAATGAAAGGGAGGAAGGAATAAGGGTTTGTTAGAGGAAAAATATAGAGAAGACATGATATGATGGTGTTTGATGCCATTTACTGAGAAGGGCCCAGGGTTTATGGCAAAGAAACCCTAGAGGAGAATTTGAGCACTTTTCTTGAAGAGCTCCTGCGATGCAAGTTTAGAGAATGTTGTTTGCTTTCTTTCTGTCGACCCAGGTTCATAACATTTGTTCGTCAACAAAACCAAGATATCGGCTCCACAGAGGAGAACTCCGTCGACAACACCTGTGACGCAGATGAAGTCTCACCCAAGATATCTTATGGGAACTTCCAGAACTAGGTTTCTACGATTAGTGAGGGGTATTTTCTTATCATACCCTTATCAGGTCACTCGAATGAAACCTTGGAATTACACTTTTGTTCTCATATATTCATTCAAGATAATAACCTTCAGATCCATCGATATACATATCATAATATAACATAAAGTATTAACACATATTAAATAACATTCAATACGATCATGTGACTATATGTGTGACACATATATATATAAGTTATTTCACAACAGATTTTGCTCGACATATTTAGATAAACTCATTCAAAACAAATATGCATTCGACAAAAATGCAAATATCAGACACACAGAGAGAAGATATAACAGGGAAACCCATCGGGGAAAAACCACAAAGGTGCTCTTCATCTGGCATGAGAAATGGTTTGTCACCTTTGGTCTGTGCACTCAACTTGCAGACTCTTCTTTGGATATTCTTTACAATTCATACATTCTTCTCTTGGCTCATGCTCTCTAGTTTTGATATCTTTCTCTTCTCTCTCCTTAGAATGGATGCTAATGATCCCCTTCTTTTTCCCTAAAATATCCGCTCGTACACAACTTGGGTTGATGCTTTTATAAAATTTTCTACTTTTACACTTCTTGAATTCAACCATTGACTGACTCTAAACTGTCAGTTGAAAGGATGTATTTCTATTTTAATACATCTCATTACATCTAAAAATACGCACTATCGGCCCAAATTACAATCATGCTTTATTACTAAAAGCAAGCTTTTAGCCTAACTAACCCTTTACCAAAATTAAGTCGAACTCTGCTTTTCGAATTGCTTTATTCCTCTCCTATCGTGGCTCCTTCCGTCACAAATTTTAGTCGTCTTACGACCGAAATATTCATATTTTCGATCATAATTATGTCTAACTTTTCCTAGGTCCAACATGCCCCCAAAAATCACTTGTGGCTCGACCTGAGGCAAATCAATCTGAAATCTCTGTCAGTGCGACTTTGCTTTGAAAATATTGAAATATTTTTACAACCTGCTTCATTTATTGTCGCACTTACTTCTGTGTTGTCTTCAATTTTTATACAAGTTCAGAACTAATGTTTTCCAAAGTTTTCAGTCTTGTCAACCCCAAGGATTGTCGCACCTTTTCATGCATAGGTTGAATAATACCTGTTACATTTTCTTCCTCTTCTTGCAACTCTACGACCTGGTCGGTTATTTTTTGTTGTTGTGTGTACAACTTGGCTATTTGTTGTTGTAGTTTCTTCATATCCACAACCTTGATCATATTTTCTATTTTTGACAACTTTTTAACTTCATTCTTTAGTTGGGTAAAGTCTGCCTCAATAGTATGCAACTTCTCTGTCACTTGCTCCAACTCTGTGTTCTCGATCAAAGCTTCCCATGACTGAGAAACTTGTTTGATTTCTTTATCATAGAGTACTTATTCTTCTTCCATTTTCTGTACAGCCTCAGTGGCCACCTTATTTCTCTATTCCAATACCTTCGGCGGTGTATTGGCCATAATTTTATATTCCAACTCTGTGACTTGCTTGCGGAGGTTCTCAACGACTTCACCTAGTTTGAATAATTTTGCTTCTGCAAACATTTCTGGTGTGATGTCTTTATCCAAGAAATTTATACAAGTCAATTGGACAACTACTTCCTGTCGCTAATTGTCGTCCTGCCTGGTCTTAGATTTATTCTCAATCTTCTTGACTATTTGTTTGAGTGAAAAATTAGTTTTTTTCAATGTTTCAGTTTCCCATATATTTCTCGCTCCCTCGTCTTCATCTCTTCGACTGCAACCTGCTGAATAACATGCAATTGATACATTAGCATTGAAAAAAAAAATAGTAACATGGCCAATATCCTTGACCAAGGCATTAAGTTTCGGGGTTCCCAGGTCAATTGCTTGACCAACCAATTGAGTCTTTTTTTGTTAAGCCGTCGATGGTGTTTCGACAGGTTTCTCTTTATATATGCCATCTTGTTCCAACGACACAATCGAATATGGGGTGTGGTTGACCGTGACTCAAACTTCTTTCATTGTAGTACGAAGTACCTGCAGTAGATCAATAACACTGCTTACTAGTTTTGTATGTCGTTCACCGATCTTCCTGCAACTTTGGTCCACAATTTCTTCCATTCTGTCTGAAAGTAGATTACAATCATCATTTGTAAGGCTGACGATCCCATATGATTTGTCGACCTTACTCTTCTTGCAACTTGTCTGAGCTTTTTTTCTTTTATCCCCCCAACTCTGGATATGTTGAGGTCGCACTAGATTCATCCTTACTGTTGGAGGGAGAGCTTTGCAGATTGTCTTCAACTAGTGAATCTACCCCCTAGTCTCCATTCTTCTTCTTCGATGGGTCATCCTGCCATGGTTCCTCTTCTGTAGAGATTTTATCCTCCCTGACAGGTGCTTTCCACTCTTCAGGATAGTCTTGAATAATTGCATCAGTTTCAGCAGTAGATAGCTGAAAATGCATGGATAAACATTGCTTATGTGGGTATTTTTGTGGCTCCAAAAAAATATGATGTGCCCCAACTGAGAATCTGATAATGTTACAAAACCGTTTGATAGATTCCTTGGTGCTTCTAGCATGCTTCCTAACAAAATTCCTAATATCCTCTCCTTCTAGAAAAAATTCAATATTATTATCTTTCTACCACTATGGGTTCTCTTTGTCAAACCGAAGATTCTGGTATCGAGCTCCTCGGTATGGGACTAGGGCATCTGCCCCTTGTCAGTTTGACGGTTCTACCCATGTGACAAATGAAATAAAAATTAATAGCCATGAATAGTTAAAGGGGTTACCCTTTTCTTATGCATCCTCAACATCTGCTAACAACTCATTCAACAGATAGGTTGACCAGTTCATCTAGACACCCTCTTCTTGCTGCTTTGCCACAACAATTGTTCCGTCGGTGCATTGATTCAGTCGCATATTTTTGAGAAGGTTGATGGATAGAACCTTGGATGCAAATCGAATGATCGTGTCATTTATGGAGGAAATGGAAAAGCATCTTTTATCCCTTGTTAACTCATACTTATCCTTCACTCTGTTTGTCAAATATGTATCTTGGTCTTTCCCAACGAAGAATGGCGTTTAGTCAACTACAACAAGGGGGAGTTCTGTGATAGATTCTATCAACTCGACATGAACTTGATTTTTTTTGTCGATCCATAAACATCTGCCATGAAATAACACCAATAGTTTCTTTACGCATGCATTAAATTCTGCTATGCGACCGAAATGTGGCATGCGCATCGGCGACAACAAACTTGATTTATCCAATCCCATGGCCCATTCCATCGAAACAATATGAATCAAGCCATCCTCTATTTCCCTATCAGTGGTGATGTATCTATTCATCGCAAGCTCTAGGAACTTCAGAAGGTCATGGTCAACAAGTCCCATTTTCTGCAAATTGGGGATAATATTTGCCGTTACCCGAACTCCTTCAGGTATTACTGGCGTGATCAACATATATTTGGAATTTTTACCAACAATGACCTTTGGTGCATCTGTTGGCCTCGATGGGACTTAATTTGGAAAAATGGTCTAGTGGAGGTTCTGTTGCTTGTGGTTTTTGACTGGTAGAACATTTTCTCTTTGATATACCGGGCTGGTCCGACCATAAAATCACTTCAATCATTGGATCTAGCTGTGAAAAAACCTCCGTATGCTCTTCCATGATCAACACAGGTGATGGAGTCTCCACACTTGATACTTGAATGATGCTTGTGCTTGAGACAAAAATGACCATACTCTATGAAAAATAGATTTGACTCTTACAATTACAGACAAACAGTGCAACACATAAAACTTAGTTAGATGCAATAGAATAATGAAACGTTGGCACAAAAATGGTTTATATCGTAGGTTCAATTAGTCGTTCATTCACATGATATTGCAATAAATGGAAAGGTGGTGACAAATTCTATCACATGGGGCAATATTTCTAATCATTTCAAAGAAATTTCCAACCAAACCGTCACTTCACTTGTTAGTTCAACGGTAGTTATTGTTCATTAATGGTGGAAGTGACCAAAAAGTACATAACCGAAATCTACCGCGTATTCAATTTAACTACTGGCCAATTGTTAGTTATGACCACAATCCATCGCGCGACATAAATTTATTTCTTGTGACATGCATAGAGCCCGCGACACAACTTTTCTTTTGCGATAGTCAGATAGTCTATGACAACAATTATTCTTCTGTGACAGATAAGATAGTCCGAGACACTTTTCTTCTTCTACAACAAAATACTCATAAAATGGAAACAAAATACTCAGAAATTTGTGACAAAATACTCATAAATTTGTAACAAAAACACTCATAAACAACACATAAATTTTGCGATTGTTTTTTTTTTCTTTTTCTCTTTTCTCTTTTTTTCTTCAACTACCAGTCGACCAAAGTGTGGTTATGATGAAAATACTTTAGCTGAATTCCATTCACCAACCCATTGAAGAATGTACTGTCTAACTTTTTCAATTGCACTGCTCCTCCTTCAGTGTCCCGCATGACAATATATGCTCCTAGCCAATGTGTTCTAAGCTTGCTAGGATGATTCAAAAACTTATTGTCGTAGAGGAGAACAAGATCTCCAATCTGAAACTGCTTATTCTTAATATTCCAGTTGTGCCAAGATTTTTATCGTGCCTTCTCGACATTTTGATGATATCCTTGTTAGAATAATCAACCCATAGTATTTACCCACTTAGACATTATTTCATTTATTTTGTCTTATTTGCCTAGTCCATGAGTCCCACCATGTGCAAGTTGTCAATTGCCTATCCATAGAGGTCAAACTTGCCATTATTGACTCATGGAGCGCTTGGGAAAGTCCTAGGAATCAAATCTGCTTTATTCCTGGCCTCCTAGGCGCCCTTCTACTTTTTCTGCTTTGTTGACTGCTTTTCCAGTTTTTAAAGCACATAAGGAAAGCTAGACTAGGTGAGGTGAACCTATTTTATTCCCCTTTCATCCTCCACTCTTTCCTCCATGCAAAAGCATGTATGAGCTGCCATTTGACCACTATTTATCTTTCCCATGCGCCCTTGCTAATTCGTGA
>LPNX010150404.1:746793-765363 GCA_001517045.1 Pseudotsuga menziesii | reverse complement strand
AGAATTAATAGATTTTAACTAACATTCCATACGATCATGTGACTAGATGTGCCACACACACACACACACACACACACACAAGTTCTTTCACAACAGATTTTGCTCAAAATATTTAGATATTCTCATTCACAACAAATATGCATTCGACAGAAACACAAATATCAGACACACACAAAGACAAGATATAACGTGAAAACCCATCCAGGAAAAACCACAAAGGTACTCTTCATTTGGCATGAGAAATGGTTTGGCACCTTTGGTCTTCGCACTCATCTTGCAGACTCTTCTTTGGATATTCTTTACAATTCATACATTCTTCTCTTGTCTCATGCTCTCTGGTTTTGATCTCTTTCTCTTCTCTCGCCTCTAAATTCTAATGATCCCCTTCTTTTTCCCTAAAAGATCCACTTGCACACAGTTTGGGTCGATGCTTTTACACTTCTTGAATTCAACCATCGACCAACTCTAAATTGTTAGTCGACAAGCTTTCTTTCTATTTTAATACATCTCATTACATCTAAAAATAGGCATTATTGACTAAAATTACAATCATGCTTTATTACTAAAAGAAATCTTTTAGTCTAACCAACTCTTTGCCAAAATTAAGTCGAAATCCGCTTTTTGACTTGCTTTATTCCTCTCCCATCGTGGCTCCTTCCGTCACAACTTTTACTCGTCTTGAGACTAGAATCTTCATCTTTCCGATCATTATTTCGTCTAACTTTTCCTAGGGCCAACAAATGCCCTACAAGTCACATGTGATGCATGTGGGAGATTGATGTTGGAATTGTTGATGTTGATGTTAGCTTGTTTTTGAGCTTTTGGAGTGGTTAGGACTAGTTTGGTGTGATGCCTTGCTAGGTTGTGTTTGCTAGTTATAGTTTCCTATTGATGGAAGATGCCCTAACTTGGGTTTGGAAGCATTTAAAGTGTCTTAACTTGTAATAAGGCTAAATAACTTTTTGTACCATCTTGTGATAATATGATTGGTATGTACATGTAGCTTCACCTGATGTATATATGAAATGTACCTTGCTATCTAGACTTTTTGTACTTGTAGATTTGATTTTCAACTTATATGCTCATGGTGATTGATTAGTTTCTAGCATTGTTTATGTATGTTGATTTAACATAACAATGAACATATTTATAAAGTAATTTGACAAGTAAATAGAAGCCAAGATGGCATATTTGTGGCTGTAACAAATATGTTTCTCATAAGTAATTTTCAAATCTATTATATATTAGGGATTTTCCCTTAGGCCTATGAATTCTCTCTTGCCATTGAAGTACATTATTTCAATGCTTATTTTCTTAGGATTCCCTTTTTATTTTGGTTGGACATAAGTGGAATATATGTTGTCATAATTTATATTTCAGATTTATTTGTAAGGATGAAAGTTCACAAGAAATAGATCTAGGAGGCTCAAGTTTTGAGGTCATATTTCTAAGTTTGGCTTAAACATGTATTTTGGAAATTTGCACATTATGTAGTGGTCAATGTCAATTAAATTGCATGAGGTAAAGAGGCTCATGAGTCTAGATGGATACTATCATATTTTCCTAGAAGGATTTTCACATGTTGAATTTGATAACAACCCTTCATAAGGAAGGTGCGGAATTTTATTTAATGGTTAAGTGTGATGATGCATTTTTCAAGTAGATGTCTTGAGCCTATAAATTGAATATCCAAAATAAGTAGATGTATTTACCCTATAAATTGAATATCTAACAATAGATGTGTGTGCTTGATAAATCTTGCCAATATTTTCAATATTTTCTTGCCAATAAATCTTGCCAATATTTTCTCTATTTTTGTATACATCATAATGGTGGAGAAGGATATAGTGTTGAGGTTGGATAGATGTGCTCTTCTCTATTGTTCAATTTTTATATTTCAACATTGGTTATTAAATCTTATGATTTAGTTTTGTTCTAGCTAAATATTGGTCTCAATACCTACTCTTTCCAGATAGCCTATTTTAGTTATGTTTATTTCTATTTGTCTCAACACTTTGCCTTTCAATGAATGTATTTTTGGATGCGTCCCAGTGCAAGTTTTCATAATATTAGTTCTAGCTAAATCCTGGTCTCCTTACATACTCTTTCCATCTAGCCTATTTTAGTTATGTTCATTTCTATTTGTCTCGACACTTTGCCTCTCTATGATTATATGTTTGGATGCCTCTTGGTGTGAGTTTTCATAATATGGGTATTTTATCCTTGTGGCCTTAGCTTATTGTGGTTATCTTCATAGCCTTTTTTTGGTATAAAATTCAAATACACTCAGAACTGTATTTTAATAGAACTATGAATCGTTTAGTCAAAAATAAAAATTTGTGTACTTTGTATATATTTAATGAACAAATTTGATTTCATGAATAATAACTCATTTTACTATGGAAAAATAAACATAAGGTTTAGATAAATCATAATATTATCTCAAATGCAAATTCAAAAGTTACATCTTCAATTTGGATAATTATTCACAATCTTCATCATATGTCTTATTAGTGCTTGAAGTTGCGGAAATATAAGTGTTCATAAACATTCTTTCAAATGCAAATTCAAAAGTTACATCTTCAATTTGGATAATTATTCACAATCTTCATCATATGTCTTATTAGTGCTTGAAGTTGCGGAAATATAAGTGTTCATAAACATTCTTTCACCTCTAGGTATGTATGGAATACCAAACCATATTTTCTCCTTAAAACATATGGGTGAAAGAACTCTTGATTATAGTGACTTGGACACACATTTGTCTCATTGTTAATCTATAAAAAATTAATTGAATCAATTAAAATGAGATGTGTATCTTCATTTAACCTTGCATGTGATATATTAAAGGTTTTACATTACTTGCATTGGATAGTATTTGCTTAAATGATTCATTGTAATATATCTTAATCATTTATTGTATAGGTCCCACATATTCTAGTTCACTATCAATAATATTCTTATTTGAAGCAAGTACATGACTAATTTGTTTCAAAGCTAATATAAATCCATAATCTTGTCTTTCAATTATCATCTATTTTCTCCACATGAAAAATGATGGCAATATGCATACATTCATTTGTTACTCTTCTTTATACATCTTTATACAAATGAAAAAATATGTTCATATTTATAAACTTACTTATTTCGTATCGTTATGACATAATTATAAATAAACAATAATATATTTGTATACAACTAACATATACCATGATTAGATAGTTGTTTTAATTATTTGAGCGTGCATATGCACATTATTCATTATGTTTGCATGCAATTATATTATATTTTATTATTTGGTTAAGGAGAAATAACATATATACATTCCTATAGGCACATCGCCGTTTGGTGATTCCTAATGCCTCTAGATGCCTTCTAAGCTATAGGTTGCATGTGTATTTCATTTCTCTAACATGCATTGCTTTTACCAAAAAAAAATCATTACACCATGGAAAATCAATACCAAGGGTTATATATGCCAGGAATATTTGCTCAAATGCAAATCTAAAAGTTGCATTCTCAAATCATATCATTATTCATGAACTTGATCCTCTATGTTATTCGTGGCTAAAATTGTGGGAATATTATTCTTGATGAACATTTATTTACCTCTAGGTAGGTATGGAATAACAAACCATCTTTTCTCCTCCAAAACATATAGGTGAAAGAGCAATTGACTATAACCAACATAAAACCTTCTTAAATTCGGATCTATCATGCACCTAGAGAGATCCAATTTATTGAGGTGTAATTTATTTATTATTATTTATTATCTTAATTTTTTTACATTTTAGAAAATTTACATGCAAGTTTGGGTGGATTTATGTTGGTTTTTTATTTTTATTTTTTATAAGTCAACATGGATTTTTTAATTACTTTTCATTTGGTTTTAATTTTTTATTTGCATGAATTTATTTTTTACCTTATTTTTTGTGTAGTGTTACATTACACACGTGACAACATCTCCCCCATACTAGGTTCTAGAGCACCTCACTACACTCGGTGCAATGTTTTGGTCACACGTGGCTTGTTTTTACTTGATAAAAAGTTAGTTGAATCAATTGAAAGGAGATGTGTATCTTCATTTATTCTTACACATGATCTATTAAAGATTTCAAACCATTTACATTTGAATATCATTGGCTTAATAATTCACTGTATTATATATCGATAATTTATAGTATAATTTTTACATATTCTAATTCTCCATCAATAACATTTTTATCTAAATCACATTCGACTAATATGTTGGAATGCCACCAAAGCTTCACCATCTTGTATATTTCATTTCTCCACTAAAAAATCAAGATCATATGCATATAATGAAGGTACAAGCATATCGATTATACAATTTAAAAGGGTTTCAAACACATGTAATGCAAGTCATGACATGGTTATGAATAAAAACTAATATATTTATATGTAGTTACTAGATATAATGACAAGACGATTGTTTTAATACTTCAAAATGTGAATATGAACATTATTAATTGTACTTGTATGCAAATTATATGTAATTTTAATAATCTATGCATTTGGTAAATGATAAATAACATATATAACTTCATGTATGAACATTTTATATGTAATTCTAATCATCTATGCATTTGGTAAATGATAAATAACATATATTGCTTCATGTAGGAACATTCTCTAGCAAAGATTAATGCCTTTAAATGCTCTTTAAGCTTTGAGATGCATGTAATATTGAGTTTCTTTGATATGCATTTTTTACTTACAATAAATCATCACACCATGGAAAAGTAGACAATAGGTTTTGATAAGTCACAAATATTAGCTCAAATACAAATACAAAAGTTACATAGTAAATTAAGATCATTATTCATGATCTTCATCATTTGTGTCAACTTAAAGTTATGGGAATATCAATGTTCATGAACATTCCTTTACTTATAAATATGTATGGAATAATGAATTGTATTTTCTTTGCTAAATATATATATGAAAGAAAATTTAACTATAATGATTTGGTCACACATATGGCTCCGTTTTACTAAAAAAATTAGTTGAGTTAATTCAAAATAAAGGTGTATCTTTGTTTATCCTTGCATAGGATCTAATGCGTATCTTTATTTTTCCATGCATAAGATCTATTATAGGTTTCAAACCACTTGCATTTGAGTAATAATGGCTTAAATGATTCACTATATTCCATCTAAAAAAATTCTTGTATAATTCTCACATATTCTAATTCATTGTCAATAACATTCTTATCTAAAATATATGTATGACTAATTTGTTGAAATGCCACCAGAACTTCACAATCTTTTGTCTTTCACTTCTTATCCATATTCTCCACTTGAAAACTATGGTTATATGTATACATCGAAGGGTACAAACATATTTGTTATACAATCTAAAAGTTTTTCAAACACACATAATGTAAGTGATGACATACCATTTAAAAGGATTTCAAACACATATAATGTAAGCGATGACACGATTATGAATAAAAAATAACATATTTGTATGCAACTAGTGTATATGATAATAAGATAAATATTTTAATTATTCGAACATGAACATGAATATGAACATTATTCATTTTACTTTCATAGATTTATATTTAACTATAATTATTTACGCATTTGGTAAAGGATAAATTGCATGTTTTAGAACCTCTACACTACATGCAATATTTCATATAAGTTATTTTACTCATAATAATTCACTCCACCATGGAGAAGTAGACATAGTTTGTACAAGTCATAAGTGTTAACTCAAATGCAAATCTAAAAGTTACATCCTCAAATCGGACCATTATTCACGATCTTCATTGTTTGTTTAATTAGTGGGAACATCGATGCTCATGAACATTCATTTACCTTTAGGCATGTATGGAATAACAAACTATGTTTTATTCTCTAAAACATATGGGTGAAAGAGCACTTGACTACAATAGTTTTTCCACACATTTAAATCATTTTTCTCAATAAAACTATAATTGAGTTAATTTAAATGAGATATGTATTTTCATTTATCCTTTCATGGGATCTAATAAAGACTTCAAACCACTTGCATTTGAATAATATTGGATTAAATGATTCACTATATTCTATCTCGATTTGTGTGTGTAATTCTAACAAATTAGATTTGATTTATCACCTATCCTTACTATCTCTTAGACAAGACTACACCCTACTTTGCTATTGCTCCTTCTATTATTATAATTTCCTTTTCATTGCTTTATCATAATTACTTTTTGTTTTATACCTTTTGCAAATATAACAACCTTATCTTCATATTACAAGCATTACCGTATTTTCATTTATAATTATCATCATTCACACATTATATATGCATCAAAATTGTTGTTGAGATACTCTACCTTCCAATGTCCTTTGGTTTTCAATTCATACACCATACATATTTATTTCCTTTATAAAATTTGCATAGTCCTTCTTTGAGTGCAACCTACCACGATTTTCACTCTCCAACTTGGTGCTTGGTTCACTCGATTTCATATAGGGTGCATGCTCAGAATCTTATTTCTTTATTTGAAACAATCCCTTCATAAACCATCTTTTCAATGATCTAATTGTACATTTAAGTCCAATTTTTTTTTTATAAGGGCCTTCAATTTCATATGATATAGATGTACACTTTTGGTTGTTTGTACAACATTAGGAGTCATTCTGCAGATTTGTGGTTTGTATCAAATCAGGACCCATGGTGTGTATCGAGTCCTATTTATATCCTCATGTATTGAGATGTGATGTTACTACTAAAGTCTTGTGGTTTGTATCAAGACTGCACACTCATGGTTTGTATCAAGTCATTTTGATTCTCATAGACGATATCGTATGAGAATGGATCTCCAATTGTGGAGATGATCTTGTGTTGTATTAAGATTGAATCTTGTGCTGTATCAAGACTGTGTACCTCCATTTGTTGAGGTGTTATACTATGTGATATATTGCTAGTGATGGTCACCGAGAGCTATAAATCTCCTTTAGGGATTAGCTACCCCTATAGTGAATTAATTTAGCATATGACTATATGGCATGGGGTAATATATACGATCATTAGTATGTATGGAATAATTCTTCCGAGTATGAGATGATAAGATGTATAAATAATACACATATGGACCATGCATTAATTATTTAATGATGATAAAATAAAGCATAGAAAAAGAGAGTTTGAATTGTCCACGCAAATGTTTTAGTGAACTCAAGTTATAAAGCTTCAATAAAATATGAATGCTTCAATCAATGCCTCAGTCAAAGCATCAGTTGAACTATTAATGAATGTAATCAGTTAAGTAAAGAAGAGCTCAATGTTCATCAATCAACATGCATCGATTAACTAAAGAGATCCATGCAAAAGTTAATAATAGAAATTGTGCATGGATGGCATTAAGAGTGAAATACTGATGACACTTAAGTTACCATGTTAACTAAGTGATCAATAGTCAATTAAAGATGGAGTTCAGTTCTCATTCAGTTAATTCAGTTAACATTCAGTTCAAGTCAGTGAACATTCAGTTAAAGCTAATTAAGGAAAAGAAGGGTGCTAATTTTTGCATGGAGTTTTAGTTAGCTCCTCCTTGTGAACACACCATGTGTTGATATTAGAATGTTTAACTGGGCCTCCCATTTGCTACCTTCTGCATGCTAGGGTTTTTGGCTTGTTATTAATGTGCTATGCATAAGACAATTTCAATACAGTTGCATACAATTGTTATTGGAGGGTTGCATTGGATATATCTTCTCTTCTGTTGTGGTGATATCTCTTATCAAGAAATCTACTTGTGTTGTAAACCATTCTCTACAAAATATCTATCATACTCAAAGAATTGCCAGGTTAGAATCCTCCATGTTTGGAGAGTTTTCCCAAGGCATATCTAATCTCTCATGGTTGATTGATTTATATGGCTTATTTATGGAGTTGATTTATGTGGCTAATATATTTATGAAATTTATGTGGCTAATATATTTATAAGATTCATATGTGACTAATATATTAATGTGGTTGATTTATGAGATTCATATGTGTTGAAATTGATTCATAAAAGTTTTGAAGTTCAAGCTCCAAACATTCACACTTTTCCCCTTTTGCCTTAATTTGTATATTTCATTCACAACTTCACTATCATTTTCTAACAACTTGAAATCTTTTTCAAAATCACTTCTCATTTTTTTTTCTAATTATAGAAGTGGATAGTAGGGGACTCTTTATACCAGTTGTGTGTAACGTCCCAAATTGCAATGGAAACCTTTACTCAATAAACCCTCCTCATATTGGTGCCTTGAATTATCTCACAAATATCATAATGCCATACATGGTATTCAGTTCCAAATATCATGTCACACATGGTATTCATTTCCAACATTTTTGAAGGTAAACATATTTTCCCTAAATTGCTTCCATGTTGTTTCTTGCTTATTAGTGTCTTTTCTCCTCCCCATTCATTCACACACATCGTCTTCTCATTGTTGAACCTTGTCCCCAACTATTCTAACTTACAATAGACTTGGCTAAAGGGAATTTACTAGCTTAGTGTTTGGTTCACCTTTCCTAGTCTCCTCTATAAGGAAAATCACCTTCTTGCTCCTCTCAGGCTATGTGTGGAAGGAGAAAGGACAAGAAGTTGAAGCCTCTTTCTAGTGAGTTCTTAATGCAGAGCAAGGAGTTGGAGCTTCCTTTTAATTGGTGTTGAAGAATAAAGACTGGAGATTGCAATTTTCATTCAAGTTGGAGCTTGCACAAAATGATTGATGTTCTTTCAAGTCAGTGCTTGAAATCAGCTAGTTGGTGTTTGCTTAGAGGATTGGAGTCCTTATAGGTTGTTTCCTGTAATATGCAAGTTTGTGCAGGATTGATGTCTAAGTGAGCTGATGCTCATATCTTGTAGATTGGTATCTCGTATCTTTGTAATCAATTTATAAATATAGACATATAAAGTTACTTCCATATTCTTTGCGCATTGGTGTCATTTACAGTTTTGACAAAAAAAGAAATTGAAGTATAAATTGTTAAGTGAAAAATTGTATAAGCTGTGATTTACATTGATTCATCCCTCTTAGTATAAATAAGAATTCCAACATACAACATATCTCAATAGATGGATTATGTACAATAGACTCTTAATAGATTGCTATGTATGGATTGTGAACAAATTGAGATAATTTACCCACAATTTTATTGACATGTTTTCGTAGTACAAAATGAGATTTCAAAAAAAATGCTTGTTACAATAAGTTTTATGATAGTATATTTATATACAATGATTGGTAATGAGATGTTATAAATAGGCTTCATTATATGTGTGTTACAAATGAGATATATGTAAATATATATAGAATACCAAATGTTCTGATTAGATTTCAAAAAAAAGATTGATACATGATAATTATGCCCACAGACTAGTATTTTAGAATTTTTGGGTGGAATACCATCTATAATTTTTCTATATTGCAGGAGAATGTGAGAAATGTACTCTCTAGATTGATTCTATGGTTGTTATTCAAAATTCGTAATAAACAATTATAATTTTTTTTTTAAAATAACTCACTTGATAACTGCACTTAATAGGGATAGAACAAGTAAGAGATAACTTATTTGTGTCATTTAACTATTTAACTACTAACTTATCAATGTTCACTGGCCACAAGTTAAATGGATATGCTAATATTTATATATATTTTTATATGCATTGATTTGTTAGTAACATTTGAATTTTTATTAACCTAATTAATATGAATTATTGCAGTAACCTTTAAGAAAACCATTATTTATTCAACTAATTATATATATGTATTTTTAATTAATTAAATAATATATTTTTTAATAATGTTTTTCTAGTGAACTGGCAGTTACCTTACAACTCATTTGATAAAACAGTTAAGCCATCATATAACAATGAATTATATTTTATATAAGAATAATATTTCCATTAACTATAAAATAAAGTACAACACAAATTATTACCAAATGTCCAACTTTCAATTAACATGCACATCAAAAAATACTCATAGACATACTCGTAGAAAACCATAGTGGGAAAATGAATATGCGAAATCAACAAATGCAAGTTCTCCGATGAGGACAAGATATTTAAGGATTGTTAAGGACGAGTAGATAGTACATTTTTCATACTGAATATTTCATATGTTGTATAAGGACGATGATGTTCCGATATATACTTATTATATGATAAATTTGCTGGAACAGTAATAAGATGTAACCACCCTTTCTCAGCGTCGAAACATGGATAATTGAGGAACGAAATTTGTGGCCATCATCTTTACCGACTTGATTTCTCAGAACATGCATTTGCATAAGACAGGGATGAATGCCTGTAACAATATCATTTTCTATTTTCGAATGAACTATAAAAAATGAAATAAAAATCAATCCAAAATGAAACAATAGTCAATAGTCATTTGGGAGAATAAGACTCGTTACAATAGTAATTTTTTCTTCTCGCATATTCCATGAGCCCTATATGACTAGTTTAGCTTAACAAATCTATGTCAATTTTATTCCCACTAATTACTGAATAAATTAAGATACAGCTTTGCTTTGGAAAAATATGGCCATACACAGCCAAAAATACTGGAAGGATCCTCCAGAGTTACTCCATGAGTAACTTATTTTTGGATTCACTTCTTAATAATCATGTTGCCTAATAATGGACCAACATTGGAAGAGCTATATACTCGCATCCATATCAAGAGTCGGTCCTTGGGGGAGGGATGGGTTGAAGGAAATAGCTTATAGGCTTCCAGTGGAAACAGGAGCAAAAATAAAATCCAATACATGATCTGATGACAGTGAATAAATCAAAATTTTAGAAGAAAAAATTGCACTCAACTGATGCAACATGAAGGTTTTGATATTTTCTCTGAGCTTGTCAATGGGAGTGACCTGACCCTCTTGAGATCCCTGTTAAACATGTGGAAATATCCTGCACTTAAATTTACAGTGACACTCACTCCACTATAATGCAACCTTGTGGTTGAGTTCTGATCGTTGGCCAATAGACCAACTTTATGCAACTCCCCTTCTTGCCAGCAAACTGAAACTGTTACATGACCTCTAGCCTTCAACCCATTTACACACCCATTTGGCCATTTATCTCTTGGCAATGCAGGTAGCAGAAAAAGATTTGTTTCATCGCTTTGAACCAACATTTCTGCAATGGCAGCTGAAAATCTGGCAGAAGATTGACGTCAAAGATAAATTTCAGTTCTTTTGTGCAGTTCTAGTTTATGTGAAAAAGAAAAAGAAGAATTTGCTGAATCTTTATTAGCTAAGATGTTTTGATAAAAAATCATGCCCAACGTTAAGATAAAGTTAATACATCCTATGTACTTAGAGCAATGGATGGAACGCGTTTTGTTACCCAAAGTTTGCATCAATCTGAAACGGTGGGTGTGCTGTAAATAAATTTGCATAAAGTCCACCTTCAAATCTTTCTTCATGAGCAGGATCTACCAAGGTGATCAGCTTCTTGACCATTCTATATGCATGTTCACTATCACGAAGACGTGCCCAAAGTGAAGTCTTCCACACCGTTGACCATCCTGGACCGTCCTCCCCTGATTATCCATCATTATAGTCACATGTAAGTAATTTCAAGTAAATAACCTTTAAGCACTCCTTTTGCATATTGTAACTACCAAAGATTTAACAGAAATGTCCAAAATAAAGCACAAGTTATAACCACCAAAACTTCAACAGACATGGCCAACGAAAAGGATCACAAGTACATCCATTACAATCAACAACTATGAAAGAGCCTAGAGGCTTTCTACAGCCCAATGAGAGATGTAATTCCCTGCTCAATGTGGACCTGTCAATGGCACTTTAATCAAGATGCCAGTCGAGTCACTCGTCCTACCCTGTCTTCCGATGCCTTGTGAGTAAAACATAATTAATTAAATCTAGGTATTAACTCGTGTTCCATAATTTATTAAATCTAGGTATTAAGTTAACAAAAATTTTACAATATCAACCTTGAGCTAAACTTCAACGCCAAAGAGATATATATTCCAATCAATTAAAACTAGAAGAATTAATGTGAAAGAGTAAAATTTATTATAATTAAATATCAGCATAGATACAACTTAACTTTGTATCTATCATAAACGAAGAGGGATCAAATCCCTTGAGGTGCAGGCATTTCCTCAAGTTTTTGTACTCTGAAAATGGTTTGCACCTCAAGGAATTTGACCCCTTTCTGACCAGGATATATATCCTTAGTTAAAATGAATCTATGCTAGTATAAATATGTTTAGAAAGTGTTATAAAAAGTTACTCTACCATAACATGGTTTAACATTATGTTTTGTTTCATCATTTCCCAAGCTCGTCTTAGATGGCTGATGCTGTGTTCAGGAAGATGTTTATGATATTCTTATGGTTTTAAATGTTTTATATCATATGTTAATGTATGTGATTGAATGACGCTTGGATTAAGTTATTTAAAGTTATGTATGGCGGTTAGAGTACGCTTTTGTTTTTGCTTTGTTTGATGAATGTTTAGAGTAGATCTTTAATTTTCATCTGGTGACTCCACTAACCTCTTTCCATCTTTATTTTTCAAAGAAAAACAAAAAATAGAAATTTTTGTGAAGGATTTATGATGCATATTTTTCTTTTCACGTGGCGACTCCATTGAAGGGATAACACCCTTGTATCTCATAATTTTGTTGAGATTGATTGTGTGTAGTGAGCCCATACAACAATAAAATTTTAAAGCTAACTATTTGATAGGTTTCCTGATTCAGTACCAGATGTTCTTCATTGTTACATTAGATCTAAATAGTTGAATTCTACTATGGGTAAAGAAGGGTTTTGTACTTGTTATCACATATACATTTGCAGCTGGGTTACCATGATGCAACATGCGGATATATCTCTTATTCTATTCCGAGCTATTTTTCACATGGGATTTTAGCATGGATCATTACAGCCTCGGCCATTTATGATTTCAGAGCCTTGCTCAACGGATTTTCCTTACCAAGACTGAGATTCATTGGTCCATTGAGATGATTTCATGGTTCGCTTAGTTCATTTCAGCAGAGTAGCAAATCAGATGCGGTACACATAGTTACAGAGGGGCCTTATTAGTGGAGATAGGTATATGGTGAGATTAGGTATATGCTTCTTTGATTTTATTTTGCTCTATGATGTATGTCAAACACCTATGCTTGTCATGTTAGGAGGATTATGGTGACCTATGCTTCTATTACTAAATGCTTGAACTTGTGTTATGATTTTTTAAGGGACTTGATGTGAGACTGTTGCTCATGCCATGCTTGTACAAATAGTAAACCTTAGTGCTAGGTTGGTTCCATGTGTCATTTGTCCCTGTCCATCCAGTTCATCTGTTGTTAAATTTATCCCTTGACTTAGACTGTTTGAGACTTGTGAGATTGAAGATCTTTTCCCCATCTTGACCCCTGTGCATGATAGACTCCATGTTGTTATGTGTCTTTGGCTATGAAGTATGTGACTTGGCCAGTGTGGGTGGGTTCAGTGGAAAGTTCTCCTTTAGTCCTAAAAAAAAGTGCTCCACCAAACAGTGTTGCTAAACACTAAAGCATCAGAACACATAAAAGATATATCTGAAGGATGCAAAAGTATAAATGTTTTAAAAGTAGTCAATGGCCAAGGGGTTGAGCACTCATTCTTTGTGTAATGTAAGGCTCATCCTCCCTCCACAGGGGCAGCAGGGACAGGCAAACCCGTCGGGTCTATGGACTGTTCGCTGCAACGAGTCTAGGCCTTAGTCATTTACTGGAGCTCAGAAGGCTTTCTAGGGCACTTGCTCTTGTAGGTTGGCTACTATCTTATGTGAAATATGAAATTTATTGAACAGGTTAATGGTCAAAGGATGAGCACTCACTCTTTGTATAGTGTTCGACTCATTTGCCCCCACAGGGCAACAGGGTGAGACTAGCTTGCAAAGGTTGTGTCTTTGTCAGTACTGGAGCCTAGAAGGCTTCTAGGGCATCTGTCTTTGAAGGTTGACCTATGTTGCAAGTTAGTGCAAAGGAAATCTTGCTAGAGTCTGAAGGAAACAAGCCCAAGTACTTTATCCATTTGTGAGACACATCCATCCCCTATTGCTATCTGTCATGTATATGTCACTTTGGTTGAGTGTATTGATTATTATTCAGAGAGATCACTTAGTCAAAGTCAGTCAAAAGTCATTCCCCTTAGCCTTAACCTTGTTCTCCATCGTCACCCAACAATAGCACATTGTTTACACTTTGTAATTATGGCATGAACAAGCAGACTTCCAGAAAGTTTTGAGATTCTTCAGAAGCACATGTATATTTTATCACTATTGTCACCATGATTATGAATAACATTGATTTAAGCTTGGTTTTGATATACATCATTGGAGCATTTCTTACTCTGCCTGCTTACAGGATCATATTGATGCAGTATCCCACCTTTATTTTGGGTACTTTGACCTGGTCAACACAGTTGACCAAGTCAAGCGCAATTCCCAAAGCAACGACTCAAAAAAGAACATGGTCAATATTTGTTCCAGACATGTCCAAGACCAATATTGCGGTTTCAGTTTTGAGAGTTTGGCCCCGTTTCTCTTGATAAGTGATTATTATCAATTTATTATTGGCCAAATGATCAAAATTTTATTACAGATGGCAGTGTTTTGGTTCTCCTAGAGCAGTGTAGTGTTTCAGGGGGTATTTGTAGTCACTTATACCATTCTTCTGTGTCTCCAGATCTACTAGAGCAATCAGTTTGCCTCAATTCTCATCTTGGACAGAGTTATATTGGTTTCATCATTTTCCAGAGGATGTACCAGCAAAAATGAACTAGGAATTTCACTGAAAAAATTGATTTGACCAATTGGGTGAAGGAAATGGCTTGGAATTTTGGCAGTTGATGTGTGTCAGCATCTCGGACAGTCCTTTCAGCAGTTTTCAGTTAGCATTTGTCCGTATTATTTTATTTTGGCTCAGTCAGTGAGGAAAGCCCCCCAAGGGGCGCCCCCTCAACTTGGCTAATTGATGTATTACATTGTTCTGTCATATGTTATGAGGTTGTAATGGGGTCTAGGGTGAATTAAGCCCCTAGTGACCCCCTTTTGATGTATTATCATGATCACATCTTATGTTATATTTTATTTTGACTTAGATAAGGTGTCATTGGGCAAAAAGTGCGCCCCCCTTGATCTAGTCAAGTTGATCCATGTAAAATTGATCTCCACCTTTGATGATGTTATAATATCAACCGTTGGATGTAAAAGGAAGTTAGGGTTTGCGTCTCTCAAGAGCTATATAAAAACAACACCCCCATTGTATCCCATCGAGAAATTTGGCACCATTGGCTCTTGAAGAATAATAGAGAAAATCTTTATGGGATTTCTTGTCTTTTGTGGATGATTGAAGAATGTTCTTTGTGATTGACTAACATTATTTCTAGCTTGCATTGGAGATCATTGGTAAATCTGTAGCGTATTGTTTTGGATCCATTTGTTTGACAGTGAAGACGATTTGGAGGGGGTACACCTGTGGGAGGCACCCACCTTGCTCTTCTTTTCGGATTGAGGGATACAGGGAGTTTTTCTACCTTATCATTTCTCACTCTCTTATTCGTTTACTTCTCTTCAGCATTTGTCATTTTTCTTGTCATTCTTATTGTTATTTACTTGACTTAGCAGGCAAGAGGGCGCATTTGGCTTCCTTGGGCATTTTCAACAAAGCTCGATTTTCACAATTTCTTCACTTGATCTATGCGGAAATAATCTTCATCACTTCGACATTCATCCTCTGAAACATCAGGTACGTTTTTCCTAGGTAAGATCTATCCTTTTTCTCAGTGTCTGATCGGGGCTGCATTTTCCTTTCATCAAACCCTCTTTTAAAACCCTCATTTCGTAGATCTGTAAGTTCTAGTTTACGACGAGCTATAAAACTTAAAACCCACTTTGGAATAAACGTAAAACCACTAAGTCTTAATTTTCATCATCATCGGACTCCATTTGCCCATCTTAAGCACTGGTCTGCTTCTTAGGGGAAGACGCCCTCCTTGGGAGGAGTGGGTATTTCAGAAACCACGAACTGGGTATTGTTGGTTTCGCTTTCATTTGCTTAATCTTACATCCAATAATCAATTTGAGTATCCAATTTCGTTTAATTTCACTGTTTTGCCGTAGATTTCATTTTTCTGCTTAAAACCCTAGTGTAAAATTGGGGCTTTTCACCTGGATGCTCAAAATCTCTTAGTAATTGTTTCAAACTCTAATTAACTATCTGGCTAAGAGATTCCACCAAGTTTCCCTGGAACATCTACTCAATTTCCTTATTTTAGGGCTATCTTGGTCATAGGGATGCCCCTTGGTGTTATAGTGCAAAATGACACATCTCTGTCTGTGACCACTTTCTCATGTTTTTGTCGCATGTCGACACTTTTATGACGACACTCCATGAAAGTCACTGAAAAAACACTTAACTTGGAGGACCCATATCTGGAATTCTGTAACTCCGTTTTACCTTTTCTCTGCACCGTTGGAAAGGTATCTGAGTTAGCGAAAACTTTCCAGAAGACACCAAAGTCTAAAAATGCCTAGAAGTACCTAAAAATGAGATTTTTTATACATACGCAAGGTGCCTTAAGGAAACCCGCGTACTGTACGCGACTTGTCTATATAATACTCACGTATACCTTGAAAATGTGACTATTTGCATTGCAACCCGCGTATACCTCCTGCATACGCAACTGATGTCTCTGCAACCCGCGTATTCATGTCAAAAATATGTTTTTCGAAGTTTGGGTAGTTTGGGTGGTTATGCAACTGACTCCTTCAATTGTAATTAATTTGTTTTCGACCCTATCTCTTCAGAAGCATATAAATAGAGGTAGGGAGGTCCATCAGAGGAGACTTGAATCTTTGCATTGTTATGCTGGAGGAATTGGAGCTCTCTTTCCCCCACCTTTTCTTTAGCGATCATCCCCATGTGTTGCAAAGCTTGGAGGCTGAGTTCCTTGGAAAAGAGAAGCAGCAAAACCAGATCAAGGTTTCGTGAAGTGCCCAACCTGAAGAGAAGGTATATTGGTACTTGTTTTCAAGATTAATAAAGATGTGATGTCCTTCTTCCCAAATCGTTGTTCACTGTGTGATTGAATTTATATTTATGATAAGATGTTTATGTTAATCAGAATAGTTTCTCATATTGCTTTGATTATCATTTCTTTATATGTGGTCATATTGGCTTGAGGAAGGTATAATTCGTTTTGCAGGTCTCTTGGAGCAAGAGGAGCAAGAAGAGGATTGAAGGGCTGCTTGGATCAACCTTCGTTTGTCAAGGTATGAACCATTCTAATCTTTGAAACTTGCTTATATATACTTGCAGAACCCATTTGCATCTTTCTTTCAACCCCAGTACGGTGATGGCCTCTTAAACCCTAGCCATAGGAAACTTTCCTTTACAACAGAACTGGGGACTCCACTGAGGAGAGCCTTGTCTGTTTGGGGTTTCTCTGTGTTTTTTTCAGTCTTTTGAAAGGTTTCAGGTCTTTCTTGCCACTTAGGAACACTTTATCTGTCTGATAGAACACCTCCCCTGCCTTCCTAGGGCAATTTTTGACCTTTTTTGGGTTTTTTCCCACCCATTTACGAGTTGTAGATTGAACAGTCACGTATCTGGTATTTATACGCAACTTGCTTTACTGTCAACCCTCGTATGATACGCGACTTGTCAGTAATGAAACTCGCGTATGCCCCTTTAAACAATGTTTTTTTCCTCTTTTGTGGTTTTTTCTTCTGTTTGAAGGTTGTTTGGTAGGTCTTTTGGGGTCGTCTGCAGGTGCATGACTTCAGGGAGTTATCATCATCCCCCTTGGCTGTTCTTTATCTATGTGGTAAGCCTTTTTATAGCATTAGGGTTTTCTCTTTGCTCTTTCCCCCCACCCCCTTTGCTTGGCATGATTTTTGGCTTATGTTTCTGGTTAGCCTCTGTTAGTGATCTTTGTTTGAACTTAGAAGCTATTTGGTCTTTGTTTCCTTCTTCTTTTGTTGGTTCACTTCACCATGCCAAAATAATTGACTTGTCTCTTATGCAAGCATTCCTTCCAAGTAGGGTTTATACTGACTTTAGGGCATTCTAGAGTCTGTTTGGTGGTTGTATAGCAGAGTTCCTTTTGCTTTGTTCTTCTCATCTGCATACTTTTGTTTGTAGGTAGTTTTCTTTTGCATTTATAAAAGAAAAATAAAAAGAACATATAGTGTTTTAATATGCATGTAGATTAAGGTTTTGTTTTTAATACATTGCATATCATTATTTTTGAAAAAATAAAAAAGAAATTGTTCTTTTATGGCTTTCAAGTTTCTATTTAAAAAAGAAAGAGAATAGTTTTTGCTTTTTGCATTTCATTTCTCTTTGCTTAGTCATTTTGTTTCAACTTTGAGTCAAAACACCACAGAAGTTTCACGCCATTTACCCTTTGGCTAAAAGAAATCCTTTTAAAATGAACGATATAATTTAAAAATTATTAGTAAGTTTTATTTTATAGGCTCATACACCAACTAGCTTAGGCTAGACCTGTGGATTAAGGAGTTTCA
>LPNX010150404.1:660909-736562 GCA_001517045.1 Pseudotsuga menziesii | reverse complement strand
CTGTCAACCTCAGACTTTGTCTTATTGTTTGAAACTATGGTTAACACCCCTTTGAACACCAACCAAGAGATCCCCATGCTGGAAACTCCTTGTACTATTCCTCTCACCAATTCCAGATCCAATTAGTCTTCGACTTACCTCATGTTGGATGATGAAGGATGCCTTAATGCCTTCCTTCCAATAGATCTCTTCCTATTGACTGCAACACATCTTGCTTTGGGAATGAGATTTAGAGTTTTATGACAGTACCTTGGGTATTGCAGTCATCAGTGGCAATTTCCCTTGCTATTGGGTAGTGGGAATACCTTGATGTCTCCTACTCGATGTATTCTTCAAGTGTTCGACTTCAAGTCCTTGTATTCACACTTGTTAGAATGTAATAGGTATCTTCGAGACCATTTTCATTAATGGTGGTCTCCCTCATGTTTGCTAACTGTTCTCATCATTGACCGATAATCAAATGGCTTCCTTCATGTTCGACTTCAGCGCCTTTATTCACATGGTTAGGATTCGTACCTTCTTGGGCAGTTTGGATTGAAGACCTTGGCCGACAGTAGCATCGTTATCATTTTGCTATTGCCCGAGTTGCGCAAGACCTTATCACACTTCATATGACATTTTGCTGAGACATAGATCCACCTTGTATTTTTGTGGCTATGACCGATTGTTGAGCATGGATTCACCTTGTTTATTTGTGGTCATAACTCCTTTAGATTTGATATGGCGCCTTTTTTGAGCGACCATGATAGTTTCATCAGTTATACATATGTTGGATTCGACTGTATCTTTATGACGATGATTTGTATATGGACTTGTATGTCCCAGAGATCAGTTTTGTTTGACATTTTTATCTCTCTTTCAGGTACCTTTGTTCGATCCTTTCGATCTTGGATTCTCTGCTTTCTACATACTCAATTGTTTCCTTTATAATGTATTTCGGTTATCGTCTTCCCCTCTAACCTCATACATTAATGGGCATCTGTTATAGCTCAAAATGACACATCTCTTCCTGTGACCACTTTCCCATGTTTCCGTCGCATGTCGACACTTCATGAAAGTCACTGAAAAAACACCCAACTTGGAGCACCCATATCTGGAGTTCTGTAACTCCGTTTTACCTCTTATCTGCACCGTTGGAAAGGTATTTGAGTTAGCTAAAACTTTCTAGAAGACACCAAAGTCTAAAAATGCCTAGAAGTACCCTAAAAATGAGATTTTTTATACATACGCGAGTTGCCTTAAGGAAACCTGCGTATTGTACACGACTTGTCTAAATAATACTCGCGTATACCCTGAAAATGTGACTATTTGCATTGCAACCCGCATATACCTCCTGCATACACGACTGATGTCTCTGCAACCTGCGTATTCATGTCAAAAATATGTTTTTCGAAGTTTGGGTAGTTTGGGGGGTTATGCAACTGACTCCTTCAGTTGTAACTAATTTGTCTTTGACCCTATCTCTTCAGAAGCATATAAATAGAGGTAGAGAGGTCCATGAGAAGAGACTTGAATCTTTGCATTGTTATGCTGGAGGAATTGGAGCTCTCTTTCCCCCACCTTTGCCCTAGCCATCATCCCCTTGTGTTACAGAGCTTAGAGGCTGAGTTCCTTGGAGAAGAGAAGCAACAAAACCAGATCAAGGTTTCATGAAGTGCCCAACTTGAAGAGAAGGTATATTTGTACTTGTTTTCAAGATTAAAAAAGATGTGATGTCCTTCTTCTTCCCAAATCGTTGTTCAATGTGTGATTGAATTTATATTTATGATCAGATGTTTATGTTAATCAAAATAGTTTCTCATATTGCTTTGATTATCATTTCTTTATATGTGGTCATATTGGTTTGAGGAAGGTATAATTCGTTTTGCAGGTCTCTTGGAGCAAGAGGAGCAAGAAGAGGATTGAAGGGCTGCTTGGATCAACCTTCGTTTGTCAAGGTATGAACCATTCTAATCTATGAAACTTGCTTATATATACTTGCAGAACCATTTGCATCTCTCTTTCAACCCCAGTATGTTGATGGCCTCTTAAACCCTACCCATAGGAAACTTTCCTTTACAACACCTGGGCTTAGTATTTTCACTAAGTCCAAAGTGTTGATATCCTTGACTGACGCGACATCTGAGTTCTTTCAGAGGTCTTAGATATCGTAGCTCGTGACTTTAGTTGCCTTTCCTCTGCCGTCCTGAAAAGGACCACCTTCCGGGGCAACAGCAAGATTCGTGATAACAGTACTCTCCTGCTCGATGCATGCCCCTTAATAGATTTCTCAAATGTTTGTGGGGTTTCCTAACGATTTTAATAACCATACTGAACTATATAATGTTGCCCCAAAGTTTTTTGGAAATGATGGTGATTCAGTCACCCATCATATTGCTACTTTCTTCAAGTTGGTGGCTGATTTTAATGTGGTTCATGAGGATGATTTGATGATCATTTTTTCTTTTTCCTTAAAGGGGGATGCAGAGAATTGGCTCTATGACCTTCCTCAAAAATCCATAGTTTCCATGGTTTTTTTTTTTAATGTTTCCTATTGCGTTGGTATGAAGAAGTGGGGCAGATTAAGCAAATCTTAAAGAATATGATGCACATAATTTCTACCATACTCTGGGCATTATGCGATATTAAATATCATCTATACAACAATGTTGTTGAGATTATATAGCATAGTTCAAAACAACTAAATATGCACTATTTAGAGATCAACGAACGGTTACATTTTATGCAAACAAAACAACACCATTAGAATCATAAAGGGAAAATGCAGTTTAACAACAATGAAGGCAATTTAGCATCAATGTAAATTATCCATTTATATTTATAACTTTGATTTGACTGACGAAAACAAAAATAAAATCATCAAAATTTAGCTATGTAGGACCCTTGTTCACGTAATTACTTGTAACATCGATTTATCAAAAGAGAGTTAAATTCCCCTTAAATGTTCTCCAAAATATTGTTGAATAGAGATAAATATATAAGTGTTAAATGTAATTTGTGCTCATAGTGCTAATGTAATGCTGGGATTTTACAAACAATGACATTGTCATTGATACTAGTTAGTAAAACACTTCATTGTTAGAATCAAAATTTTAAACATTTAAATTATCAAAGCAAAGCTAAAAGCCATGTTGCAAAGATATCCCTGAGAGTGTGGAGGGTTGGGAAAGAAATTTATAGGCAACACAGGGAAAATAGAAAACTTCAGAATAATACAAATTATTATTTTTTTAAACATTTAAAGTTATGTCACCTGAAACAAGGAAATGGGTCATGGAGGACATAGAAATATGAATATGTTGCTTGAGACACCACCCTGGAAACAAGACATGTGTTGAATTTTTAGCAATAGCATAAATACTTAAAATTTGCAGATCAACTTAAATAACAAATGACAAGTGCAGTGAAAAATACAATCATCACATCAGTAGAATAGACATAAGAGTTTTTCGCTGGGGAAACCTTCAAAAGGACAACCCCTGAAAAAGCATTAATAGCTCATCTTGTAAATGAGATGACTTAGAAATTCTTCAAAAAGTTCCTCAAACCCCAATCTGGGTTTAACCACAATTTACAGTAAATTTTCTCAGTGAAAAAATCAGAACAAGGGTTCCAAACCCTAGATCCTTAAATTTCCAGATCTGCTCAAAGACTGTCAAAAATTAGTTTGCCCAGAAATTATCAGATCTGCTTGGAGAAGACTAGGACTGTCCAAAACAACAATCTGCCCAAAATAAAAAAAAATAGGGTTTGCCCGAATTTTATTAGCTACCCAAAATAATTATCAGATTTGCCCAGGAGAAAAATAGAGCCTGCCCAGAAACAAAAATGACTGCTTAGAAAAATAAGGCAGGCTACCCGAAATTGCAGGCTACCCGAAATTACAAACTACCCGGAATTGACTTACAGACTGCCCGAAAATTATTTCTCTGCTGCCCGGAATGTTCGATGGTTACTTGTTTGATTTCTGCCTGCCCATCCTTTCTCTTGTCTGCTTCTTGAGCTGCCCTTCCACGCTGCCTGTGGTCGGTTTCTTCTGCCCGGCTACCTGTTAGGTAGCCCTACTGCTGCTCGAAAGGGTTTGCAGCCCTTCCTGCAATTTACAGGCTGGCCCGAGGGCATGTTGAAGGTCTGAAAGCTTGCCAGTTACCACAGGACCCTCACGGGTCTACCTTCAGGCTTCCCAGAGGGCGTGTTAGGCCACGACAACCCTTAAGGGTTTTCCCACGGGCTACCCTAAGGTGCTGTGAAGGGCTTAGCCCTCCCAGGTATGCCTGTTAGAGGCTGCCCAGAGGTGCTAGTGGTTGCCTGTGAAAGGAAGTTGACAGCCAGAGAGAGAGAAGAAAAGGGTTGTCCTGTCAAAACCTCAGTATCCCAGAAAATGAAGTCTGTTCTGGATCTGAGAGTGGCTTCCTTGAATTCTGCCCTAGATCTGAAAATGACCTTGATGATGAAACCCTAGCTGAGGGTTGGTTGCCCTAGCTGGGGCAAAGGCATAAAAACAATCTTCAATGAAATCTTTAGTAAGAGCAGATTCACCTGTGAAAGCAAAGTAGTGTGTAATAATAATGAGAAGATTTGATCTTCTTTTATAGCCTTTAGTCACCTGTAAGTGGACCAAAAATAGAAAAGATAAATTAATAATATTTTATTATTTTCCTAATTTCACTTTTACCTCTTACCAATAAGGTCTTTTATGTATTTTTGATTTTTACCAAAAGTCTTTATTTATTTTGACGTTCACCTTTAGCCTTTTTCCAAGTGCCCCTGTGGTCATTACCTGTGGTCTTTTTTATTCCAAAAGTACATCGTCATAAACCAAGAGAGTTACTAATGTTTTTATCTCACACTCTGCGTGACACCTAGATCTGGTACTAGGGTAACTTAACCAAGGGTAGCTAATCCTTGGAGAGGTACACAAAGCCCATAGATCAAGGGTCAAAGTGCCCCACATGTCTAGACCCAGTCTAGGGCTTACAGTTCTTTCCTGGTAACAGACCAGGTGCCTCAGCCATGGGCTGCATAATTTGACCCTAGGTCAAATACTTGGTAACAGACCAAGCGCCTCCATTCTCCCAAAGAATGGATACTCAGAACTAGGCGGAGTCTACCAGTAATAGACTGGTCCACATCGTGGTCCTAGACCAAATGTCTACCATTCAACAAAATGGTCACTCAACACTGGGTTGAGTCTACCTAGGGCAGAGTTGGGTCTAAATCATGGTCCCAAACCAGATATCTACCATTCAACAGAATGGTCACTCAACACTCGGTTGAGTCTTCACCGTGGTCCCGGACCAGGTGGCCCCATTCTCTTAAGAGAATGGCTCTCGAGGCTGCTCAGAACAATCAACACTCCCTCTCAATGAGAGAGGCATTCTCTGCCATACTAAGCTTGTCACGCAAGTATACAAACTTTGATGAAGCGAGAGGATTGGTTAAGATATCTGCAATCTGTTCACTTGTACGAATGTATTGCAACTTCAAAGCACCTTTATGCACTGGGTTTCTGATGAAATGATAACTCATTTCAATGTGTTTCGATCTATCATGAAACACTAGGTTCTCTGAAAGCTTTATGCAACTCAGATTATCACAATGGATAATTGTTGAGTCAAGCTTTTTCCTGAACAGATCAGATATCAGTTTTTTGAGCCAACCTGCTTCCTTGCAGGCATCACTTGCAGAAATATACTCTGCCTCAGCTGTACTCTGAGTTATGGAATCTTGCTTCCTGCTGGCCCAAGAGATCATTGCTGATCCCATACTGAAGAAATAACCAGAGGTACTTTTCTGGTCAACTGCACTACCAACCGAATCTGAATCAGTATATCCAGATAGCATTACTCCACTGCTGGAAGTAACCCTGAGCCCACAAGTGTTGGACATGCACTGATTTAGAGCATTCTTTGTGTCTCGTCTGGTATGCACGAAGTGCATCCAAGATCCAAAAACTTGTCTATACAGAGTAGAGTCCATACTCTGTGAACTGGTAGCTGAGTGACCCAACTTTGTTAAGTTGATGGTCATGGGTACACCCACAGACTTGCAATCGTGCATCCCAAATCTTTGCAAGATGTCTCCTGCATACTTTCCTTGTGTCAGGAAGATGTTGCCTGGCTTTTTCCAGTCTTTTAAGCCAAGGAAGTAATGCACTAATTCAAGATCTTTCATCTCGAATTCAGAGGTAAGCTTCCTATTACACTGCTCTATCAAATGTTCAACACTTGTAAGAAACAAGTCATCTGCATATAGAACAAGTATCAAGACATGATTATGAACAACCTCAAAGTACAAGTTAGACTTAGTTGTACTTTTGGAAAACCCCAAGCTATGGAGAAATCCATCCATCCTGGCATACCAAACTCCCGGAGCCTGTTTCAGTCCATATAAGGCTTTCTTCAGTTTACATCCATGGGTCTTCTTCCCATGAGTCACAAAGCCTTCAAGTTTTTCAATATGAGCTCCCTCCTTAATCTTACCATTGAGGGAGATTGTCTTTACATCTATCTAATGTAACTTCCATCCGAATAATGCAACAAGTGAGATGATGGTTCTAAAGGTGCTAATAGGAGCAATTGTCATTACTGACTTCCTTGTTGGTCCAGGAACAACATCCCACACATCATTCTTCATGATTGAACTGTACTCTTCAATCATGGCATCAACCCATACTTGTTGACTTGTTGCTTCTTTGAAAGATTTTGCACTGTCAAGCAGACTCATAAGAACTGAGTACTTCCGTGGTCTTTCTCTGAAAGTCCCAAGAGGACCTTTATGTTTCTCGCCTTCTTGTACCATTTCTTGGTACCGAGCTGATCTCCTTTTGTAAGGAGGAACTTCAAGTAGTTCTTCTGATGGACTTTCAGTGTCCTCTAGAACATCTGGAATTTGATCCTCAAATTCCTCTTCCTCCCTCTGAGTTTCTGAAACTGAAAACTCTAATGGAGGTCACATGGAGGTACTTCATCTTCCTTTGAAAGATGGTGTTTGAAACACAACTTTCTCATGGAAGATCATATTTCTGTTGACTATCTTCTGTAAGCCTAGAAGTGTTGTGCAGTGAAGGTGTTCAAACCATTTATGCCACAACTCACATGGATCAAGTGCATGAGGAGAATCCTCGGAAGCCCTGTAAAGACCTCCCTCTTGAACCCCAATCTGTACTGCTGAGTTTAGATCTGTGTCTTTTGCCCATAAAAAGACCTTGTCCATGAAAAGGACCCTGTAGCCCCTGTCTTCTAAACCAACAATAGATAAAAGATTCTTCTTTAAACCAGGAACATAAAGAATATCATCAATATGAAGAACCATACCTGAGTCAAGTTGAGGTGAAGTTGAGCCAACTCCTTCAATCTTGTAAGTGGAGTCTGTTGTCTGCCGATTGCACACCAGCAGCAGAAACTTTCCGAAAGCTGTCTCTTCACTTAGAAAAGTGGGAGAGGTGTGACCTTGGGGGCAAGCACAGAGCTAGGTACTGTCACCTACTCCTAGCTCCTTCGTTTAGGCTAACTCCTAACGAAGCCAAGGGGGGTAGTCCCTAACAAAGAGTTTTCTATGGCTCAATGTTGTTAAAGAGTTTTTAATTGGTTATGGATGCGGATGAGTGTTGTTTAGGAGTTATTGTAATTACATGTGTTTGTTTATTATGAATTCGACACATAAGACAAAGCAATCCACGTTGCTATTAAGAGAATTAAAAGAAAACGATCTTTCAAAACTTTATAAAGATGCATTCACAGATAGAAATTAAAATGTTCCAAAGACAATTGATCCAGATATAATAATTATGCAAAGATTAAAAGACCAGTGTCTGTATGGAGTCAACACTCTGCAATGCTTTTAAGAAATTAACAGCAAGTCTTGAAATAAAGCTAGTGAATTTTACGTTGTGCAAGTGCCCTTGGTATGTTTTAAGGATTTTAAGTGATCTTGCTTATGGTGTCAACGAAGGATTAATCAAGAGCCGAGAGAATATTCCAAGTTTAATCTGTTGAAGACATGATGACCCGCCCAGTATCCCAGGCTGGTATCGCGAAGATTGACCAGCTAGCTGAGAAGCTTAGACAATGGGGAGTTCCAGCGCCTCTACTAAGAAGAACTTTAGGAAATTCTCTACAACGCCGGTGCGTTGGTTATGGGTTTAAGTTTTATTATGTTCCTCTTGCGCGAACTTAGCAAGTCCTTTCATCGTTCTGAGTACGAGCCCAACCCGAAAGTCGGCAAAGCATACTAGGTGAAGGATGATCAACGAAGTTAATTAATTATGGGGAAGTGAATTGCAAATTTTAATTAAGCAGATTAATTAAAACTCTCTGACAGAGATGGCTCTTGACCTTGTCTTATGACAAATGTTCAAGAGACTTAATTAAACTAAATGCCTAATGCAAGGGAAAATGCAAACTAGCTATGCTCTCCAATAGAGAGTGCTCTTGACTTGGGTTAATGCAAGTTCAAGAGTCTTACTTAATTAATTAATTAAAGCTTTAAGAAAAAGAAAACTAAACTACCCAAGAGTCTCTTTCAGGCTTTTTAAGCCCTAACCGAGAAAGCATGGGGGTAAGTAAACAAAACCTTATGTTAGCAAAATAATTAAATAAAGAGACCTTTTTGTCTTTTCTATTTTATGCATGATGAACCTTTCAAAAATAAACTATCTAACTTTAATGAAAAAACAAAACTCTAAGAATTGAAACTATTATATCCTACTTTTAACAAATTGTGAAACAAAGCAAGAAAATGAGGAGACGATATAAGCTTCCCCCAAATGGGGGAAGAGGGGTGTGGGAGCCATAATCCCACTTGCTCTTTATTTATTTGTTTACAATGCTTTCTTTTGCTGCCTTTTTTGCTTCTTCTCTTATTTCTGGAATGCCTTTGGAGCAATTTGTAGAAGGGGAAAGAAGAAGAGGAAAATTATGGTTTTTTAGGGCTTGATTCTTCAGAATTTCGCCAGCATTTCCGCTGTACCTGTCACAGAAGTAAAAAATCAGCAAGCATATATTGTAAAAAGATGGTAGGAAAGACAATGCAAAAATAAAAAATTTAAAAAAAAATTTGGAAAAATTTTTATACTTAGAAATTTTTTTGAACATTTATATGCAAAGCATGATTTTTTTCTTCCTAAATCTAATGAAGGAAGCTAGATCTAGCAAAAGCCCTAAAAAAATATCTGAATAATGAATATTGAAACTTGGATCTATTTCATGAGCAAATGCAAAAAATTTAAAGAAGGGAAAGGCAGAGGTAGAAGTTTGAAGATGGAGCTTTGGAGTAAGATGTCCTTATGTTTTATTCTCTTGGACAAAGCCCAACTTTGTAGATCCTGAAAGAAAACAGTGTTAGAAAAGTTCTTATGATGATGGAGATAAGATTGATGGAACTGAGCTCGCACCCTTTTCCAAACGGCAAGATCTGCTAAGACAATCAACTCGAAACCCGATGAGATCAAACAAAATAACTAGTATGCTATGAATATTAAACCATGATCAATACTTCATATAACTAAATACTTGTATTCATTTAGGTTAAGATAAAATTTGCATAATAATCCAAATTGACAGCTGCAAATGGAAGATCTTATGTTTTAACAATAGACTTCTAAAGCTAGTTATTTGATTCACCATATGAGCAACAAATTTAAAACAAGGAAAGAAATCACCTCATAAGATAGACATCCACCACTGAAGAAACAATCCCATAGACCTCCAAAGTCAAAAAGCTTTATTCAAATAAATAATGATTACAAATTTTGCAGAGTTTCTATGCACAAAAGTCCATTCTAATAGAGCTCAAAGAGCCTCTATTTATACAAAGAGAGAAGGCTCAAACCCTAAAACCAAACTAAGAGTAACACCGAAGTAATTGAATGAGCTCAACATGATGATTTGGAGTTGAACCGAGCTGCAACTGAGTGTTGGAGTAATGAGGGGGGGTGAGGTGGCTCATCCTCCCTCGTAATGATCACCCAACCAATAGATAACCTACACTTCAACCAAAAACGGATTTGACCAAAGAGGGCAAATTTCTGACTGATAGTTCAACTGCTACACTCCGATACTTGATCTGAAACTGACCGATATTGATTGGAATCATCATAAATGCTCTGTGCCATGTCATTTAGCCTTTTATTTTATTCAATTTGGTTTATTTTGGAGAGTTTTTTATTTTCTCCAAAATATTCATTTTTAATATTTTAATTGATAATTTCTTCGTAAATGACTTTTTTGAGAAATTATTAATTATGAGGCTGAATGAACTTCTGAAACTTGTAGATAGCTAGCCGGCTAATCATGAATGATTTTTGTCTTAAAGTTAGAGCCTTCAATAACTGAATTTGGGTTCCGGATGACTAACTTATTACAAATTGAATTTTTCCATTTAAATTATGGAAAAATTTAATTAAAAACTTAGGGAAAATTAAAAAATTAAAAAATTAAAATTTCGACGCGTCAGGTAAAAAAATTTCAATTTTTTTTCTGAGGGTCTTACTGACTTAGGGCATGGCCATAGTCTATTCTAACAATGTCTAGTAGGTTTATATATAAACAGTTGGGCTCTAATAACTCTCTAAGGCCCATATTCAAAATCAGGCATTCCAGCTTTGGAGGAAGCGAGAGAAAACCTCGTCAATTATACTCGGCTATAGGCAAATCATAATTGTCAGAGGCAAAAAACTCCCTGAAATACCTTAGTTGAAATTCTACGTCTTAGGAGACCGAACCACTCAAAACACCCTACTAGCACATTTTATTACAAACCCTGCGGGGCCATGGTCATAATTATTCAAACAAAAAAATGACTAGCCAAAACAGGCTAGACACAAAGGCAGATCATCTAATGCACTGGAATCAAACATTTATCATGTTTGTCAATTGGCGGCTCCTCAGCTAATCCAACTAAGTGCAAAATTAGTGGATAACAAAGTCATCTCCAAGTTCTACTCGAGTGGAGAACCTCTTCTTTCTGTAACTTGTTAGAGCTCCACGGTTACCTGTCATGTGCCTGGAGGCACCACTGTCCACCAACCAAGAAGTGGAACAATCTGAGAAAGAACCAGTTAGAGCAGAAATCAAGTAGTACTCTCTTCTAGGCTCTTCATCCTTGTTAGCCTTGTTTTTATTCTTATTCTTCTTTGGTTCTTCATCTTCTTCTTCTTCTTCTTCGGCTTCTGCAGCATATGCTTGAAACCTTCTCTCGGGTTTCTTCTTGTTATGCCTACAATCTCTAGCATAAAGTCCAAACTTGTGACAACTATAACATTCCACTTTAGACATGTCAAATAACTTACCCTGAGGTTTCTTTCCCTTCTTTTGCTGAGGGAAAGGCTTCTTGAACTTCTTTGTCTTTGCTGCAAGTGCAAGGTTTTTCTCCTTGATTACCTTGCCAGAGTTCCTTCCTTCTTCTTCTATGCAATCATGCCAAATCCTTTCAAAGGTCAGCTGATTCTCTCATCCACAAACGGATGCCATGAAAGTTTCCTAAGAGCTTGGGAGACCGTCAACCACTGTTTGCACAAGGTCATAATCATCAATAGTAAATACCCATAGCAATGAGTTGATCTCTTACCTGTGCAATCTTTGTGAAGAAAGAACCAACGCTTTCATCTTTGTTCAGCTTCAAATTTTGTAGCCTCTCCTTCAAGACTCTCTTCTGACTGGGAGCCTTCTTTTCATATAGGTTGACCAAAGTATCATAGCACAGTCTTCAAAGATGTGATGTTGGGCATCAATGACTCTCTGATAGAATCATAGATGATTCTTCTAGCCTTACCTTGCTTCCTCTTGTAAGCAAGCCTACCAACATTTGTTGTTGGCTCTTCAACGACATTAAAAACAATGTCATCAAAGTTAGTTTCATCTAGAATGGCTGTTAGCCTGGCCTTCCAGGAGTTGAAGTTGGTTGAACCATATAGCTTTTCTTCCGGTTTGAAACCATTGGTGGCCATCTCTGCCACTTAGTCAAATGTTAGATCTGCAAATCTTATCCCAAGATCTAGCAAAACAACAGCAGTGTCCCTTTATTGTGTTTCCACATGCTAAGCTCTGATACCATGTTGAATTTTTAGCATTAGCATAAATACTTAAAAGTTGCAGATCAACTTAAATAACAAATGACAAGTGCATTAATAGACACAAGAGTTTTTCACTTTGGAAACTTTCAAAGGACAAAAACCCCAAAAAGTATTAGTAGCTCATCTCGTAAATAAGATGACTTAGAAATTCTTCAAAAAGTTCCTCAAACCCCAAAAAGCATTAGTAGCTCATCTCGTAAATGAGATGACTTAGAAATTCTTCAAAAAGTTCCTCAAACCCCAATCTAGGTTTAACCACAGTTTACAGTAAATTTTCTCAGTAAAAAATCAGAACAAGGGTTCCAAACCCTAGATCCTTAAATTTCTGGATCTGCTCAAAGAGTGCGAAAAATTAGTTTGCCCAGAAATTATCAAATTTGCTTGGAGAAGATTAAGACTGTCCAAAACAACAGTTTGCCCAAAAATAATTTTTAGATCTTCCAAGAATAAAAAATTAGGGCCTGCGTGAATTTTATCAGCTGCCCAAAATAATTATCAGATCTATGAAAGAAATATTAGACCTGCCCAGGTGAAAAATAAAGCCTGCCCAGAAACAAAAATGATCGCCTAGAAAAATTAGACAGCCTGCACGAAATTACAAACTGTCAGGAATTGACTTACATAATGCCCGGAGATTAACTTACAGACTGCCCAGAATTTATTTTTTGCTTCTCGAAATGTTTGGTGGTTGCACGTTTGATTTCTGCCTTCCCGAGCTGCCCGTCCTTTCTCCTATTTGCTGCTCGAGTTGCCCATCCACGCTGCCCATGGCCGGTTTCTTTTGCCTGGCTGCCTATAGGCAACCCTGCTGCTGCCCGAAAGTGTTTGCAGCCCTGCCTGCAATTTACAGGATGGCCCGAGGGCATGTTGAAAGTCTGGCAGCCTTTTGACTACCACATGACCCTCACGGATCTGCCTTCGGGCTTCCCGGAGGGCCTGTTAGGCCACGACAACCCTTAAGGGTTTTCCCACGGGCTACCCTAAGGTGTCGTGAAGGGCTTAGCCCTCCCAGGTATGCCTGTTAGAGGCTTCCCAGAGGTGCTAGTGGCTGCCCGTGAAAGGAAGCTGACAACCAGAGAGAGAAGAAAAGGGTTGTCCTATCAAAACCTCAGTATCTCGAAAAATGAAGTCTGTCTTGGATCTGAGAGTGTCTGCCTTGAATTCTTCCCTAGATCTGAAAATGATCTTCTTGATGAAATCCTAGTTGAGGGTTGGCTGAGAAAGATGGATGCCCTAGCTGGGGCAAAAACATAAAAACAATCTTCAATGAAATCTTCAGTAAGAGCAAATTCCCCTGTGGGAGCAAAGTAGTGTGTAATAATAATGAGAAGACTTGATCTTCTTTTATAGCCTTTAGTTACTTGTAAGTGGATCAAAAATAGAAAATATAAAATAATAATATTTTATTCTCTTCCTAATTTCACTTTTACCTTCTTACCAAAATGGTCTTTCATGTATTTTTTGACTTTTACCAAAAGCTTTTATTTATTTTGTCTTTCACCTTTAGCCTTTTTCCAAGTGCCCCTGCAGTCATTACCAGTGGTCTTTTTGATTCCAAAAGTACATCATCATAAACCAAAAGAGTTACTAATGCTTTTATCTCACACTCTGTGTGACACCTAGATCTAGTACTAGGGTAACTTAACCAAGGGTAGCTAATCCTTGGAGAAGTACACAAATCCCATAGATCAAGGGTCAAAGTGCGACACATGCCTAGACCCAGTCTAGGGCTTACAGTGCTTTCTTGGTAACAGACCAAGTGCCTCAGCCATGGGCTGCATAATTTGACCGTAGGTCAAATTCTTGGTAACAGACCAAGCGTCTCCATTCTAACAAACGATGGATACTCAGAACTAGGACGAGTCTACCAGTACTAGACTGGTCCACATCGTCGTCTCAAACTAGATGTCTACCATTCAACAAAATGGTCACTCAACACTGGGTTGAGTCTACCCAAGGCAGAGCTCGTTCTAAATCATGGTCCCAGACTAGATATCTACCATTCAACAAAATGGTCACTCAACATTGGGTTGAATCTTCACCATGATCCCGGACCAGGTGGCCCCATTCTCATAAGAGAATGGCTTTCGATGCTGCTCATAAAAATCAACAACATGGAGGCATGGTTTTAACCCCCAAATATCCAAGTGCTAGTGGAAAACTCTACAAAGCCCTCCTTGACTTCATCAAGGGATGCTCTATCCTGATATATCCTTATAAATGCTTCCTTCCTCCCTTGTGAAATCTCTACGTCCCTATGAAGAGAGATTTTGTGTAAAGGCCCACCATTGAGCCAACAATTACTATAGTACTTAGGATTCACTGAGTGAGCCAAATAATGCAAAGGTGTGCAATTCTAATCCCACCGATTGATAACCATATCTCATATGGTGACGAATAAGCTCTCAGTTCCGTACAAAACCAACATTTATTGTTTGAACCGATAAGTTTCTAAATGCCTGAACCAGTCGATTTTGTATGGAACCGACCTTAAATGCCTAAACTCATCAGTTTTGTGTAGAACCAACCTTAAAAACTTGATCCGATTAGTTTTGTACAAGTCTATATGCAATGGTTTTGAACATTAAATTTTTAAAAATAAATAAAAAAGGTAAACCCTATAACCTTAGTAATCATCAGTAATATTAAATTTCTTAAGTAAGGGGATTGAAAAATGATAGAACATGATTTTTTAATTTTCTATGTTTTTACGTAATTTTGTAGCATTACCATTAATTGTTTCAAGATGTTCGAGAGTGGTTCCAATCTCATCGGTCTTCATATGCAAAAAGTAGAATTTTAGATCCCATTCAGAATTCAACTAATTTAACAATTTTTAAGATTTCAGGACTGCAATGTTTCCACTGGATTCTGTCATGTATGAGGGTATGGGATTGGCATTTATTCAAGCACATCAACCCCTCTATGTACATTGATGTCGATGGTGTTGATTGTTGAACTCCTCTGTCATGACCTTAATAAAAATGTACCCTTCATTCAAGCAAAATCACTTATTAACCATGGGGAGTTTTTTCTACCTTATTTTAATTGCTTGGATTAGGAAATTTCATCAAAATTGTGGGGTATTGACTAATGTACTTGGAGGATAAAGTTCAAGACTCGAGGTAGAGGCAATGGGTAGATCCTAGAGGAGGGGTGCACAAGATGCTATTGATGAATATGATCCTAATATAGGTAATGGCTTTAATGATATATAGTTATTTGCTGTAGCATGAAAGATTTTGGACTCTAGAGATCATTTAGAGCCTCTTTCTTTAAGTATTTGGGTCAACTATCAATTGCAATTAATGATATTTTAGTTATTTGCACTGTTTCTATATACATGACAAACTTTGCATATTTGTGTATAATGGTTTGGATTCATAAGCATGCACATGAATACATATATCTTTTTCAAAATTTGAATATTTTATGTATTTTTTGGTCAACTGGTTTTTAAGGGATGTCATTCTCGGGTTGCACACCTATGGCTACAATCTCTTGTCAGACATTTTTCATTTGAAACTTGTAGGACCTCCCTATATCAGTGAGGTATGCAAATTACAACTAAAGTTCACCCCCTAACCACAGGTAATCCAAGAACTTTAATCTGAATGTTCCCAAAATTTGAAGTGAAAAGACAAATGCAATAGTTTGCAATCTCTCAATTTGAGTCTTGCAAAAGCATTGGCATACTCATTCCTACTCCTACTCTAAATTGCCGACTTGGAAAAGCTGCCAAATCACCAATGTGGAAAGTTGAAACTAATGCAATGTTTTTGTTTTATACATAGAAGTGAATAACCATATCAAACTTGAAATGGCTATAAATGAAGCAAACAGTTTGTTTATTCAGGTTTAACACTCAAACCTCTTTTAAACAGGGTGTTCGTAGCAGCTTTGCACAATTCAGGGGTAGCCTCCCTTGTTATTGTATGACCTGGATACAGCCCAAACAAATGTGACATGTGTCGATGTTGCACTTCTGGATCCTGAAAATCTTGTTCCTGCCAAAACAATTGCAATACATAATGTATTCTAAAACAAAAAGATATATTAAAAACTTACAAGAGATTTGTTTTACTGCTTGCATTTTCACTCTTTATATAGTCTAACATTAGAAGAGATTCGTTTTGCTAATTGCACTTGCACTTTTTATTCATTTAACAAAGCAATGAATGATCCTAAAAGCAAATGGTAAAGCAGGATAGAAACAATAAATTTGATTTTCAGTACTATAAACCTGCTTAGAATTTTGCATCGAAGTCATATACAATTATGAGAAGTGTGTAACTCCCTAAATACTCTTCCATTTATATTAACTTTTAAGCCTCTGTATACAACATAGTTCATCAGATATCAAGTATGTATCTATGGAGATGACCATCAAATAGATCCTGCAAAATGTTTATCCATTCTGTAAACATTAAGAAATCATGCTTCATATAAATACGGCAAGGACATGTATACTACTAGATGCGACTTCCAACAAGTTGTTTGGGCTAAGATTGCAGCCAACAAGCTTTGCCACGTGGTTGAATGCAATATCCACTTAATAATTTTTGGCATTTGAAAATATATCAGTTCTCAAACAACCAAATACAGTATATTTGGTTGTTATTCCAGTCAGGGTAAGCTCAAGAGGACATGAATGCGCCAAGCAAGATCCTACCAAGTTGATCCACTGTATCTAACTCCATTGCAGCGAGCTGACCAAGCTGTGAATTCACCAAAGCAAGCCTACTAAGCTATGGTCCCATTCAGCTGAAAACCTACCAGAAGGCAAGCTCACCTAGTTATCAACCAATCGGCAACCTGTGTCAACTGTGAGTAGAATGTTGCAATTTTTATAGAAAGACAAAATAGAACCAATTGTAGCTGATTACTAGTTAGGTATTATATCTAGATGGGTAGGTGGTGGTGAAGGTGGTTTTATAAACGTATATAAATAGTAACAGGAAATATGTATGAGGAAAGCACTGTAAAGCAACCGCATGATACTCTACTAGGTAAATAACCTTTGTCTGATGAAAACAGAGGATTGAGCAGTACAATAGGACTGTTATGTGGTTACAATTGTACATCTCTTTCTTCATTCACTATTGAATGTGTACACGAATTTAGCAGTAAGCATTAATTCTATTATCACCCAAAATGGTCCTTTCAGTGTGTGCTCCCTAAGAAACTTGAATTTAAATTTTCTACAGTGACTGCTGTCTTGAACAATTCGGGTGATGAAGAGAAGAAAAGAGGAGGAATCAGAGGAGCAATTGTAGCATGTAATCCTGTGTTAGGTACACTCCTTATGTACCAGAAGAGAGCCAGTCTTAACTGATAAGGGGCCTTATTGAGGTGATAGTGACAAGCTCAAGTGCTGAATTGATCCGTTACAGAACATAGCTGAACGCTGCTTGAGAATTTGCACCATGAAGTAAGAAGTGTAAACGAAATAATTGAGTGGGCCTAAATGGTTATGAACATATGCACACCTCCATAAACTTTAGTAGTCAAATCGGTGCATGTAGGAGGTCCCTTGTTCCACAAACAAAAGGGTCTCATACACCACTACTTTGCTGTCTAGCTTGGCCGTGACCTGAAAACTAGATTATTATTATTATTATTTATAAACATCAATAAATAATAACAAGAAATAATAAATGTTGACACACATCATATTCAGTTTATGAATCAAGTTGTTCATCTCATATTCAGGAAATGAACTCTCTAGTATCAGAGCTACATTCTAATTCCGTCCTTTGACCACACTTTATCCAAACATTGTTTAGTCCAGATTTTCACCATACTCTTATTTTTTCAGAGTTTCTCTGAACTATGTCTCGGACCACATTTTTGCTTTTGATCATTTCAATTTAGAAAACCTATTGAAGGAAACATTATTCGGCTGCAGAAGATTTCACCGAAGTTTAGTGAAGATATATCGATGCTCAAAATTGATATTGTCCAGAAGAAGGTAAAATAAAATAGATCCGTTGTAAATCAACCACTGGACACTAAGTACAACATCAAAATTGTGTGAAAAGGCTGCCTGTAATTAATGTGGTGCATATATATATATATAAACCAGAATAAAAAAATTATACCTTTGTCTGCTTCTCCAATGTGGAGTTGGCTATTCAAATTTTGGAATACACCTTTTTCTATTTTTTTTTATACCTTTAGGTATTGATCCTTTAAACCTTTTTAAAAGTAACATCAAGCGTCACTTTATAAATCCACTTGAAAGTCATTTATATATCTAGACATTAAAAGGGCACTAAAATATTTATAGAGAATTCCATTTTCCGAATTTGGAATTCTATGGTATTTTCCTGGAGCTTAAGATAGTTGAGTTTGTAAAGTCGTTTTGTTTTCCTTCACGTTTTGGACTTATTTTTAGGCAGTAATAACGATTTTGACTTATTTTGAGCAATATTTTCCGTTCCAACCTGTATTATTGTTGGTGTTTTTAGTTTGGCTATTTTTTTATTTTAGTTTTGCAATAAACGTCTAAGCCGACGGAATAATCTTGAGCTTACTAACATTCCATAAACAGGGGTTATGTCTCACATTAATGAGAATACGCGTGTGATTAATCTATAAATTGTGTGCCATCGTTAACATAGCAATGCCCAGTTTCGAGTTTGACACATTTCTAATTTTTTTTGTCTATTGGTTTTTATTTCGCTAATGTGTTAGCCCATATCCTTAGATACCNCGTTAACATAGCAATGCCCAGTTTCGAGTTTGACACATTTCTAATTTTTTTTGTCTATTGGTTTTTATTTCGCTAATGTGTTAGCCCATATCCTTAGATCCCTTTCCATAAAAATTTAGCTGCCATAAAATTCTTGCTGGCTTGATTTTATTATTGGCGATAAGATCACTCTTGTACACACCCAGACTATAGAGAATAAGCACCCGCAATTTCACTATAGTGCATATAAAACGATGACTTCCCACTGCAACCAGATGATAATTTGTTTTTGTTTCAGAATCTCTGTAACTACTAACAACAAATAGTCCTTTGATCTTTTTCTTTATACGGTTGTTCAACCATCATTTTTCTTTTTGCTGGAAATTGTATGGAAAAATAGTATTTTCCAAATTCTGGTTGATTATAGAAATTTCCAGCAACGCCAAAAGAGAGAGTCATGCCCTAAATTGTGAACTAAAACCGTATTTCAGATCTAAAATTTTGTTGGAGCCACCTAAACTCTTAATGCTTGAGGGTATGATGGATGATTTTCATGGCAGCAAAGGAAAGCAATTGTTAGAGCATATTAATCATCTTTTAGAGAGGCACATTGTGTATAATGAAGATGTTTTAGGGATCGATGTTAGGTTGCCATATTCACATAGCAGATTTTATATCAATCCTATCCACCAATGGCTAAAGCAAACATGTACTGGCACATATTTCTTTATCATGAAGCTATTGTTGGTTGCAATTTGAATGGTTCCACTTTATATTTCAGCCAAGCTACGCGGAAGATTCTAGCATGTGTTTTCAATGTATTAGATATAGCCATGTTTTGGTTTATTGCCAAACCAAAGGGAAGACTGCATGATGTTGATAGAATCCAATATGATTGCAATGGTTGTATGATTTTACCCAGCACTTGCTTAATCTTATGTTAGAGTAGGGTAGGAACAAAATCTGCAATGTCCCCATTTTTGTGTTTTTTTGCTCCGCAAGCCGTGATGACTTTGGGGTTTGTCTCAGCCTGACTAGAGGGAAATTAATTAATTATTCAATGTCAGTTGGGCTAAAAGCAACACTAAAAAGTGACATTGATTCATTCATGACATTTTTACTTTTGAAAAAGAAATCTAGGAGTTTGGGTGGTAAAACCATCCACCCTAACTATTGAATTTGATTTTGGGAGGAGAAATTACTCAGATATCTCACAGGATTTCATTGTGGAGAGGAAGATGATTGAGTTTGAGAGGATGAATCACTCAGATATCTCACAATATTTCATTGTGGACAGGAAGATTCAATCATCTTGCAGAGATTGGGAAGTGATTACAGCATTTTTGAGGAAGTTTAGAAGGCTGTGGGTATCACTAGCAAATTCGTGGGGGTGAGGGAGGAGATGCGGCATCATTTCCAGAACTGTGGGTTTAGTAATAGAGGTCGTACACCCTCTTTGAGCAGTCATAAACACTATAGCAAGTCACACAGTCATCTATAAGCTGTCATCTTCATTTCCAGAATGTATTCATCCTTCTTGGGGAACGTACAGTCATCTTTAGGCAGCATTTATCATTCCCAGGCCACGGGTGCCATTTCTAGAGGTCGTACTGTCATCTTCAGGCTGTGTATGTCATATACAGGCTTTAATATCGCTGCAGCAGCTATTTAATGTTGATTCTGGGTTTATAGAAGAGTATTCCAGCTCCAATTTGTATTCCCAGATTGTAACTTCACCAACCAGCTGTACCACCGTTGAGAACACATTTATTGCTGTAGCAGACATTCGAGGTGTTGAAGGAGTTCCAGTAAATACACCAGGTTAGCAATCTTAAGTTGTGTATTACTGCTGTTCTTGAGATCTATGGTCATGCTTTATAGATGTAAGTTTGTTTACTATTAAATGCATTGAGGAACCTATTTAGTACTGAAGTGTTTGACGAAATTTCCAAACCAAGAAATACCCAATACAATAATAATTACATACAAAACATAACAGCAGTTGGATGGTAACTGTTTGACAAAATTTCTAGCCCAAAGAGCCGAACACGTCAGCAGTGAACTCAGTCATATATAATTAGATCATGGAAGGGGTATTACAAAATTACCATCTCTGGGCAAGGAATATGCCGCTACCGGACTGATTTGAGGAGAGGGGACTGCTCTAATTGCCGGGCGCATTCCTCCAAGTCTGTCCACCATTCACTGTCCTAAACATCATCTATGGAGAGCCACTTCAGTAAACAAGAAGCTGCAATCTTGACAGTCTTTTCCAGGTCTGAGATTTGGTTTAAATCTTAGTTCATTGTTCTATGTTATAAAATGAATAATTCAGGTCAGCAGTAGTATTTTTCATTGCATTAGCACTGTTCATTGTTTTTTATGGGCCTTTATGAATATAAGCTTGTTTATCTCAAATACATGAGGAAACCTCTTGGGTGCCAAACTGTTTGACAAAACCTCTACTTCAACAAAACACTTAAACTCAATATTAAACAAGACCAGACATATCAGCAGTTAAGAGGGTTCTGGTGCAAGTGTTTGACGAAAGTCTCCAAAATGCCAAAATAAAGACCAAAATTTCTGAATCTCATGATTTTTAATGAAGCACATTTTTATTTATTTATTTTGTGAAACAAATCTGAAAAATAGAGAACACGCAATAGCAGTAATTTCTAGATTTTTTTTTCTGCTAATTTTCCCAAAATAAAATGTCTAAGTTATTACCAAGGGATAATTAGCAAATTTCTGAATTTTAATAAATTTTCTATAAAGACGAAATTAAAAAAATAAAAGCTATATTTGAGATATTCAAGTTTTTTGTTCTTTTTTAGTGAAAAATACCTTTTATGTTACATATGTTGATTTTTCCTAAGCAGCATCGAGAGCCATTCTCTTGGAGAATGGAGACATCTGGTCAAGTACCAAGATGTGGAACGAGTCCAGCACTGGGAGAACTCAGCCTTGAGCTGAGTAGCCATTCTTTGAAAGGAGACATCTGGCAAGTACCAAGATGTGGAACCAGTGTAGCACTGGGGGAACTCAGCCTTGAGCTGAGTAGCCATTCTTTGAATGGAGACATCTAGCATGTACCAGGATGTGGAACCAACCCAGCACTGAGTGAACTCAGCATAGAACTAAGTGGCCATTCTTTGAATGGAGACACCTGGTTAGTTACCAGGAAGATGAACCAGTCTAGGACTAGAGCACTCATCCTAGGGCCGAGGGCCATTCTCCGGGAGAATGGAGGCACCTGGTAAGTTATGGCAATTCTCCGAGAGAGTGGAGGCGCTTGGTCAGTTACCAAGTATTTGACCTTGAGTCAAAAGATGCAGCCTAGGGCTGATGTCTCTTGGAGAATGGAGACATCTGGTCAAGTACCAGGATGTGGAACCAGTCCAGCACTGAGGGAACTCAACCTTGAGTTGAATAGCCATTCTTTGAATGGAGACATCTGGCAAGTAACATGATGTTCAACCAGTCTAGCACTGGGGGAACTTAGCCTTGAGTTGAGTAGCCATTCTTTGAATGGAGATATCTGGCAAGTACCAAGATGTGGAACCAGTCCAACACTGGGGGAATTCAGCATAGAGCTGAGTGGCCATCCTTTGAATGGAGACACCTGGTGAGTTACCAGGAAGATGAACCAGTATAGGACTGGGGGACTCAACCTAGGACTGAAGGGCATTCTCCAGGAGAATGGAAGCGCTTGGTCAGTTACCAAGTCTTTGACCTTGAGTCAAATGAGGCAACCTAGGGTTGAGGTACCTGGTCAGTTACGACAATTCTCCGAGAGAATGGAGGCGCTTGGTCAATTACCAAGTATTTGACCTTGAGTCAAACGATGTAGCCCATGGCTGAGTTACCAGGTCAGTTACCAAGACATCACTATAAGTCCTAGATCGGGTCTGGGCATGTGAGGCACTCTTACCCTCGATTTGTGTGCTTTGTTACCCTAGCTACCCTTGCTGAAGACACCTAGTACCCGATCTTGGTGGCACAAGGAGTTTGAGATAAAATCATTTGTAATTCTCCCTATTTATGATGATGTACTTTGAGTGGGTATGAAGGACCCCTATGACCACTTGCATTGACCACAGGGCTCTTGAAGAAGGCTAAAAAGTAAAAGTAAAAAATACATAAGGACCCTTGGACCATTAAGGAGTCAAAGTGAAAACATAAAAAGGTCATTAGTACCTTAAAGAAAAAGTCAAAAGGGTAGAAGAATAAAATGTTATTATTTTATTCTTTTGTGTATGGTCCACATCCAAGGGACTCAAAGCCTATAAAAGAAGTTCAAGTTCATTTCATGTACACACACTTCATCATCAAGCTTGATTGCTCCCTTGAAGGCTGAACATTTTGTTGGTCTACTACAGTTGTTGGTGATCTTTGTGGTTATGCCCTAGCATGGCGGTTTTGGCTAGCTAGGGCATCATCAACTCTTCCATGAAACTACCCTAAACAACTAGGATATCCTTCCTCTCTTTCACGACCAGTAGAAGGTCAAGGCTAGGTCATCACCCTAGCGCTTCTTCCTCTCCACAGGCAACTACTCTCTTCCACGGGCAGCATGTAAACTCTTCGAGAAGCATCCGGACATGCTTCTCTTATTCACGGTCAACCCCTTCTTCCTCTCGGGAAGTCATCTCTTGGGAAGACAAATCACGGGTAGGTACAAAACATTGACGGGAAACAAGAAGGAACCCTAAGGTAGCTCTTCCTCGGCTCAACCAAAAGTCTAGGCAGCTGCACTTGGGTTCAGGCAGTCATGACTTGGACAGAGTAATCTTGAAAAGGCTCAGAATCATCCCGATCAACCACAGAAGAGCTCCGGGCAGCCACTGAAGAATTTCGTGCAATAACAGAGATACTCTGGGCAACATCTAACAGGCTTGGGCTGTAAAAAACATAATTTCGGGCAACAAGAAAAGGTCGTTGGCAACAGTATTTCGGGCAGCAGGAAAACAATTACGAGCAGCAATAGAAGGAATTCTGGGAAGCTTGGCAGCTGAGAGAAAATTTGGCCATGAAGCCCTAATTCAGTGTTTTTTGGAAAATTTGTCTTGTTGACAAATTGTTGGTCAATTGTGCTAAGGTTTGGAATTATTCAAGCCTGCTAGGGTTTGACAATTATTGAAGAACATTCATCTCAGAATTTTGAGATTGACGAACTCAATCATCTCATTTAAGGGATGAATTACTAATGCTTTTGGGGTTTTTGTCCTTTAAAGGTTTCCCTGTGAAAACATCTTGGATCCTTTGTTTTGATGTGTGTTTATCTGTTGCACTTGTCTTATTTTTATCTATGTTACAGTGTGCAAAATTAAAGATAATGTGCAAATGCTAAAATTCAATATGGTATCAGAGCTTGGCATGTGAAGAACCCAATAAGAGAGCAGATTACTGTTGTCTTCCTAGACCTTGGGACATTTTGCAGACTTAAATAACTGACTTGTGTAGCACAGTTGGCTACCAACACTTTCAGACCAGAAGAAAAGCTTGAAGGTTCAACAAATTACAACTCTTGGAAAGCTAGGCTCACAGCCATCCTGGAGGAAAATGACCTTGATGACTTGGTTTTCAACACCATAGAAGAACCAACATCTAATGCTGGCAGAATTGCTTTCAAGAAGAAGCAAGCAAAGGCTAGAAGTATCATCTATGACTTAGTCAAGGAAACCTTGATGCCCACCATCACACCATTGAACATTGCCAAAGAATGCTTTGACACCTTGATGAATCTTTATGAAAAGAAGGCTTGTAGTCAGAAGAGAGTTTTGAAGAAAATGATTCGAACACTAAATATGAACAAGTATGAAGGAGTTGGACCCTTTTTCACAAAGATTGCACAGGTAAGAGACCAACTCATTGCTATTGGTATTATTGTGGATGATGATGACCTTGTACAGACTATATTCGATGGTCTCCTAAACTCTTGGGAAACATTTCTGGCAGCAGTAAGTGAACATGAAAAATCAGCCAAACTTTGATAGGCTTTGGCATGATTGCTTGGAAGAAGAAGGAAGAGTTCAAAACAAGGCTACTAGCACTAAGGAAGGAAACCTTGCTCTTACAGCTAAGACAAGGAAGTTCAAGAAGCCCTCCCCTCAGAAAAGGAAGAGAAATAAACCACAAGGTAAACACATTGATGTTTCAAAATTGGAATGCTATAATTGTCATAAGATTAGGCACTTTGCTAAGGACTGCAAGCAGCCCAAGAGGAAGTTCAAAAGGAGATCTCAAGCTTCAGCTCCATAAGAAGAAGACGAAGAACCCAAGAAGAAGATGAATACCAACGCTACCAGAGAAGATGAACCTAGAAGGGAATATCACCTGATCTCTGCTCTTTTCGGATCCATCATTGACAATGCTAACTCTTGGTTAGTAGAAAGTGGTGCCTCCAGACATATGACAAATAATCGTGGAGCACTCACCAGCTACAGAAAGAAAAAGTTCACTACTCAAGTGGAACTTGGAGATGACTCCACTTACAAGATTGAAGGAGTTGGCTCAACCTCACTTCAACTTGATTCAGGTACGATCTTGCTTATTGATGATGTCTTATATGTTCTTGGGTTGAAGAAAAACCTCCTCTTCATTGCTGGCTTAGAGGACAAGGGCTACAGAGTCCTCTACATGGACAAGAGGGTCCTACTATTGGCAAAGAATGAGAAGCTAAGCTCAGTTGTACCGATTGGGGTTCGAGAAGGAGGTCTTTATAAGGCTTCCAAAAATTCCACACAAGCCTTGGTTCACCACACAGTTGATCCATGTGGGTTGTGGCATCACAGGTTTGGACATTTCCACTATACAACTCTTCCAGGCCTACAAAAGATGGTTACAGGTATGACAGAGATTCCTCCTAAACATGATGGTATTTGCAAGGGTTGTGCTCTAGATAAGAACAATAAGAAATCCTTCTCCAGAAGCAAAATAGATCTAAAGGAATATTGGATTTGATTCAATCTGACATTTGTGGGCCCATGTCTTCACCCTCCTTGAGTGGGTGCTTGCATTATGTTTTGTTCATAGATGATCGTTCTCAGAAGTCTTGGATTTACTTTCTCAAAGCCATAAGTGAATCTTTTGATAAGTTCAAAGAGTTCAAAGCTCTGATTGAAAATAAGACAGGAAGACACATCCGTATTCTAAGGTCAAATAACGGGGGTGAGTATGAGTCTAATGAGTTTGATGATTTTTTCCGAAAAGTAGGAATCAAGAAAGCGCTGACAGTGCCTTACAACCCTCAACAGAATGGGGTTGCGGAAAGGAAGAACAAAACGATCTGTGAAGCTGCTAAAGCCATGCTGACTGACCTTGATCTTCCTTTATCTTTGTGAGTTGAAGCTGCATGTACTGCTGTGTACATTCAAAACAGAAGCATTCATGCCATCTTGGGGGAAAAGATTCCAAAAGAAGTCTTCACCAGCAAGAAACTTGCAGTCGACCACATGCAGATTTTCGGCACTCCGGTATATATTCATGTACCAAAAGAAAAGAGGGCTAAACTAGAGCCTTCCGGAAAGAAAGGCATATTTGTGGGTTACAGTGAAAGCTCGAAAGTCTACCGTATCTATGTCCCTGGACAGAGTTACATTGAAGTTAGTAGAGACGAGATATTCCATGAGGAAGCTGTGTTTCATCAAACACAAGAGCTTTAAAAGGAAGATGAAGAACCTCCTTCTGAGATCCCAGATTAAGAAGTTCAGAGGGAGGAATAAGAATTTGAGAATCAAATTCCAGATGTACCTGAGGAACCTGGAAGTCCACCAAAAGAACTGCTTGAAGTCCCTCCTTCTAAAAGAAGACTTGCCTGGTACCGAGAAACAATACAAGAAGCTGAGAAGCATAAAGCTCCTTTCAGGACTTTCAGAGAAAGCATAAGGCCACAAAAGTACTTAGGTCTTATGAGCCAACTCATCAATGCTGAACCTTCCACATACAAAGAAGCAGCAAGTCAATAGGGATGGATAGATGCCATGATTGAAGAGTATAGTTCAATCATGAAAAATAATGTGGGAAGTTGTTCCCAGACTGACAAGAAAGTCAGGGGTAACATCAATATGGCTCTACAAAATCAAGCATGTTGTTGATGGCAACACTGAGAAGTACAAAGCCAGATTTGTGGCTTGTGGCTTTACCCAAAAAGAGGGCATAGACTATGATGAGACTTTTGCTTCGGTCGCTAGATATACTACTATCAGAACTATCATATCTCTTGCTGCAGTGTTCAGATGGATGTAAAAACAACCTTCCTCAATGGCAAGATTTATGAGGAAGTCTACATTAAACAACCTGAAGGCTTTGTGACTCATGGGGATAAGTCCCATGTGTATAAACTAAAGAAAGCCTTGCATAGGCTCAAACAGGCTTCGAGAGTCTGGTATGCAAGTATGGATTGATACCTTCACAGCTAGGGGGTTTTGAAAAGTACAACTGACTCCTTGTCCTATATGTGGATGACTTGTTCCTTACAGGTGAGGAACAACTAATAACAAGGTGTAAGAGGGAGATCACTACAATTTGAAATGAAGGATCTTGGTCTAATGCATTATTTTTTTGGTCTAGAGATCTTCCTGACACAAAGGAAGTATGGAGTGGGCATCTTGCAGAGATCTGGGATGCAAGACTGCAAGCCCATGAGTGCGCCCATGACTACCAACTTGAAGAAGTTGCGATAATCAACCACCAGTTCACAAGATGTGGACTCTACCATGTATCGACAACTCATTGGACCTATGATGTATCTCGTGCACACGAAACCAGATATCTATTACATAGTAAATGCTCCGAGTCAGTTCATGTCGATCCAAAGCACATACACTGGGTAGCAGCCAAACATGTACTCAAATATGTGCGAGGTACTATCACTTATGGGCTCAGGTATACTTCCAGTAATGGAGTATTGTTAGCAGGATATGATTACTCATATTGGGCTGGCAGTGCAGTAGACGGGAAAAGTACTTCAGGTTAATGTTTCAAAATGGGATTTGTAGTGATCTCTTGGTCCAACAAGAAACAAGGTTCCATAGCGCAGGGTACAACTGAAGCTGAGTATATTGCTACAAGTGATTTTTGCAAGGAAACAGTTTGGCTTATGAAACTACTATCTGATTTGTTTGGTGGAAAGCCTTTACAAAACCTGAAGGAGCATCCCAGGAATGATTATATGCCTCTGCAAAACCTGAAGGATCTCCCAGGACTGATTATATGCCTCTGCAAAACCTAAAGGATTTCCCAAACTGATTATATGCCTCTGCAAAACCTGAAGGAGCATCCTAGGACTGATTATATGCCTCTGCAGAACCTGAAAGAACTCCCAGGACTGATTATATGCCTCTGCAAAACTTGAAGGAGCATCCTAGGACTAATTATATGCCTTTGCAAAAACCTGAAGGATCTCCCAGGACTGATTATATGCCTCTGCAAAACCTGAAGGATCTCCCAGGACTGATTATATACCTCTGCAAAACCTTAAGGATCCTTCAAGACTGATTATATGCCTTTTGTAAAACATGAATCCCCTACTACCATCTCGTCATCTTCAGAACATCTCATCGTCACACGGAGCACAGCCTAGGCGCACACATATCAACCATACTGGAACAACCACAACTCTTACATTTGTACCATGGGAGGACACACCTACGACCATGTGAGAAAGGCTCTCATGCATCTACGTCCTCTGGACTCATCACCTCCACTTGGAAGGAACCTCGATCTAAAGTACACCAAGCTTCTCTCTGAAGTATTTAAACTTCACTCTAGCTAATGGCTTGGTTAATACATCGATTATCTGCTCGTTCGTTGCAACATATTGTAGCTTTACTGCTCCTCTCTGCACCATATCTCTGATATAGTGGCACTTGATCTCAATGTGCTTCGACTTGTCATGAAACACTGGGTTCTCGGGCAACTTTACACAACTCTGGTTGTCATAGAAGATACAAGTTGCCTCTTACTAGAGATCAAATAAATCAAACAATAGCTTCCTAAGCCATACTGCCTCATAACTGGCCGAACAAGCTGCGACATACTCTACTTCATCTGTACTTACTGCAATGCAGGACTGCTTCTTGCTAAACCATGAGATCATACCTGATACCATACTGAAGCAACACCCCGAGGTGCTCTTCCTATCTACGGCACTGTCACCCCAATCCGAATCAACATAACCCTATAGGTTAACCTTTTGATCTGCGTTATATCTGAACCCATAATCAATTGTACCCTTTAAGTACCTCAATATATGCTTTGCAAAAACCAGGTGAACTTGTCTTGGATCCATTAGGAACTGGCTCAAAGTGTTCACAGCAAAGCATATGTGTGGTCTTGTGTTTGTTAAGTACATCACTAAGCCAATCATTTAACGATACATAGTGGTATCAACCGTCTCTAATGAAGCATCAAACAGTAGCTTCAAATTCGATGCCATAGATGTGGCTATTGCCTTGTGATCCAGTATTCCAAATTTCTTCAAAATCTCCAATGCATACTTTCCTTGACTGAGGAAGATCCCATTTGCATTTTGCCACACCTCTACCCCTAAGAAGTAGTGTATCACCCCGAGGTCTTTCATCTCAAACTTTGTAGCAAGTATCCTTCTTGCATCTTTAATGAGTTCCTCTTCGCCTATTAGTAACATGTCATTGACATACAGCAGGAGCATCACTGGTCTTCCACCTTCAAGCTTGAAGCAAAGGTTGGGATCCACATTACTCTCAGTAAAGCCTAGGGCCATCAGTAAGTTGTCCATCCTGTTGTGCCATGTTGAACTTGAAGATCTTCTGTAGTCACTCTCTCTGAAGCGGAGCATCGTACTCTATGTATTGAAACATTCTGTAGTGGAGTGACAAGTAGCTTCCTCTGCTACTGATCTTCTATGTATCCATCTAGTGTCACTAGATACTAAGATCTTCTATCTTGATCTTTGTTGAAATGTTCTTCTCACACCCATCTATGAGCTTGTCATCCTCTATAGGCGTTCATCTTCAACCTTGTAGCAAAGGTTAAGATCTTCATCACTCTAGGTGATCTTCAAGCTCCTCATGTAATTGTATGTGTTATCCCATGGGAGCCCTCTGAGCTCGTACAAGGCCTTATTTAATTTGCACACATGAGTCTTCCTGTCATGTGTCTCAACTCCCAGTAGCTGCTCTACGCACACTTCCTCCTCGACTACACCACTCAAGAATGTTGTCTTGATGTCAACTAACGTATCTCCCATCGCATACCTGCACGTATGGATCTAATGAAGTGTACCTCGCGACTGGTGCAAATGTCTCCCCGTAGTCTATACCTTCTTTATGTGAGAAGCCTCGTATCCCACGATGATGTTGTCTATTGCATGTTAGATCTTGTAGATCCATATGGAAGACACTATGGACTTCCCTTCAGGTCTCAACACCGCATCCTAGACATCATTCCTCTTGATCAACTGGTACTCTTGATCATAGTCTCCTTCCCTTACTTCTTGGCTAATTCTTCATAGCTAGAAGGTTCTGCATCAATGATGTCGCTCAACAATGTCACATAACTAGTGTGTCTGAGGCCTCTTGCTTTCTTTGGAAGTCTCGTCATACTATTCTTCATCTTGGATGATTTCTTGTGCCCAAGGTGGTCTTCATCTCTCGAGGTGGATCTACCGTTCTCTTTATTTTCGTATGAAGCTCTTTCTTTTGGCACGGTGTCTCTGACCCAGGAAGCTTTAGGTTCCTCTTTTGAACTGTCGTTACTTGTTCTTCGGAATTATCTACAAGTCAAGTTCAGTTACATGATTAGAAACATCTCATAATTTCCAAAACATATTAATAGTGACAAATATATGTCACATAGTCATGCAACGATCTTAGCCAGTGTTACAACATTCATCCATATCCCGTACACATACAGTAACTTCTAGATGCCTTCTACCCCAATGTTATTAAAAGTGTGTACTACTCCTAATATGTTAGCAAAGAGGTTTTAATCTAGATAAATGGAATGATGTACAACACCTTTGACTTCTTACCCATCATGTGCAATTCAGTAGTATAAATGCAAACACTCAAACATGCATATTACATCAGCCGGATATAAACAAGTGCAGAACGAAACAATATCATGAAATGACAATTGAATACTTATCTTTGTTTATTTGGTGGGTAGACTACTTCTTGAGCCTTCAACATCATCATCTTCTTCATTCACAACTGCATCATTTCTTATCCAAATGTTGGGATGGATAAGAGGTTCTTCATGACTTGAGTCCTTCATATTCCTCATCGCTTGAGCAATATTCTTTGAATCGTGAGACTTTATCTTCGGTTGCTCCCATCTTCTCTTCTCTTATTATGAGCCGAGTTTTTTCTTGTGTGCACTCTTCCCAGAGTTTGTTGATGGTAATCAACTTCCTTCTGACACATATTCCTCAAATGAATGAATCCCATGATCTTGGGAGGCCATTCAAGGTGGTTATAACGATCCCTTCTTCTTCGATTGCTTCGTCATAGCATCGAACAATTTCTTTTGGTGTCTTCAATGATGACACATGAGGGATGATATGATCCTTAATAGAATCTGCAATGATTCTCTAGGCTCTAGCCTTCGCATCATCTCCCTTAGGCTCTTAGAACTTCCTTACCGAAATACTGATCCAAGTCATTTTCTTCAAGGATTAGGGAGGTCCTATACTTCCATATTCAGAACTTGTCAGCTTCACCAATCTTGTCATCAAGGTGGGTGTGATTAGTCATTTTGGAATGAGAACCTCAAATGGAAATAGCAAAGATTTAGTACTTACCGATTTGAGGTGTCTGGCCTGGTTTCAGAGCTGGTTGATCTAGGGTTTGTCAAAGAAACCCTAATTTTCCAAACTTGGAATTTCAAACTTTTGATTGGACAGAAAGATGGGCCTCTTCAAGGCGAGCTGTCCAATGTACTCTTTTTTTTTTTAAACAGTGGTGGAAAGCTCCCGGAACAAAAAGCCCTAGTTTTCCAATTTCTTCTGCATAATTGTCTGATATCGCTACTGCTTTATCTCCTAAGTTTCAACTCCTTACATCTGAAACTTGACATTGAGATAGCCTAATATGTCTTATTTCCAACCCCACAGGTTAGAGAAGAAATGGATTTTCCAAGTGGGACTTATGCTGCGTTTCCCAAAGTGATTGTTTTGGGGATTGTTTAGCATAGCGAACTTGTACAGACTAACACGTGTCATTATTTCACATTCTGGGTCTAAAAAACAGACCACAGAAACTACAGTCTGTGCCCTACCTGCAACATCTTGAGAAATTTCATTTGGACCTTCCTAGCCTGAGATATAGCAATTCTCTCTAGGTCACCTGTTTATGACTGTATTTTGGAGGAGGCTAGAACCCTGATTTCGAGGAATCTTATCTCCTGAAGTCTAGCGAATCTGAGGTTGAAACGTTTACACAAGGTATATCAAGAATTCCACTTCGACCTGTAAAACTTTCGGATTCTAAGCCTACTCCAATCTCATGTTATAGCGGAAGTTTTAAGATGACTAAATTCAGTCTTGTAAGGTATTCAAGCATGAAACCCTAATTTCCAGTAGCTGCCATTGTAGTTGTATTTCCGTTGCACAGTGCCTTCTTTCAGGATGGTTCTATTACCATGTTAGTTTTTCCAAGTTAATTTACTTAGGATCTTTATCTGAAAGAATAACAAGCACAACAATACATCAAAGATACATAAGATATACAAGACACAACGAGTTTCATCGAGCAAACCATAAAGGAGAAAACCCTGCAAACTTCCTTGAAACAGTTTCGTCACAAAGATAAGATGACAAGCTAAAATGACCCAAGAACAATATCTATGTAGCAGCTCTATGTCCCTCCTCTTCCTCTTTCTCCTAAAGCGCACATGAGAGAGCAAGTGAAGTGTGTGTCAAATGAGCAGGGCGCCTCTCTATTTATATTCTTCCGTTGAGTTAGTTAACTCAACCACTAGGTCACCCAAGTTACTTGTGGGGTTGACCTACCTAAGGATACACATATTTTCATTTTACTTTATTTAACCTGGAGACTATTGCCCCAACTTACAATGGAGGGTTTACCTCAATGACCATACACAATCATGACATCCCGTAAAGGGGTAACACACATCTCCAATGGGGGTACAACCACATGTATTGATAATATACATCGGAATATTTTCCGAAGTTACTAATACAACAAAACTCCAATCTAAAAGCAAAGTTGTTGATTTGATTAGAAGGAGAAATGACTACGATGCCCGCACACTTTCCAGCTTTGGAATAAGCCTCGTCAAAACACATTTGCTTTGGAATCTACCTTTTCATTCTTAAGATTTTCTTTAATGTGAGCCATGAAGATAGACAAAATAGCATAGTTTCCAAAGTTGTTAGTACAATGCACAAATTCATTTGCAGACTTTTTAGGGTTTTCTACATGCCGCTTCTTTTCCTTTTCCCTATGAAGTATAACCCTTGTGTTTTCCATGCAGGTATAGTTCCATGTCCAATTCATTTGGATGTGACCACCTAGAGTTGCAACCCACTTTATGGACAAAAGCATTCCCCAATTATCTGACACATCAATTACTACAACATCCATTGTCATATTGATGTCAGGATACTTACCCAACTTTACTTGCATGTTTAAAATTATACCCACCACATCAACTTCTCTTGCATCCATTGCACAAACATTGTTGTAGGGTCGACTGATCCTTAAATTCAATTGTTCCATTACTTTTCTTGTAATTACGTTTGATGAAGCACCTGAATCTAACATATAGTTATGGAGAAGAAGATTACCAACCAAAAGAGAGACATAAAATAGCGGATGATTTTCTCTTCTTGGATCAACACTGTAAAGGACTATAGGCAAATCTTCAAGGATGGCATTATTACTTGGAAGACCAGTTTCTTTGACAATGTTATGGGCTTTATTTTGATTACTTTCTAAAGCTTTTAACAATTTCTCCTAATGACCAGGAATTTGAAGGATGTCGGTTGCATAGGTTGATACTTTAACACTATTTAGCCACGTCTCCATGTCAAGTTTTGATTCTACAACAACAGGGGGGTTCATAATAGGAGGATATGTTACCTTAGGTTTATACTGCTTAGTTGGTGTAGACTTCTCCTTCCTCTGATGAGTAGCACCCTTGAATATAGCATCCCTCATCTCTTTAACCTGTTCCTCAAAAGGCTTTTCACCATAATTCTGAGTGATGAAATCCTTCTCTTCACTATAATCTACGGCTTGCTGCCAATGTTGGTTGGATAGAGGGTAGGTTTGGCCTACCATGTTTACAAACTCAAGCTCACTTGAAAGTGCATCCTTATTGCTAGTCTCGGCGAATCCCTGTTCCATGACTTGGTTTGCAATATAGCAAGTACTTTCCTGGTGAACCTGATCACACAGCCTACAAAATGGAATTGCATCTTCTACCATGTTTGTTGAATCTAACTGGTTCGGAATCCTAGGCTCTTGAGTTGGTGCTTTCTTTTGATACATTTCGTTCAACTTATGTTGAAAGTTGGTGTATGAGAAACATGATTTCTTTCCATCATTAACAACCTATTCTGAATATGATTCAGTTATGCAGCATGATTGGCCATTTGTTGGTTTTGATTAGTTACCAAGGTTTTCATCATTTCAAACATTTCCTTCATAGGATCTTTGGATAATTCTTTGCCCTCTAATTCAACAACTTTTCCCTTAGACTCTTTGTCATAGGAAAAATTTCCTCTAGTGAATCTAGGTATGTTAGACTTACAGATGATTGCATATTCTTTTCAATTTTTTCGGTTAAGTCCTAGGCTTGCTTTAAATCAACAAGTTCAATGTAATAGATGAGGATAGCAGCATCATGTGGCTTGATGTCTTTATGAAGGTTAGAAACCTATGTAGCGAAGGTACCTGTACCGGGTACACATAACAGGTACTTGGGTACTCGTAGGGTACGTCTCCTGTCGTACCCCATACTTGGTCTACGTACCCGCGGCTCTATTACAAAAAAAGGGTACTTATAGGCAAAATGGTAAGTTGTACCCCATGTTTCGGTACTTCGAGGATACAGTCGACTCAGTAAAATGCAATCCATTGGGGAAAATGTAATTCCCCCCACCAAATCTGAACTAATTTTTTGCTAACTACGTATGGAGTCTAGTTCAAGACTTATGTCAAACACTTTGCAACACTATTCACATTCATGTCAAACACTTTGCAACACTAATCACATTCCACTGAATATTGTCCAAATCTGGTAGATTGATTTTACACTGATTTACAATGAATGATTTTATGGTTTTGTGTTCAACACTCATGGAACATAATTTGACTACCAAATGTGCAAATAAAATATATACATATGTACTTAATACTGAGAAATACACTCACAACAACGCAGGCCTATATTTGGCAATTTGCAATTTTTTATTGCTTGTAACAATAGTACAAATAGGTGTTTCAAATAAGATTTCAAGTATACCTTCATGTTTGAGTTTGATTGTCTGTTACAACTGCCTGGTACAATGATTTATCAAATTTTATGTAACTTCCAGTCTTCCAATTGATAGCTACTGAGTCTATGATTTATCAAATCGCATGTTTCAAATTTTCAATCCGAATGTTTATTGTTCAAATAATCATCGAATTTCAAATTATGAATCATGCTTCATAATTTATCAAGAAATCTACATGCATGTATGATGTGACTATGACATATATATATATATACAGTACCCCCGTCGTATCGAAGTAATCTTTTTCAAAAAGTGGCGTCCTATTCCACGTACCCAAGTTTCCATGCAACTTAGTCAGAAACAAGATCTCTGAATTTCTTGTTGAATTCCTCCATAGTTTCATTTTCCATCTTTTTAATGTTATGGAGAGCAGCAAGCTGATGTCTTGGTTCCTTTTTCTCTCCCCATTTTTTCTTAAAACCATTTAGGAATTCATCAAGTACTTTGTAGGAATTGCCAGCTAAGTCAAGGTACCACTCTTCAACATCTTCTTCTAATGATAAAGCAAAAAGCTTCATTTTTTACGTCATCATGTCCATGGGAAACTTGATTGCAATAACCAACTAGATGCCTTGAAAACTTCTGAAGATGACATTTGGTTGTGATGGCATTGTTGCCCTGAAAGGTAGGCAACTTCTTGATAGCATCATTCGAAATGGCATGAGGGGCACCTGCTATCTAAGTAAAGTCAAGGGGTTTGAAGAAATCAGACATTTCTTTAGATTGATGGATGTGATCTCTTCAAATAGATGATGGATATCTGAGAGGGATTGGGACCCTAAATCTTCAAGGATTCTACAAGAAGTATGTCTATCCAATTGCCTTCTATAAGCCCTTTCAGGCTCAGGGATGAGATCAAATACTCCTTTGGAGTTCCTTCCGGTAGAGTAACTTGGAGGGATATTAAACAGTGGAGCCCCCATATGGATCGAGTTATAATTTTACTTTTTTAAGCACAAGATTTATCAAATTTTTATATTTTTGAAAAAAGAAAAGTTAAGTCGTACTCTAGAATAAAAAGATTTATCCTCAACAACGGCGCTAGAAAATGTTGTCGCTTTTCACACACCTGGGGGGGGTTGTGGCAGAAATATTCAAGCCACTTGGTGTGTCCTTGGGGAAAGTCTTGACTTAAGGCTGTCACCTTGTTCTTGACTCCTTCGTTTAGGCCAACTCCTCATGAAGCCAAGGGGGTAGACACTAAGAGTTGCTAAGGCTGATTAGGCTTTAGTGGTGATAGTTAAATGAGTGAGTTTTTTACGAGTTTTTAAACAGCAATAATAGAACAAAAGACTTTTAAGATGAACCGATTAAAGTAGCATAAATCACACAAGAGTTTTAAATGAATCATTCAACTCATAAATTATACAGATAAAAACAATAAAGACCAGTGTTGAATTAAAATGGAGACACAAGATAGTATGTGTTGAGAATGTTGAAGTAGATATTTTGCAATTGTCTCTTGGTAAGTTTAAAATTATTGTGGAAGATGAGCTAATTAAATTAGGGGGAAGGGAACTCCAAATACACCTGAAAGTACGTGGAGTATGTCCAAAACCCTTATCCAATGCGACTCCACGTGAGGAATATGTGGGCTAGGTTAGAGTCTCTGAGACGTGTCCAACACTACACCAACAACAACGTAGCCTGACGATGTCTCGAGGTCACTACCTAGTTGTTCTTGCTTTCTCTGTGAATTTTCCACCGCAACAGATCAAATCGAGACGTTGGATTTTCATCTGGGGAGGTTAATTGAGATGTGGAAACTAATTAAACTAGTTACCCGCGTTGCTTTTGTTGCAACCAACTATTCGGTCGAACCACAACGGTGCAGAGCACAATGAGGTTTTGTTGATTTTAAGGAATTTTAAAACAAGTAGTGTGTTTGGTTGTTGATTAAATCCCCAAAAATCTCTTTCAAGTTAAATCCCTAGTTGGGAGAGCAAAGGGTGTAGATTTGCGGAAAAGTAAACAACAATACAAGGAAAAATGAAAAAAATAAATGTTTTCTAATTAGTCCTACCACGAATCTCTTTCCCCTTTCAGGTAACTCAGGAAGTTGTGGGATTAGTAGTTCTATTACTTTAACAAATAGATGTCAATGATATAACAAATTGCAACATCTATCAAAGTATACTAGCTTGCACAAAGAAATTCAACTAAAAACAAGAAAATGACAAAAAGGGGCAAAGACGTGGATCTCCCCGATGGGGAGTGGGCTCTGAAAAGCCTACTCAAGATATTTTTATTGATCTTGGTTAGAAAGCTTGATGAGAAATGCTATTTTGTCCTTGTTATCTCGGATCTAAAGGCTTACAAAATATTAGAAAACCAACCACGAAAGTAGGGGGAACCCTTGAAAACTTTTGGATGGCACAAAAATGGAATTTTGGGCAACGTTTCCTTCCCTTTTTTGGCAGATCTATTAAAAACTAGCAATCATATATTAGTCAAATCTGCCCAAAAACACTTTGAAACTGTCTTTGGACAAGCCACAAAATTTAGTAAAAAAATGCTAAGTTAAACTACAAAAAAATGCAAAAATTGAACCAAGGAAAGCAACCTTTCCTTGAGATCTTGGCTTGTTTTTGGGGCAGCCAATAACAGTAAGCACTTTGATGCTAAATTTAACTTTAGACTGATCTAAGAAAATGCATTCTAAACAAGAATTAGGTCCACCTTTAAACAAGCTTGCTTGAAAATGAACTTTCCTAAACTACACCTAAGATGCTGATGCAACTTTGAAAATTGAGATCTAGCTTTCTTAAATGCTTATAGATGAGATCTAACAAATAATTTGAATATGATAATTTACACACTCATACATGAGCATGGTAACTAAGGAGATTTTGATTTAAAGAAAAGAGGAAGAGGACTGGAGCATGCTTTGTTGCTGGAATGAATAAGCCAAAGGAAAGCCCTTTTGTGGAGTGTCGAAGGACAATGTCTTGAGTTTATTGGAAAAGGAATATCGTCAATCGTGATCCACACCTCCTTCGTTCTTGGGAACCTGTAACTAAATCACAAATATTGCACACACGTTGTGAGATATGGATATATAATATATATGTATCAAAGAATGAAAATATTATGCAAAAATAATCTTATTTAAACATGTAACTTAAATTCTTGAACATTCATAATATGAATAAGAAGGAGCAAGTAATCTTACTTGCCAAATTTAAACTCCTATTGATTCAACTAAATCCTTTAAAGCCAGTACACAAAGGCAACAAGAAACGAGAAAAAATAGAAGTCACCATATTTGCAGATTGGCGCTAGTAATCCACACACAAAAGGCACTGCACGGTATAGCCTCCAAAGCTTCTTTATTCTGAGCAAATGAATGAATATTACAGTATTACAATAGCCACCAGCTCTTCATCCAACTCTAACTACTTTGGAATGAGAGGGTTGTGCTTTATCTATAGCCAAAGAGGCCCAGAGGGGGCGCATCCATGACTTAGAGAGAGAGTGGAGTTGAGGTAGAGTTGAATTGAGCTTGAACTGAGCTTGAACCGACTTAGAGAGGAGTGAAAATGGATAGATAAGTGACACGTCCCTCACCAAACACCACCAACCAGCGATCACGCGCCAACACACCCACACGTGTGACAGAGGGAGAGATGGCGCAACCTCCAAGTCTGTGTGAGCCTTCTAACTCCCTCTTTAGCCTCAATCACCTGCTTAAGTTAGGGAGATGATTCGCCTACCTCATCTGAAGCCGATGAAACTGATGTCAATAAAATCCAACCATTTTCCACTGATTTAGGAATTTCGGGATTTTCTTCATTTATTAATTTTTTATATTTTTTATTTTTTGGAGACTTTTTACTTAAGTGATAAATTTATCACTTAAAACTTTGGAAAAGTGGGGTTTTGGGTTAAACGAGTGCTTTGAGTTAGAAAATCAACACCCCCATGGCAAAATCTAATTCCTAACCACAATTTTATTACATTTATAATTTTTCTAGTTAGATTATTAAAAAATACCTTAAGTTTACGAAAAAAATTATTTTCACCAAAACTTAAATACTAATGCCTAACACATGTCCATATGACTGAATACTAATGCCTAGCATGTTTATATACATTGACACATAGACTCCAATAACCTATTTAGGATTATATACCAAGACGATTACCCCAACTTTGGAGGTATGAGTGAAAAACTTAGAAATTACTAGTCGTTTATTCAACAACAAATAATCACCAAGGGAAAAAACACTCTGGGCTAGTCAGATTGATATATGAGTCTAGGAGACCGAGTCTTTTACGTACTCTACCATGCTAGAACATTTTATTACAACTCCCCTAAGGGGGTATGAACATGTGGTACAAGAAAATTTCAAAAAAAGATCCCACAAGAAGCTTGGTTGACTTCTAAACTTTGAAGAATAAACAATGATGTTTGTTCAACTCATCCGGCGCACTTGATACCTCCAACTAAGTATGACTTAGTAGGTAACAACACTTTTCTTCGATAAACACCTTTTCTAGAGTCTTATTCTCAAGGGCACTGTGGGAGATTCTATTCTGTACATTTACAACTGTTATGGATGCTTCTGCCCACAGATACATAGGTAGATCTTGATCATGGATTATGGCTTTTACAGCTTCCATGATACATCTATTCTTTCTCTCTGCGACACCATTTTGTTGTGGATTATAAGGAATGGTGTTGAAATATTGTAACTTTGAAGAATATTCTATATGTATTTTTTTGTGGTCCCTGATGTTCCTACTGGGAGAATCACTTGTATTTCTTTATGCCCCGATGTTTCTAATTGGGAGAACTAATAAGAGTCATGAGCAAGTCCGCTCCATTGTAAGTCGAGTCATTAGTACCCCAGTTGTGGTTACTCGAGCCTACAAAATTAAATTAGGATTACTTGAGCCTACATAACTGAATTAATTATTAAGTGAATGAAAAAATAGAAATAGAGGTGAGGCGCTCCCCATTTGGAATACACTCACACTCACTTGTGTAGCGCACTAGAGAGAGAGAGAGAGAAAGAGTTGTAGCTGGAGAAGGAGGAGGATCAGTCTTTTGGTTTTACCTTTTATCTTTTTGGAGCATCTATATCAAGGAAGCTCTTGCTGAGTTTTTCCCTTTAGGGTTTTCCCAGGATAAATTTGTGTTGTTCTTGTGATATTGTTTCTTTCAGTGATCTTGTCTATATGCTTTTGTTATGAAATTGAAATTAATTGCTGATGATTTAGCTTAGCATATGAAATTTTAACATGGTATCAGAGCTAGCCTGAATAAGACAGCTTTCACAAGGTGAAAAAGCCCTCTCTCTCCTCGGAAGAAATTAGGGTTTCGAAAAAAAATTTGATTTTCGGAAAACGGCTTGCATAGAATGTTGTGCCCTCCCAGAGCGCATCTATTGAGCCTAGAATCGAGGTTTTGGGGTGAGTGTGTCTCCGGAAATGTCAAACCCTAGCTTGACAGCTGCACCAAAAAACTGCTGAACCAGAAAACAACTGGAATCCACAGAAGCCGAATCTTGCAAGTCTAATTTGGAAGGTGAAGACTTGAGATCTCCAGAAACCAAGCACACCAGTCAACTCACCTCAATCAAGCGCATCTCCTGGTAAGTTCAATTTCTCATTCTGTAGAATTTCAATTTTTGTGATTTTCTAACAAGATGGCCCCAAGCACTAAGCTTGAGGGCAAGCTAGAAAGCATAGAAAATTTTCGAGCATGGAAATACAGGATTGGTCTCATTCTCCAAGAGAATGATCTTGATAAGTATATCAAAGAGGAAGTTGCAGAACCTGAAGAAGTTGAAGCCAAGGAGAAGCACAAGAAGGATATGATTAGGGCACAAAGGATTATTGCTGACTCTATCAAGGATCACTAGATCCCTCAAGTGTCATCCAAGAAGACTCCAAAAGAAATGTATGATGCCCTATCCGAAATGTATGAGGGAAGAAACATCAACAACAAGATGAATCTAAGAGCTCAACTGAAGAGCACCAAGATGAGTCATGGAGAATCCATCCAAGACTACTTCACAAGGGTTTCTTAGATCAAAGAACAACTAGAAGCTATTGGAGACAAACTTGATGAAGATGAGATGGTTATGACTGCTCTCAATGGTCTCACTAGACCCTGGGAGTCATTCATTCAAATGATGTGTGCCACGAAGGAAAGCATGAAGTTTGATGTGGTATGGGAAGACTGCATTCAAGAGGAGACTAGAGTCGCAAATAGAGAAGCCTTACTAAAGGAGGATGATCAAGCCCTAGCCACTCATATCAAGAGAAGAAGAAATCAACCCAACTTCAAGAAGGGAAACCACAAGGAGCATCAACCTCCCAGAAGATTCCAAAGATCAAGAGAAAGTCTATCAAATAAGGACTACTCTGGCTTTCAATGTTTCCATTGTGATAAGATAGGACACATTGCCAGAAATTGTCCTATGAAGAGACAAGAATATAAGAAGGGGATCAACAACAACAAAAGACACCATCCTCATCCAGCTGAAGATGAGGATGAAGAAGAAGAAGAGGAAGGACCTCCAATAAAGCAAGCAAGAGAAGAAGATGCAGAAGAGTATGTACTATTCTCTGCTCTCTCTGGGTTTGTAACACCTGGAGAAGACACTTGGCTTATTGATAGTGGTGCTTCAAAGCACATGATGGGACAAAATAAAACTCTGTCCAAAGTTGAAGAAACGAACTCTCCTTAGAAAGTATCCCTAGGACATGACTATCAATATCGAATCAAAGGAGTGGATGAAGCAAGCTACAAGCTTGATTCAGGAAATTCCCTGAAGATGAAGGAAGTATTGTATGTACCAAGTCTAAAGAAGAGTCTACTTTCTATTTCAGCCCTAGATAAGAAAGGATTCAGAGTTGCATTCATAGATGGTCAAGTACTCATGTGGCCCAAAGGAAAGAAAATTGAAGATGCAGTCATTATCGGTGAAGAAGGAGGAGGTCAGTATAAACTCAAGGGACATTCAGAAACAACCCTTGTTCATGAGTCCACTGATCCTAGTGAACTATGGCATAGAAGGCTTGCTCACATCAATTACAAAGCACTACCTCATGTGAACAAAGTAGTGACGTGATTACCAGACATGAAGATCAAACATGAAGGCATTTGCAAAAGATGTGCGAAAGGAAAGAACATCAAGAATCCATTTCCGAAGAGCGAAACAAAAACAAAAGATACGTTGGAATTGATTCATTTAGATGTGTGTGGTCCAATGTCTTCCACATCCTTAAGTGGCTTTGAATATTATATCACATTTATTGACGACTATTCAAGATAGACTTGTATATACTTCTTGAAAGCAAAGACTGAAGTGTTTGAGAAATTCAAAGAATTCAAAGCCTTGATAGAGAATCTTCAGACAAGAAAATAAAGACACTCCGATCAAACAATGGTAGAGAATATACTTCAAAAGAGTTTGAAGCCTTTTGCAAAGCTGCCGAAATCAAGAGGGAACTAACTACTCCCTACAATCCTCAACAGCGTGGAGTTGCAGAAAGAAAGAACGGAACCATCATGGAGGCAGTGAAGACAATGATATATGATCAAGATCTTCCAATGCATCTATGGGCAGAAGCAGCAAGAACTGTTGTATATGTACATAATAGAATATCTCACAGTGCTGTTGGATTCAAGACTCCAGAAGAGATGTTCACAGGAAAGAAACCTGAGGTAAGTCACCTCAAAATATTTGGTTGTCTAGTATATATTCATTTACCAAAAGAGGAAAGAACCAAGTAAGACCTTTCCGGAAAGAAGGGGATATTTGAAGGCATTCAAAATTTACATTCCTGGATTCCATCACATGGAAATCAGTAGAGATGTAACCTTCGATGAAGAAGCAGCTCTCAAGAGATCCAAAAAATGCCAACATGAAGAAGTGTATAAGGAAGATGCACCTCCCAGAAATGTAGAGACTACATTCCTCCCTGAAGATGAAGCTCCTAAAGAACATGACATGACAAAACCACAAGAACCTCCTATGATGGAGATATCACGAAAGAGAAAGCCTAATTGGGCAAGAGAGATTATACAAGAAGCAGAAAGATATGGAGCTCTTGAAGGCTCCACAAGGGTAAGTAAGAAGCCTAAGACTTTTTCCAACTATGTAGCTTTGATGTGTGATCTTTTAGATCAAGAACCTACAAACTACGAAGAAGCGGTACAAAAGAAAGAATGGGTAGAAGCAATGACTGAAAAATACCAGTCAATAATGAAGAATGATGTATGGGATATAGCTCCCAAACCAAGAGGAAAGAGTGTAATATCCTCCAAATGGATCTACAAGATAAAGCATGCAGCTGACGGAAGTATTGAGAAGTATAAAGCAAGAATGTGGCCAAAGGTTTCTCTCAAAAAGAGGAATTGATTATGAAGAGACATTTGCCCCAGTAGCACGGTATACCTCGATTAGAGCTATCATCGCACTTGCATCCATGATGAAGTGGGACTTACACCAGATGGATGTGAAAACAACCTTCTTGAATGGTGTGATTGAAGAAGAAGTATACATAGAGCAGCCACAAGGATTTGAAGTTGAAGATAGACAAACTCATGTATGCAAGTTGAAGAAAGCCCTGTATGGCCTGAAGCAAGCTCCCAGAGCTTGGTATGGAAGAATAGATAGTTTCTTGACAAGCATGGGCTTTGCCAAGAGTAAAACCGATCCTAACCTTTACTTCAAGGTTATAGAAGATGAACCTGTCATACTATTATTATATGTGGATGATTTATTTTTGACAGGAAATGAGAAACAGATTATGGAAAGCAAGAAGAAACTCGCCGAAGAATTTGAGATGAAAGACCTTGGATTAATGCATTATTTCCTAGGTCTGGAAGTATGGCAAAGTTCAGAAGGAATCTTTCTCAACCAGGGAAAGTATGCAGTAGAGATATTGAAAAGATTCGATATGTTGGAATGCAAAGCCATGGCCACACCCATGGATTCCAACCTGAAGTTGTTAGCTGATGACTCATTAGAGTTAGTGGATGTGACTCAATACAGATAGATCATCGGGTTATTGATGTACCTAACAAATACTAGAACTGACATTTGTTTTGCTGTGAACACTCTGAGTCAATATCTAGTTCAACCTAGACGTGTTCATCCGGTAGCTGCAAAACATCTGATGAGATCTCTGAAAGGGACTATAGACTTTGGTCTATACTATGATGGAAGCCACGAGTACAGAATGTATGGATGCAGATTGGGCTGAAAATGTCTCACACAAGAAAGCACATCAAGTGGATGTTATAGTCTGGGATCTGCTATGATTTCATAGTTTAGCAGGAAACAGTCTAGTGTTGCTCTTAGCACGGCCGAAGTAGAATATATAGCAACTTGCTCTGCTAGTTGTGAAGCCATATGGCTTTGGAAGCTGATGTCAGGGTTATTCAACCTAGAGTTGGATATTAACTTGATTCTATGTGATAACTAAAGTTGTATAAAGATGACAAAGAACCCAGTGTTCCACGACAGATCGAAGCACATAGAAATCCGGTATTTCTACATTCGAGATATGATGCAGAAGGGAGCCATAAAGCTATAGTATATGAGTACTGATGAACAAGTTGCTGATGTATTGACGAAGCCTCTGTCTCGGGTAAAGTTCGAATACTTTCGTGACAAGCTTGGTGTTGTTCGGAAAGACCTTCCTCGAAAGGGGGAGCAATGATGTAGCAGTTGGATTGTATCATCCCTTGACATTTGTCCTATACTGATCCGGTGACTTCGGTCCTCGAGAATGAAGAGGGATTGTATCATCTCGGGACATTTGTCCAGAAATGATCCGGTGACTTCGGTCCTCGAGAATGTGGTGGGATTGCATCATCCCTAAACTTTTGTTCAAAATGTATCCGGAGATTTCGGTCCCCGTGAATGTGGTAAGATTGCATCATCCTTGGACATAGTCCTAAAGTGATGGGGAGTGGTTATCCTGTAATTGTATCCGGTGGCCTCGGCTGTTGAGAATGTGGTAGGATTGTATCATCCCTGGACTTTAAATACAAAAGTGATACGAAGACTTTCGTCTTCGTGTTGTGGATTGCAGGTTGTTGCTAATGATGATGATGTTACTGATCGAAAGCTCAGAGTGTGATGATGATGATGCTACTGATCAAAAGATCAGAGTATGATGATGATGATGATGCTGATCGAAGGTTCAGAGTATGATGATGATGATGATGCTGATCGAAAGGTCAAAGTGTTAATGATGATGTTGCTGATCAAAAGGTCAAAGTGTTGATGATGATGTTGTTGATCGAACAGTCAAAGTGTTGTTGCTGCTGAAGATTAACGATGAAGACTATATGATGAAGATGATGAAAAGCTTCTAATGATTTATAGATGTCACCCTGATGATGTTGATGATGTCCTCTCTCTCCTACTGTTGTTGTTGTTGATGTTGTTGTAGAATACCCTTCTTGTTAAGGGGGAGTGTTGAAATATTGTAACTTCGAAGAATATTCTATATGTATTTTTTTGTGGTCCCCGATGTTCCTACCGGGAGAATCACTTGTATTTCTTTACGCCCTGATGTTTCTAATCGGGAGAACTACTAAGAGTCATGAGGAAATCCCCTCCGTTGTAAGTAGAGTCATTAGTACCCCAGTTGTGGTTACTCGAGCCTACAAGATTAAATTAGGATTACTCCAGCCTACATAACTGAATTAATTATTAAGTGAACGAAAGAATATAAATAGAGGTGAGGCGCTCCTCATTTGGAATGCACTCACTCACTTGTGTAGCGCATTAGAGAGAGAGAGAGAGAGAGAGACAAAGAGTTGTAGTTGGAGAAGGAGGAGGATCAGTCTTTTGGTTTTACCTTTTATCTTTTTCGAGCATCTATATTGAGGAAGCTCTTGCTGAGTTTTTCCCTTTAGGGTTTTCCCAGGATGAATTTGTGTTGTGCTTGTGATATTGTTTCTTTCAGTGATCCTATCTATATGATTTTGTTATGAAATTGAAACTAATTGCTGATAATCTAGCTTAGCATATGGAATTTTAACAAATGTTGAGCTCCCTCTTAATCTCAGATTCTTTGCAGTATCGTTGAATTCACTTGATGTGAATTCTCCTCCATTATCTGATCCTAAGATGTTGATCCTTTTTTTCAGAGAAGTTTTCTACATGAGCCTTAAACTCTAAACACTTCATCCTTCTTTCTCAAGAAATAGATCCAAGTTTTGCGGGAGTAGTCATCAATAATGGAAGCATAGTAAACATACCCGCTTAATGAAGTATTTTGCATTGGCCCGCATACATCTGAATCAATAATGTTTAAGGTCCCTTTTGCTTTGTTGTTATTGATTGGATAAGAGCACTTAGTATTCTTTCCTTGTGCACATCCTTTGCACACACCTTCATGATTTATCTGAATCTCTGCTAAACCTGTCATTACCTTGCTCACAATTGGCAATGCTTTGTAATGTACATGAGCAAGTCTTATGTGCCATAGCTCACATGGGCTTATCGTACTAGTCATCAAGGTTGAATATACATGCCTCTTTAATTTGTAGAGACCTCCTTCAACTCTAATCACTACCGCATCATCTATAGTTTTTCCTTTGGTCCACATGAGGACTTCACCATCTACAAAAGCAACTCTGAAACCTTTCTTATCTAAGGCTGAGATAGAAAGGAGATTCTTCTTTAGTCTTGGACATACAAGACATCCTTCATCTTCATGGACTTTCCAGAGTCCAACTTATAGGAGGCTTCTCCCATCCCTTTGATGGGATACTGATAATCATTTTCAAGGATTACTTTGTGTGGGGACTCCTTCTGTACAAGACAGGAGAGTGAGTCCTTGTAACCTGTCATGTGCTTGGAGGCACCACTATCTACTAGCCAAGTAACAGTCCTAGGTGAGATTGAACCTGTGAGTGTTGAAATCAAAACATAATCTTCACAGGATCCTTCATCTTGTTTAGTTCTTTCCTCATCTTCTTGATCATTGTCTTCAGCTGCATGGGCTTGGAATCTCTTGTTCTTCTTCTTGAGTTGGCCTGTCCTCATGGGACATTTTATGGAGATGTGTCCCATCATGTGGTAGGTGAAACATTCATAACTCGACAAGTCCTTCTTGAACTTCTTATTCTTCTTAAACCCTTGAACTTTTCCGAGAGGATGGTCCTAACTCTTTCTCTTGTTGTTGCCTTTGGTATGGACTTCAAAAGCTTGATCTTCATTTTGATCTAGCTTCTCTTCTCGGGTTGTTGTTCTTTCTTCTTCTTGAACACATTCTTCCCATAAAGGATAAAGGATTTTGAATCTCTCGGAAGACCATTCAAGGTGATCATTACAATTTATGCTTCTTCTACCATGTCACCAATAGCTTCCAACTGTGATACTCTTGTGAAGTATGATTGCATGGTTTCTGACTTCTGAGCCTTCACACTTTTGAGCTAATTCCTCATGGTCATCTTCCTATAGATATTCCTTCCTTCAAATAGGTTGGATAGGGCATCAAACATTTCCTTTGGCGGTCTCCTTGAAGATACTTGAGGGATAAGGTTATCTTTGATGTAGTCAACTATTATCCTCTTAGCCTTGATCATATTATCCTTCTTGTGCTTGGCCTTAACTTCATCTTCTTCTGGTTTTGCAACTTCCTCCTTTATCAATCCTTCTGGATCATTCTCTTCTAGAATGAGCATGATCTCATACTTCCATGCTCTAAAGTTTTCAGCCCCCTCAAGCTTTTCATCTAGCTTTGTACTTTTTGTCATCTTTAACAGAAAGAGAACTTCAAATGGAAATAGAAGGAACAATACTTACTTGATGAATATTGCTTCTGGCTGACCTTCTTCGAGATGACCTAGGGTTTGATGGAAAAACCCTATTTTCCAGATGAGATCACTAGTAGGGCTTAGTGATGAGATGCACCGAGCTAGACTATATCTTGCCTTTTCTAAGATTGATGATGGAGCCTCAAGAAAACTGAAGCCCTAGTTCTTCTCGACAATAGTGTCTGGTCAAAAAATGAAACTTCTCATAATTCAATGTTGTTTTCACAGAAAGATGCACCCTCCTAGAGCGAGTTGAGTGAGCCCTCTTTTTTGGTTGAACTGACGAGAAATTTGTTAAAAATAACAACCCCTAGTTGTACAGTGTCTCCTTTCAGGGTGGCTTTGATACCATCTTAAGTTTTCTTAATTGCTTAGATGAAATTCTAAAACAATTTACAATGGTAGGATCACTGAAAGAACAAGAAGTACAATCACAACAAAGAACACAAAGATTTATCTTGGGAAACCCTTGTGGGAGAGAAAACCCAACAAAACTTCCTCATGGTAGAACTCAACCAAAACATCGTAAAATCCCAAGACAACTTCTCCTCTTTCTTTCTGGCTCACTTATTCTTATCCCTCTTGCAAACTTGCTCGAGTGAAGTGATTACAAATGAAGGGGGCATCTCCCTATTTATATATGACTCTTGACTTGACCTAAAACCTAGCAAGGCCGACTTGTCTAGTAAGACACAAAAATAATATTTATTATAATGACACATGGGTACTATTGACCCGACTTACATCCAAAGGTTTACATTGATTCTTTCAATGACTCTTACATGACCAATCACATCAGATACATCTTTTGAAGGAAGAATACAATTAATAATATCTTCCGAAGTTACAATATTTTAACATTTGTATAACCTTTAGGTTGGCAATCACTGTTTTCGAGCTCCCTTGGGCTGGCCACGACTAAGACTGCTTTCTCCCAGCAGACTATTGTTGTTTTGATTACCCCTGGGCTGATTTATGACTGTGTTGTCTCCTTTCTGCTGGGTTGTGACTTGTTAGAAGCCCCTAGGGCTAACTCATCACTGAGGTATCTTCTCCTAGCTAGGATGTGACGGTGTATGCCCTTTAGGAATGGACTGCCACTTTATTTGCTACTGTATGTATTTACCTACTCTACTCTCTCTCTCTCAAGGCATTTCATCTGTTCCTTTTGGCAGCTTTTCCTTATAATGACAAGAGCTGAAGCTTGTCCTTACAATGACGAGCTGATTCCAAAACTGTCTGAGTATAAGGCAGATCCAAACCAGATCTAAACTAACTTTTATTACTTGTGGTTCATTAGTTTGTACTACTGCTGTTATATATTTTGATTATGAGCTTTTGTCTTAATACTGCTGCTACTGTCTTTTGCATCTCAAGGACCAACTTTAGCATAGGGACCATTGAGGAGTGCTAAAGTTGAAAGAGATGAAAATTATGTTCTAATTTGTCTTACTGTTGTACTGGCTTGCATCTTACCACTATGTTGGAATTTTCTTCAGTGTTACTACTGTTTTGTTATGCATCTTGAAATTTATCTTGTGTTACTACTGCTGTACCTTTACTTTGTTTAAGTAATTGATTAAATTGGTGTGCAAAGTTGTTATTTTTGAAAAAACCCTAATCTAACACAAAACTTTAACATTACTTCTATATCTTAAGCATTTAATACATACAATCAGCCTTTACAGAGTATGCAAGTACTAACAATTTCTGTAGGCTATGACAACAGTTCTAGTACCGATTACAGTGATGCAAAAACAATAGCAACAATGGGATAGTACCTCAAAATAATTCAGATCTAGTTAATCCTCTTGGACCTGTAGATGTTATGTGCAGGCTTCTCTCTTTGAAGGTGGAATACTTCCTTTTTGGCACCCCAAATTGCAGGTTGAAGAGATGTTAAGGGTAGTGGACAACTATGCTGAGTATTGGCTGCCACTATCCGAGAATTACGCCCCCTATCTTGTCTGTGAATAATGTGTGCAGTAACCTCTTGAAAGATGGACTATAGCTGATACTAAGCTGGTGATAAGTTTCTAGTTTTACTGCTGCCAAATTTGGTTCCTTTGGTTCAGGATTTCATCAAACACTTCAATACAATTCCACTGTATGTGCCCTTTTACTGCTAGTATGCAGTTTGTGTGAGCTGCTGGTATGTTTTAATGTTACCTGAGATATATATTTGAGCAGCCATACAAGCATGTAAACATAGATGAGGTACTGCATACCCATAATGTCTTCTCAGCAGATATTGTAGGATGAATATTTACACGTATGGAGAAAGTTAGCATCCTGTAGGAGGAATATACAGCATGTATGGAGAAGGTTAGAAACCAATAAAGACCCCACATGACCTGCTAAGGATGAATATGGCCAGCCCAAGGAATACAGTTTCTTGCAGGATGAATACAATCTGTTTTTAATAGATAAACCCAGTAGAGATAAGGATACGACCCCCTTCCTTTACACCAGGAAGGATACGACCTCCTCTTGAACTCCCCACAAACTGGAAAAGAAGCCAATATCCCTCAATTCCCCACGAGCTACCAAACATGCCCACAGCCCTTTAATCTACACAAATCTTCCCCAAACCCTCCCAATCTTTGCGAGATGATTGAGTCATTCTCTTCACAATTAAGTCCTATAAAAAATCTGAGTGATTTCTCCTCCAAATAGCTAGGGTGGATATGTCTCACCACCAAAACTATACCATAAGGGTTTCAGTCCAAACCCCAAAGCCACAAGAGCTCCTCAAGATTGATTTTTGAGAAAATAGTCATCAATGAATAAGAGGGATCGATTTGCCATTTTAAGCTTATGTTATCCTTTTGGGCCACTTTTACTTTTTCACCTTTAATTAATAAAGTGACTTTATCTGCTCCTATTAAATAATATAAAGTGCTTTATGAAGTACTCATGTAATATTTCCCCAAAGTCACTTTATAATACCCCTTTTTAATTTAATCGTTCAATGTCACTTTTTAATAAAGTGACTTTATCTGCTCCTATTAAATAATATAAAGTGCTTTATGAAGTACTCATGTAATATTTCCCCAAAGTCACTTTATAATACCCCTTTTTAATTTAATCGTTCAATGTCACTTTTTAATGTTGTTTTTTTCTCAACTGACATTGAATAATTAATTAATCCCCCTCTAATCAGGATGACACAAACCCCAAAAGTCATCTCCACTTTTAGAGCAAGAGAACACAAAAATGGGGGCATTAAAATTAAGTTAGCCTTAAGGGAGATAGGTTTTGTTACCGCTCAAACAAGCAGCCCTAACACAACTAGGTTGTGTGGACTAAGGATAGCAACAACAAGATCGAGAGAGAGTAGACACAATGTCACCACAATCTACTTTCTCAACACTTCGGCTAACTTCAAACCAAGGAGGAGGCCCTAATCAATGAAAGATACCTGCAACCACCAACTAGCCAAAAATACCTTCCACAAAACTTTAATAGTTATGCTTAGGGCCTTATTGGAGTCAAACAATATTAAACAAGACACAACAATCAAACAATAATGGAGTTATTCACTTTATCACAAAACTCAATAAATGTCATGCCTCTCAAGGCAATTTCATTCTTCTTTAGATAATATCACACTTCCCTAGATAATATCACACTTCACTAGGCAAGCCCTTCGAAAGGTTCACTCTCAATGGAAAGAGCATAGATACACTAGGACAAACTATGAGGCTCTGTGTTGCAGGGGTACCCATCCCCAGAGGTTGGGTTCGTGTCCCCGTCTCGAGTACTGTCCCCAAGTCCCGAAAACCGGGTCAGCTACTTCATAGACGTCCCCTAAAGTCCCCACCAAAGTCTCCAAGTATCGGGTACTTCTGGCCCAAAAGCATGAAACTTTGCTCATTTTGGGGACTTCTTCCATTAATTTTTGGGGCTTTAGGGAAACTCTAGTATGTGAAAATTAAAAAACATATATATTTTTAATAAAAAAAGTTATGTTTACGAAGAGGGAAGGGGTAGGAATGGGTCTCCTTACCCCCTTAAGACCTCGTGGGCCTGTCCACTTCTGCCAACGCAAAGTTGTCTTGAATTTTGTTGGATCCCGCGAGAGGAGAGCTTGTTGTGCAAAGGAGATGATATCGGCAGAGGAGAGGCAAGACAAGTTTAGGTTGTCTTAGACTTTAAAGGTTTGTGCTTTTAAGTTAATGACATGGCACTATTTAGCTTGGAGGGGTTGGTATCTATTCTTAGACTGCTTCTTCTAGAAGATTGCCTTATTCTTTTATGACTCTAGATCTTGTCATTAGATTTTTATTGGCATAGTTTGTGTTAATTATTGATCATTTGTGCAAGTTGTTCCAATGTTGTTGCACATACCGTATTCTTTGTCCTTTATGAATGATAAAAAACCTTTAAGTTGTTCCAATGTTGTTGCACATACCATATTCTTTGTCCTTTATGAATGATAAAAAACCTACTCTATTGATGTTTGTGCAGATGTTTCAACTATCAACTATTGTCATGTTTATACTTAAGGTTCATATGTAATTCCCACGTTATATCAATGATTTATGAACTTTGAAGCAATGTGCATGTTAATTGTACTTGTTAATTATTGAAATTGAATACCTTTTGAAAATAAATTTATTTAATTATATATATATATACACACAGTACCCCGAACGTACCCAAGTCCCTTGTTTCAAAAAGTGGCGTCCCCATCCCCGTCCTTGTACCCAAGTTTCCTGGCAACTTAGATGCTAAAGTCACTTGGTTCGAATTCGTGTTCGAATTCGATGACCCTAAAGTTCGTAAAAAATTCGAGAATAAAAAATTTAGTGATAAAATTCGGCATTAAAATGGAGAGCTTATTATATTTGAAAATATATATAAAATTTAAAAATTTAAAAAAATAATGAATCTTTTTAATAAGATTTATACACTACTCTATCAACATTAATCTTTAAAACATTAAACATATATTTAAAAAACATTTCAAATAAAAAAAATTGAAAAAAATATATATATATGACTTTTTTTTGAAAACACAACATTAAAACAAAATACGTATATTAACAAACATAAAACATTAAAACATATATTTCAAAAACATAAAACATTAAATATATATTTTAGAAACATAACATATAAGAACATGTGGCTAGAGCGCGAGAGCGAGCAGGTCGTGAGCTGGTTTTAAACACTCATGAGGGACACAACCTATAGCTGACTAGGCGAGCAGGTTCGATGAACTGTGAAAAGTGCAAACCCTTCACTAGAGCAAGGGCAAAATCTAGATTCACGACTATCGACGACTTCCTCCACATTTCACGACGACCTCTGGATGACGGCTTCCTCCACATTTCACAACGACCTCCTCGACGACGGCTTCAATCTCAGTTGACCTCCACGACGACGGCTTCAACTTCATGGAGACGTCTACAACAAATGTAGTTTTGGTAGGGCCTCTGAAATGTCATTAAAATCGCCGATTTCCAACGATCTAGATCGTTGACCACAGAAAAACGATGAATTTCGAATTTCTAGGATAAAATTCGTTGATTCCGGTGACTTAGCTTAGATGAGGGAAAACCAAAAATACCAAACTGCTAGCAATCACCTAATTTCAATGAATTTTCACATGTTGCAATGCACATGCTGAAAAGAGGATGCCCTCTAGGGTTTGTGCATAAAAACATACGGCAGACTTTTAGGGTGGACCAAAAATACAAAATCACATATATTTTGGATTTTTGAATTTATTTAAGCTAAGGGTAAGAGATATATGTACCAACATTAATCAAGAATGAGCAAGGAAATGCACCTTAGGTCACCCTTGAACATGAGTTATTGCACCGAGATGAGCGAGGTGCTCTATAGCCCAGTGTAAGGGAGATGTTGTCATGTAAGATATCGTAGCGTAACGTTACCAAAAATAAAATAAAAAACAATTAAAAAAATACATGTCGGCTCATAAAATACAAAATGATAAAAAGTAATTTAAAAAATCCATGCCGGCCTATAACATAAAATAAAAACTCGATTCTATAAAGCAAGAGAGGAATCAAATTTATTGAGTTTAAAATTAAAAAAAATTGCACCTCAAGAACTTGGATCCCTCTCGATGCTTAAAAGATCCAAGTTCAAGATGGATTTATATTGGTTGCAACAAGTCTTAGAATAAACTTGTCATGTGCAAAAATTAAGCCCTAGAAATTCTTCTGTTCATTCTTTAAGAGAGAAAATATATGCAATAAAGAGTTCTACATTAGCTCAATAGTTCCAATAAACAAAGAGAAAAAAAAAATATCTCATTTGAACCCTTATCCATCTTTTACAAATGAGGTGAGGTTTTCTTATTTATATGAGACGACCCTCAACCTTTTACAAATTCAAGCCCACACCCACATGTTGAGGACTAAACCACATAATAACAAAAAATAACAATAAAAATGTGCAATTAGGCTCCAACAAGTGCAAGGTGGGAAAAAGGAGGGTATCATGCCCTAGTTAACCACAACAAATGTTTTTCCCTCAACACACTCCTTTTCAACAATGTAGCCATCTTCTTTAAGGAATGGCGTCATGTGTCTAGAGACTAGGAGGAGGGTTTTGCATCATAATAATAGGTCCAAGTGTGCAAAATGAAGTGTGCTAAAACGGATATGACAACCTGCTATCACCAACTTTGTAGTTCCCTATGTGATATGGATCCAAAAGGGATGGTAGAGTAACAAGCAACTAAGGAGGTGGAACCAGGATTGCCTCGACTCCCAAATGGATGGTTGTCACGCCCATCGAGGCAGTCTTCGCTTTATGTTATCTTAGCCCAAGACAACAAAGGGGGTTGTCTCGGATCTACTCCCGATAGGAGAGATCAGACCTAGACACCAAATCAGATCAAATAGACTTGAGGTACGTAAGGTGTAAGGTAAATGGAAACCCTAGATCTATGGAGGGTGTCACTAAGTGAACCAGGGCTTTGGATTAGGGATTTGGAAGTGTGAGGTTTGATCCAAGGTTGGGACATAAGTGACCTATAAGGTCAATACAAGATCTAAGGTTGGGGTACTAGCAATAGATGAAGATATCCGATGCCTTGGGAAACGTAACCAATGCAGAGAAAGCAAGGACAGGATTGGAGCTATCTAGTACCGATGGATAGACTCGATGAAATGGTATAACAATGTCACAATACTCGACTCACCAGGAAAAATCAGATTTCAGGAAAAACAGGCCAAAGCGCTGGGTTTGGGAGGTCAGTTTCTCAGATCTAGGGCAAACCAACCACTTTCAGATCAACGCTGAGGGTGACATGGTTAGGGGATGACCCGATCTACAAAACCCAACAATGGTTTCGCTAAATATCAAGCAGTCTGTTTTTTAGTATTTTTTGGTTTTTATTATTATAAAATTTTCAGTGTAAAATGAAGAAAAGCAGAGGCCAATGGATTGAGATATGGAAGAAAGGGACTAAACTGTAGATTTTACATGGTAAACCTTGTAGATGCCTTGATGATGATGATACCTGCTATCCCGATCAATTTGAGAAGCTTTGAGCGAGTTCTGTGTCCGACGTTTTGCCCCAAGAAGTCAATGTGCCCTCTCTCCTGCACAACAAATGTCAACCATATCATATTTGTTGCAACATGAAAATAAAAGCTAGATGCTACAAAAAAATAGCAAGAAGAAATCATAGAGCACAATGACGCTAATAAAAACCCCCTGATAAAAACGAAGACAATCCAAGCGAGTTGAGGCCCCCCTGCAAAAACGCCCAAGCTGAAGTCACCCTCCTATAGACAAGACAAAGGTTCTCGAAAAAAGATATAGATCTCACAAAAATTTCCCAAATGCTAGGAAGCAAAAGACTTTCCAATCACCATCTAAGAACACCAGATGCAAAGGAGATCCAAAAATATCCACAAGAAAAGTTTTTCTATTATCCAGATCTAATAGCCAAAGACCCCTTACAAATGAGAAGCTCTCTCCTTTGAACGAGAGAACCAAAATCCTAACCACTTTTTAAATGAGTGGCTAAGATTAAAAGATACAAATGTCTAATCAATGGTTGAGGTGATCTCAACATACAATGCATGGATCAATATAACAATATAATATAAAAGTGGACTAAATCACCCAGAGAGAACCCCACTCAACAAGAAATAAATGAAGCACATAGTGGGCCCATGGAGTGTTAATTTACTCCCTTTGGGTGTCTCCATGGCACAATAAAAATAATATTTTTTTTAAATAGTGAAATTGTGCTTCCTTGAGGAAATCGTGAGCCTCCCAAAAGCTCTAGAAAATAATATAAAATGCCCGAAAAAAATAGGTGTGGGCCCAATCAGGTGCTGCAACTGCTAGAGAAGGTGCAGAGGACATCACTCTCATCATCATGACTCATCCCATGCCATTTCCTTGCCTCAGTAGCCCAAATCGAATTCCTCAGTAGCCATTTAATTATTTTTTAATCTGCCTAGGGAAACGTGAAATTGCCAAAACAACCTCCTAGGGTGCCTGCATTATTTAACTAAGCCTACCAGGCTCTTTGGGAGGGGGGTAATATGGTACAATCAAGTGGTTGGACCACCTATGCCCCATACATCACCCTAGGAGATCCAATAAGATCATCTCCCTGCTCAGACATGACTTCCAATCAAGCAAAACTGCACTAGAAGAGTAAAATGAGCCTAATCATCTCTGTAAGTGCCCAGAACTGACAACAAGTTGTCTCACTGGACTCAAAGAGTCCAAATCCATCTAAGGTCTCTGCTTGGTCATCTGCAATATCCAACAAACAAAATAATCACCTGTAAATGCCCAGATACCAATAATATAACTCAGGCTGGCATCCATCTCCTGCAAGTGTTAAGAGGCTAAGACATGCTCTACAAATCATTAAAGTAACAATCATAACAAATAACAATCACCTCACTGGCGGTACTTCAACCAAATACATATATAGGGTTTTATTTATTATTACTCAGAGCAGACTTTCAGGACTATACTCACTGCATAGTTGTAGTCAATTTGCTAGTGAAGGGTGAAGGCTAAAATTTACAAGGTTAGGACAAGGAATGACCACCAACTCAACACTGTGACACTTTGGATATGGAAAGGGAATACTCACTATAACCATATATTGGACAAACAATCAAGAAAGAAGATGGCAGTGCCTCACAAATGGGTGAACTACTTCAGAGGTGCTTACTCACCTTGACAAATGCTCACAATCCAAGTTAATACAAGTAAGGCCAGCAATCTTTAGATAGAACTTTTAGGAACCATTGCTTTTTTGGGCCTTTGATTTTCCATAGCCTTTGTCTATGTATTTTTTATACAGACTTTTATTATTGAGGCTTTATGCATTCATGTATGTTGAAAAACACTACTTTTCATTAATGTTTAAGATATTTCATTGCAATATTTTTCAGAGCCAATTTCATTAGGCTAGCCTTGCATTCATGTATGTTTAAAAACACTACTTTTCATGAATGGGATTTTTATAAAATATTCATTTCATTTCCAAATTCATTGTATTGATGGCAGCACTACTTGTTTCAGGTAAGCAAACACAACCTAGGAAACTCAGAGCCGAGACACAAATAAACAAGGAGGCTTGTCCAACAAAGGCTCTAGCGGAGAAAGGTCCTCCATGCCACAAGTCAAGTAGTAAGTCGGGTTAAAACACAACTGGAAGGTAATGGATGAGTGGAGACAATGAATAATCAAACCAACACTAGCAAGCCAAAGTATGGTGGGAATGACTACCTCTATTTTCCCTAGGGAGGGTAAAACCAATGAGTATAGATCAAGAACTTCCAGACCTGAGTAGGGACATTAATACATAATATAAATACATCCAAGTCCACATATTTATGACCGCCAGATCATGACACTAAATGCTACCACATGTCACAAAAATGAGTATAAGAGCAATGATAACCATAACACAATATAATATAAACTAAGTCATAAGCATGAAAATAGTTCATCTGAACCGACATCTGTCCAAAAAGAAAACATTGATGCAAAACCAGGCATTGCTATCTGCTCTGCACATCACTAAATGGCTACATCAATCCTCAAATCTGAGTGTTCTGAGACTCAGTCCTGGCATGGGAGAGTACTATAGACCACTGATAACATAATGATCCATCAAAACTGCTCATCTCAGCATCTCATATGTAGGAAAATTGGCTGAAAAATCTATTGAATCTGAAAAATAGAATACGGTAGCTCGGCTACTATATATGTGATAACAAAACCCTTACACACACAATCACCTTTACAAAGCAAAAAATGAATGTGGCCATTTGTCCCAATGATTTGTCTCAAGGACACCAGACACCCACCCAAAGGGTAGTCAGTAGAGCCACAAGACTAGCACCTTCTTGAGGTGGAAACCAAGGGGACGTACCATGACCTCACTAGGGGTATTTAACCCCAAAATCAATAGTCTACACAATATAGCCCCAAAACTTGGCTTTTACAAAACAAAAAAGAAACCTGTCACTTTGGTACATCTGCAAAGAATGTTTTAGACAATATGAGGTATAACAACTGCCTCCAACAACGGGACATGCACTCTTCTTGAGAGTCTATGATAACCCCCCAGAATCTCTTGGATAGTTGTAGATAGACACACACATCTAAGAACAAATACATTATATGCATCGAAGGTAGACACTTCCATCTTTCTTTATTCAAAATGACATGCAATAAAAATCAAATGACATAACAAATGCAATATAAAAGTAAAAGTAAATGCGAAACTCAAATGAAACTATACGTACCTACCCTAATTATGATAACAGAGATGGGCCAAGTGAAATCATACCACCAATGCAGCCTCCTGAGCAATTATTCATGCCAAGGTTTTTTCCTTTATCTTTAGAAACAACCAAGACAAAGTCACATCAATAACAAATTGAATATATGGTACTACCTTTGTCAGAATGGGGCTAGAATGATGGACAAGATTGAGAACCTGGATGCCTTCAAGCTCTTGCCACAGACAAGGACCACCTTCATAATCTTTTTTATCCATGCCCTAATAACGCTTAAGTAGAAATTGCCTATACCATATACTTATTTTCCATAATCTATTTTATGTCTAAAATTTGCATCAATTTCTAAGAGACGTGGCTGAAACTGATGAGTCAGATTCACCATAGGAGAGGGTAAACCTAGATGCCCTAGATTAGCAATAGATCCCTCCATATGAAACCTCATTGCATCACCAATAGTGAACGAGGATGACCGAACCAAATCATGAGGGGTCTCAAAGTTAGGTCCTCCAAGCTCTTCGAAATGTAGACTTCCTTTACTTGAGGAATCATGTATGGATTCTTCAACCAATTTCCAACAAATCCATACCCACATCATCATCATCATAGGAAAAATGTGCATTATTATATCCTTGGAAACTATTGCCACTTTACACACACCTAGGGGGGAAAACGTAGCAGAACTTTGGAAGTTGCTCGGTGTGTCCTTGGCGGCAAGTCTCGAGTCAAGTACTATCACCTGCTCCTGACTCCTCTGTTTAGGCCACTCCTAACGGAGCCAAGGGGGTACTCCCTACAAAAGAGTTTCTAAGCCTCTTGAAGTTTATTAGTTATGGATAAAAATGTTGTTAGGAGTTGTTTTGGAAGTAACTAATATTTAAATCATGTACTACAAAAATTGAAATAATATAGCTCAACAACATAAAATGGCATTCACAATAGATTTGAGTGAAGCAACATAAAAGATTGATACAATATAAACCAGTGCCAAAATGGAGTCAAAGTAAAATAAGTGCTGCTAAAAGTGAGAAATGTTTTGCAGTTTACTTGGTCAATTTTAATCTTATTCAATGATGAGTGAGTTAAGGGGAAATGGGAATCCCAATATACCATGAGGTACTGGGAATATGACTGGATTTTGAGCAAAGTGGCTTCGCACGGGAAAATGTGGGCTAGATGGAGTTGCGGGGGGGTGTTCAACACTACATCAACAAAGATGTATCCTAACGGGACCCCACGGTCACTTTCTAGTTGTTCCCATTTTTCTTGAAGAATTTGCCCACTGTTCCTCAAGTTCATTATGCCGAATTTTCATAATGTTTGAGGGCTGTAAATTTTATTAATGTGAATTGATTACTTAGATGTGAGGGATTAATGAATGCACAATACCGCTTTTGATATCCCCAAGTGTGAGACTAAGCCACGAGGGGTAGAGCATACACGGTAGAAGCAAATGTTTGTTCCGATTTAGCAAATAGCGAATGTACTAATCTACATAGCGCTTCAAGGACGGATTGTGTGCTTGTGTTGCAATAAAGTAAACATGTAAAAATATGAGTTTTTCTAATTACTACAACCAAGATTCTCTTTACGACTTGGATGTCGTATTCGAGAAAGAAAGGATGGGTTGGTATTTGGTTACTTTAAAATAAATTATAAGCTTGAAAGAAACGATTATTCATCTAGAATGACTAAAGCTAACCTACAGAAAGCAATCACACCACTTCAAGTACAGATACAGGCCTCCCCCAGATGGGGGAAAAGGGGTGTAGGAGTTGTAATCCCACTTGCTCTTTATTCAAATTAGTTACAATAATGCTTAAAAGGGAAAACCCTTTTTTGGCCTAAGTAACAACACACTTCCAAATAGGGCATGTGTCTTGTTTTCCACGTGTCGGACACAACACTTGCTCTAATACGTGTCCGACAGCAAAATTTTCATGTCCCGAAATCTGGACACTTTCCAGCACGTATCGGACAAGTGCCAAAAATGTGTCATGATTTCTAGACATGTGTCATGTCAAAAAGGGTATAAAGGGGGAGGATAGAGTAAAGAGCTACAACAATAATGCTAATTTTGACTTGGAGCAGCAGGAGGACGATTGACAATGGCTAGTACCATTGATAAGCCATGATATTCTTCCTTGTGGATATTTAGTATTTTCATTTTGTATCTAGTAGATCGTAGACTTAGTAATAAGTAGTTTCGACTCTATTTTGTATTTGTCAATGGCATTCTCTCGATATCTATGTAATACATTTTGATTTTTGTAGTTTAATCAGAAATATCAAATATGTAGTTTATGGTTCAAAGTTCATGATTCATTGATAATTTTATTATTGATTCATCATTGTTATATTTCAATTGAATGATATTATGATTGATGTACATTGTATATACTTCAAGTTTTTAAAAAATGTAGATCTTTATGTATTCTTTTAATACATATATATATAATTTTTTAATATATATATATATATAAAATGTGTCCCTCGTATCCTATTTCTGGGGTTGTCGTGTCTCATGTCGAATACTCGTATTTTCATGTCCTCGTCTCATGTAACTTAAGCTTTTAGCCCTTGAAAAATGGGTCAGAAGAGGCTTTACAAGTGCTGAGAAGAAAAGGAATGGAAGAGAGGGAAGGTAGATGGATCGTGGGTGCTCCTGATGCCGAAAAACTCGATTTTTTGGCAGCACCTCCCTCTCCTCTTCCTCTGACCTGCTAAAAACGAGAAAGCTAATGAAGCAAAGTTAGTGGGTTAATGCTTTAAAAATACATAAGAAATACATTACTTAAGTAATTGTAAAAATGGGAAAATTTGGGACTTTTATGTATAAAAGCAACTAGTGATTTAGATCTAGTATTTAGAGATGAAAACTTGCAATATTTTAGATCTAAACATATGCAAGTAAAGAGGAAGGATAAACACTTTAGATTTAATTTTACTTGCAATAATAAAGTAACCAAGAGAAAGAGAGAAAAATTTGCTTGAAGAAAGAAGGATCTCAAGCTCTAACTTTAATGTAGTGAAGAATGAAGAGTTTCTGCGGCACAACAGGCATTAGATCTCAACAAAAGGAAGTGAAGACAAAGAAGAAGAAATCGAGCTCCGAGTTCTCCTTCACTTGTGGCGATCTGCAAAGCTATAAAACTTCAAACAAAAAGGGATCAAATCCAGTGTGATAACATAAATAAGATGAAAAGAGCACAAGAGTCATTGACTACAGCATGCTACTTTCCAGTCTTAGCTAATTAAACACAAGCAAGCAACTCAAAACCCTCAAATACTTACTCTATGGACTAAATATAGCCTTCTTAAGCTAAAAATGATACCACAATTTGCATATGAAGAAGTAAAACTAAGCTAATATCACCTCATGAAGCACAAGCATTCACCATGAAAAAAGACCTTGCACACTATGGACCTCCAAAGTCTTCACTTTTATTCATAAACAATTACAAAGCATTATAGGAGCAGAGGTTCCTTGCTTCTGTCTAGAATAAGGCAAAAGAACTTCCTTAAATAGAGTTTACAAACCCCTGGGGGGTGCACCAACCAACTGTAGAGAAGGAGGAGTTAACTTGACTGAAAAGGGGGATTGATTAGATTGATTGGAGTTAGGAGGCACCACATCTCCATAAGGAGATGTGCCCTCACCAAACTCTTCCCACAAAACCACACGTGAGCTCAAGCGTAACCTCCCAACGTGAGATACATCACACCCATACTTTAGACTTAAGAAATGACGCCTTTGATTTAGTATGAGGTCTCGCTCCCTTTCCTCATCACTCAATGCTTGTGAGAAAAATGCCACATCATTATTTCGTGAGGGCCCATATTTGTTCACATGCAAATTTTGAAGAGGGAGCGCATTCAAAACTTGTTTGAATCACTAGCACATAAATAATCAATGTAATTGAACCATTTTATCCTAAGTATGAAACTAGAAACGCCCCTCCTTAAGAAATCTTTCGTCACCCTTTCCAAGCCACCTTATTTGACTTTTGACTCCAAATTTTGATTTTTGACTTTAGTGCAATTCATCAAAATTTAGCATTTTTTTCCCACTTCGTCGTACCGGCGGAGAAAAAACGCCATACAGGACAATTTAGTCACCCGGAGCTTGAGAAAAGTGGGTCTCGAGGTAAAGGAGGTGCTCTAAGCTTGAAAACGAGCCCAAACACGCCAAAAACAGACTTCGGATCACATCTTTTTTACATTTTAAAATTTTTTAATTAAACCATTAATATAAGCTTAAAAAATGAAAAAATTATTTTTCTCGGAACCAGACGAAACTCCAAGGTAACCTAGTACATGTCCATATGACTCAATGCCGATGTCTAACACGCTTATATACGTCAACACATGGACTTTCATAACCTCCTTAGGCCTAACCACCAAGACGAAAATTCCATCTTTGGAGAAAAGGTGAAAAACTCGAAAATTATACATCGCTTATTTAGCATTGCATAATTGACAAGGGAAAAAATACCTTGGAAGAATCGGATTGATAGTCAAGTCCTAGGAAGCCAAGTCCTTTACAAAAAGGTTGTCGTGTTAGTGCATTTATTACAACTCCCCCAAGGGGTATGAACATGCATTTTATTAAAAAAAAATGGACCACAACTGGTCTTGATGTAACCACGGAACTTCTGAGCACTGACAATGAACAATGGACTTGTTCAATACTCTGGAGGCTCACTGGAAATCCCCTAAGTGCAACTTATATGATAACAGAAACCATCTTCCTCGACTGAAATATCCTCAAATCTGTCATCTTCAAAAGATCTTTCTTTATGGGAGGAAGAGAAAGGAAGGTTAACCAAACCGTAATAACCAAAAGGACAAGAAGAAGCATCCATCACACCTTCACCAACCACATCTTAGTAATCCTTCCAAGTTGGAAGTAATTCTTCGACAAAGACTTCTTCATATTGTTTGAAACCTGTTCAAAAATATAGCTGGACCTAATCTAGATTGTACCCTTCCTTTCTTTTGAATGGAATGAAAGGTTCGTAGATTGTTTATAAGTTTTTTGATATAAAACTACCGGGACTTGACGAATCGTAGCTCGGAGGATGAAGGGACTTCCAATAGTCATTGTCTTAAAGAATTCTGCCATTCTCTTCCAAGAGGCCAAAAATATCACAAGGATTTTCGAAATTAAGTTAAGGAGAACTCACAATTTTCTTGTGTTCTTCAATTTCTTCAATTAAGCCTTCTTCGACTTCATTCTTTTGGGCCTAGTTACCCCCCAAGTTGTACTTGGATGGACTTGCAGTTGAGTCGCCAAAAGACTGAATATTTACTTGTTCAAATTCAGAAGTCAAGCTGGCCATTATGGCTCCATTTTCTTTTACATATGTTTCATAACCCCATAGGGGAATTGTAAGAAAATGGCGTAGCAGGATTATTCGTCGTAACAAACATGGTCTCCACTGTCTAATACATTACTATAGAGTGTTTTTTACACATGTTAATTATAAATATCATCATGAGCTTGTCATTCATTGGGTAAAACTGCAGTCGAAGGGAGCCCTACTAGAGTGTGACCATTGTTGGGATAATTCTCATTGCATTCTCGTCAGGTGCAAAACATTGGACATTTCCTTTGAGTCTGGTCTAGTACCCTTCTTTGAGTAGTACCACATTAGGCATCACTGAACACAGACTTGGACCCCACGTACCTTGAGCATATTGGGGACCCCTATAGGCATCATGAAACCAAACTATCGAGCGTCTTGTTACTGTAGTGCACTGAACACAACATTTGAGAAAAATACTCTTTATGCATCTGAGAGGTTGGCTGGTGTGGCCAAGGGTACGATCGATCCTACATGATTAGTGTTCTGAAAGATTGGGCTGAGCATCAATGTTGGATCTTGTGGGTGGATCGAAGGGATACAAAAGCTTGACACTCCATGTGACTATCAAGTCATTTTGGGATTGGGGGTTAATTTACTATTCAAGAAGTCAGTGGTTACTTGCTAATGTGAATGCTTTCATTTCATTTCCGATGTCATGTATGTTATTTATACTCATGGACCATGGTTACATTTACTTGCATCTTTGAAATACCGAGTTGAAGAGTCTCTTTTATCTATGTAATCATCTTTGTTTAAATTCTCTTTGCTAAAAAAATAGAGCTAGGCTGGTATTTGGGATTAGATAGGTCTTTTTAGTTAGCCTCAGAAAAAGCTTGGCCAAGATCTCTCCCTTAGTTACTCTAGGTTAGTTTACTGTTGGACCTCGAAAACGTAAAAGAGGGACTCCTTCCAATAGTGACATGTTGGGAAGGAGGGCCATAGTTGTGCCGATTTAACGGTTGATTTTTTGCTTATCTATTGACTGCTAGGTTGTGCATAAACAAGACCATTTTGCAAAAGTTTCATGAACTGCAAGAAAAGATTCCAGCTATTCTGATGCTGAGCTGATATGTTGGCTCTTGTAGCTTATGTGTGACAAGGTGGCCACTGTAGGGGATGTCTAGCTCTCTCTTGTAACAGTTGATGCAAACTTGATAATTTGTAATGTAGTATAAGATGCATTTCATATAAATTTATGCCAGAAATTTGTATTCCTTCATCCAACTCATCATTTTTAGGCTTTCTGATGCTCATGGAAATGCAACAATAAATGATCTGACAAAGCCCACCTGTAGAGCAAAGTACAATAGCTTCGAAAATATGATTGCTAAACTTGCAATGAAAACTTGGGATCATTTTTTCCATTTGCAGACCAACCATAAAATTATTGTGTCACACATTTCCAATATTTATAGAGACAAACATTTAAAGTAACATTGCGGACATTTCTTAACAGATATATGGAGAGGGTAAATACTTCATGAACAAGATATTAGAATACTAAAAAATCATATTTTACTTAACAAGTTAGATGTTGGATTGTCTTACCCATTCCATTATGCAACCATCCCTGGAAACCTTTGGTGGAAAAAGCTTGGGTTCTGCATCCTGGAGTTTTAAAATTAAATCATCACTAGCGCTTCCCAACACCTGAACGAAAAAGCAGCACTATTACTTAACATTCAAGCAATTAAGCATGTAGCTTGTTAGGCTTCCAATGCTATTGTAGTTGGAAAATTAATCATTAAGGACAAAAACATTTTGATGCGCACATCAATTTGTTTTAAGGAATAACAAAACTACAAATATTGTTTACATGATTTGAACATGATAATTATGCAGAATATATCCAAAGGAAGATCGTCAAAGTGCATGGATATACCTTAGCTGCAGAAATAGTTGCTGAAAATGTTTCTCTTATGATCGCCATGTCCATTGTAGTTGCAAAGCTTACACTAGCTTGTTGACCATCTGGAGCAATAAATTTATGTTCTGGAGAAGTTGCAGGGTTTGTCACAAGGATACCTTTAGTATCCTCCACTAACCAGTCCAATAAAAACGTAGCACAGCCTTTTAGCAATGGGTATGCCTTATTCTCTAAAAATACCTACAGGGACAACACATAAAATTAGCATTCCTCTGATTGTAAGTGTGCAACTATTGAAATCAGGCATATCCTAGTTTGGCCAACATATGAATTGAACTTCGGAAATTACTATAAGAGGACCACTATGATCCACATATCATAAATGACACAAAATGATGAGATCTTCTATGACACAAGTTCATTAAATTTCGAAAGCTGCGCATTCACCATTTATAATAAGATGCACCACATACAGAAATGCTGATGGTAGTGAATCCAGAATATTTTGATATGGCTATAGAAGAATTGCATGAATTGACTTCAGAACATGTAATGTAGTTCATGCATATATTAGAAGAGTTAGATACATAGACTTCAAGAATTGTCAATTGGGTCTAGCTCGGGTGCTTAGGGAGAAGAAATGTTATCCTCCACACCTGGGTCCAAATCCCATTTGTAACATCTTTGCTTCTTCATAAGCCATTGTTGTTGAGGCTGTTAGCCATGAGAAATATGTCTCACTTATGAGCAGGATGGGGAGGCGAATAGTTACATGTTAAAAAAAAAGTACACTTCAAGAATCAAATGAGTATTTTACTCTTTCCTCCAGTATAAAACTAAATGCCTTAAAGCCCTTCCAAAAGGTGTGGCTAATCCAAAAAAGGAGGTGCTATAGCCTATTAGTACTTTCTCCTTTCTGAATTTTTTTAGGAACTTCCATTAACCATGCCTCTCTACAGCACATTTTGTTCCATTCTAATACAAGTTCTGCTCTACTAGTATAAACTCCAGATCATTTCCCAGCACATTTTGTTCTTCTAGGAGATATTTTCCAAAGCATGACCTTGTGTTCCTTACCATTATAAGTAGTTAAGCAATGTTTGGTTCTTCGTAACCCATTGTTGCTGAGGCTGTTAGCCATGAGAAAAATCTCTCTCTTATGGGCAGGATGGTGAGGTGAATAGTTACATGTTAAAAACAAAAGTAGACTTCAAGAATTAAATGAGTATTTTACTCTTTCCTTCAGTATAAAACGAAACACCTTACAGCTCTTCCAGAAGGCGTGACTAATCCAGAATCAGCTACAGCCATAGAGCTGCTATCAGTACTTTCTCCTTTCAGAATCTTTTTCGGAGCTTCCACTATCCCTGTATTTCCAGTGTTCCACAGCACATTTTGTTCCATTCTAATACAAGTTATACTTTACTAGTAGAAACTCCAGACCATTCCCCAACACATTTTGTTCTTCTAGGAGATATTTTCCAAAGCATGACTTTGTTTTACTTACCATTATAAATGGTTAAGCAAAAAGTCAATTACCAGAAGTCACAACATGATAATAAATCAATTAATCAAATAATATATGTCATACAGATGACAACTAAAAATACCGTATCCTTTTTTAGCAGCTTTTATCAAACTAAGTTACCTTTACTGCTCCTCACCTGAAGAATGCTATTCCTGTTAAGCTGTTTATTCTAAGCTAGATTTAAAAGAAAGATATAGATCTATTTTTATCTTCATCTCCAATTTTGTCACAAATATGTATACCCACCCAAATTTTTCTCTTGCGCATAAGCTCAATAGAAGGTTCGTAATCCAGAATCGAAAAGATGTTCGAATTATTTGTGTATTCTACTCATCTGAATGGGTCATTATGTACTTGTAATTATGGCTAAGGTCATATTTATTTCATTTATTGCAAACTAGGTTTATTGTTAATCCAAACTTAGAAAATCTCGATAGACCAAACAAACTTCTTGGGAAGTGTGCCCTTGTTATGTCGTCCCATAACCACCTATTGGGAGCACAGCTCACTTGAGTTATGTATAAATATTGTAATACAGAACCCAAACTTTTATTTGAAACATCTCATCTTGTGATATTCTTGATATCTCTTATAAAATGATTTATAGTCAACGGTACCTATATATTTGGAGTTCTCTTATGCTTGGCATTTTGTTATTTTATGTCTACTTATGCACTTCTTGCGCAGCGCACTTGTACTTTGACATATTTCTCTCTAACTCTAACACACTTTTCAATGTGTTAATATTGAATTTGCCTTCGTTTTGGTTCCATTTAATTCTTTGCTTTCACTTGTGAACCACAACATGATATTAGAGCAAGTCTGAACTTTACTCTCTCAATTATGTGGACAAGAAGCACCTTGAGTTGTTCTTAAACAAACTTTATTGGAGAGCAGCTCTACTTGGAGATGGCTATTCCTTGCTATGGGATTCACTCCCTGGTTTGTGGCATTGCTTACAGATAGTTGCTTTGTTTGTGCTATGGAAATTCAGGTGCATGTATATTTTTTTATCAAGAAAGTAGTATGGAATTACATATGGGAGATGTTAGATTAGCAGCAAGAAGGAAGGTCTTCCTGCATGCAAAAGACTTTAAATCAGGAAACCAACTGTATTTAATTATTTTTCCTAAGTTTACTTTGGAAAATAATTAAAGTGATCTAATTATTTATTGACTTTAAGCAAAAGTGAAATTAGGGTTTTCGCTTTACCAAAAGTTATAAAAGAAAGGTCAATTGGTTGAGAGGACACACACACTTGTATTCTGACAGAGACAGGATACAGACAGGGAGAGAAAGTCAGACAGAGGATTTAGCTGGGAAGAAGGAGGAGCAAGAGAACAAGATCACCAAGCTACTAGGCAGGACAGAGGCCGCACGGATCGACAGACAGCAACTGTAGAGGAAGGTTGTACAGATCATACGAATTCCATACAGCTACCATACAGACTGTACAGATTCTATACAACAACCGTACAGTCGCATGGAAACGCACGTGTGCGAGGTCGTACACTTGGACATACAGTCACGCAGATGGGATGGAGGTTTAGCTGCGATTTGCCCAGTGATTCCGGCGGGTACTGCTTCACCAAGTTTGGGTGATTAGCAGTGATTGTAAAAGTTCCATATTTTCTCATAATCAAATCTATATATGACTGTTGCACCGATTTTCCCATCTTGGGTTTTTCCGGGGATTTCCATACCCAAAATAATAGTGTCAATATTGTGATGTGATGTTGTGATTTATTTCTCAGTTCTTTATATTCCGCTACATACCTGTAAAAGATATTCATGTGTGGTTATCAATAGAAATTTGAATACATTGTTTAGCCCTAGTTGAATATTAAAGGAAAATTTACAGGAGATAGCTTACTCAATAGTTGCTTGACCTTAGTTGGGTGCTTGCTTGGCATTCTTCACTGGGAGATTGGAGTTCTCTTGACAACTTGGAGGACGTCCTTCATGATGAGCACATGGAGAGGTTTTCTTTCCTGCAAAGTGACCTACTTAGTAGGAGAAACGTTGTGCATCTTGGAGAAGGGCATCAAGCCCTAGAGAGCATAACATAGCCTGGATTCAAGTCTGGAGGCTTCGAGTTTGCTTGAGTATGCCTGAATTGAAATAACATTTATGTAGGGGTAGTGGACCATGTTACCTCTTAGCATGTAGCAGTTGTTGCCGCCTTACACGCACCTGGGGAGTTTAGGGAGCATAAATCTTCAAGCTGCTAAGTGCATCCTCGAGGGAAAGTCTTGAGCCAGGTGTTGTCACCTGATCCTGACTCCTCTGCTTAGCCAAACTCCTAACGAAGCCAACGGGGATAGTCCCTAGAAAGAGTTGCTCGGGCTATTTGTTACGATTTGGTTGCTAAAAATGGAATTAAGTTTTTTAGGAGTTTTGATAAATCAATGCTAAAACAATCTACTTGCAAGTAAAATTAATATAACAGTAGCATGAAAATAGATATGGTAATTACAACATAAATGACTAGAAAGCAAAATATGAAATTGAAGATAGTGCTAGACCCAAATGGATTCAAAATAACATAACGCTGTTGAAAGCTGTAAATGTATTGCAAGTGGAGTCTTGGTCAGTTTAGTTATTAAGGATGAGTGGATTAGAGGTAAAGGGAATACCTGATATACCAAAAGGTACTTCGGAATATGTTCAGATCCAACCCAACAGGCTTCACACAAAGACGTGTGGGATACATGGAGTCACGTGGGGATGTCCAAAACTACATCAATAAGGGTGTAGCCTGATAGGGCCCCGCAGTCACTTTCTAGTGGTTCCCGCTTCATTTGCAAAATTTCCCCACAAGTCATGAATTTCGATAACACTAGATTTTGGTTATGCTTTCAAGGAAGTTAATTTTATTAAGATGAAGTTACTGTTGTCACATATATAGTAGTTGGGATACTATTGTTCCTAAGCAGTACTGATCAATTCTTTGAGCCAGTCCTTTACTATGAGATCAACAGAGGATGAGCCACCAGTTGATGATCTCCCAATTTCAACAGATCCAGACTATACAGATTGACCAGTTCTATGCCATGGCTGAGCTTTATGACCACAGATTCAATGACTGAGTTAGCCAGTCTTTCACGAACTAGAGCAGAGAATGTTACAGTGCCCATGATATGTGGCAACAACAGTTCTTTTAGTGATCCTCAGATTTGTTTTAGATCCAACGGAGGTATATGACCCAGCTGATATTATGGTTTTGTGCATATGGATTTTGATGTTGCTTAGTTGTTTATTTTAGTAGTGAGACTTAGTTGATAGTGGTTGTATGTTGGCAATACTTTAGTTTGATTTTACTTGGAATCTAAAGTATAAATTATCTAGCTATTTTGTCCAAGAAATTCCTCTGTATACTCATTGGCCTTGCCCTACTTCTAGTATGGATTTGGTCATTTCCCTTTAGGGACACAGCGTGCTAGTCTTGGCATCATCTTCATTGTCCACGTCCATCTGTTGCCTTCCCTTGTTCTTGATTAACCTTGACTTGTAATTTGACTAGTTGCATCTAGGATTTTCCCCACCTTGACCTCTATGTCAGAATAGGTCTCCATGTCTAAATTGTGTCTCGATGTTGGTTTATGTCATGCTTGTCACAGTGATGGTCTACCTCTAGGTATTAAACACAAGTATTCTTACCAAAAAGTGTCTTTAGAGACTAAGGAATCAGAGCTTAAGGTTATTCTAAATGGACGCCCTGTCAGCAAAACAAAAGTGTCTTTAGACACTACTGCAAGTAAAAGAAAAACTAGCCAGTGGCCAAGAGATGAGCACTCATCCATTGTATGGTGTAAGGCTCATTTACCCCCACAAGGTATCATGGTGAGGCAAAACTGTCAAGGCTGAGCCTTAGTCATTTTTCAGAGCCCAGAAGGCTTTCAGGGCACCTGCTCTAGGGGTTAACTAGTGGATATTGTGAAAGTTTTTGTGAATCCCAACCCGGTTTCAAGATTTTTAGCTTCTTTGCATAGTTTAATGCCCAAACCCTTGTATGCACATTTTTTTTGTCAAATTTGACTAAACTAAAACACATGGAATTCTTTTTCGAAATTTAACAATTCAGAAATTTTCTTTTCCAGATAGAAATTTCAAACTCAGAAATTTAAACCAGCGAAACACACATGAAAATAACACTGATATTTTTCACCAACGGTCCAAGATAAAACTCCCAAGAGAAAACCTGTTTATGAGAGAGAGAGATTTATTATTTCTTCAGGTAAAATACAGAAAATCAAACAACAATATTTATCAATTTTCTTCTCGAAATCTGAACCTTTACTGTCGTTTTTTCTCTTCGAAATCTGTGCCCATATTCTGCCTGTACAGACAGAATTTAACTTATGTATCGTGCCTTGAAAAACGTGCCCAATCTGTACTGTACAAATCTCCTCAAATTTTCTACAACCCGTAGGGATGTACGGTCTCAAAAACTGTGGAATCGTACCTCGATTTGTGTTCTTGTCTGTAAAGCTGTACAGATTCCTCAAAATCTGTGCAGTACAAAATCTCCTCGATTTTTGTGCTCATGTACAGATTTTCTTCTCGAAATTTGTGCCCAAAATCCTCCTTGATCTATGTGCCCAAATTTGTCTTCTCTCAAATTTCTCTCTCCTGGTGGTTATGAAATCTCTCCAAAACCCTCTCTGCTCTTCTTCTTCCTCTCTCCGAAATTTCTCTTTGAAAAGTGAATAATGAGATGAGTTTGACTTGCCCTAGCCCCTTTTTGTTCATGGCAACTTCCTCTTGAATCTAATGGTCAAGATTAGATTAGATGAAAGGCTCTCATTAAATGCTCAATTAATTAATTAATAAATGACATTCAGTGCACCTCATGTCATTTAATAAAGTATGAGCACCCCCTTTTAATTAATCACTCACTTAACTTTTATTAAAATTGAACTTAGGATAAACCATGACTTTTACCTTTTAATGAAGTCACTTTAAAAATATAAAGTACAACACACTTTATTAATTAAAATTAGACTAGGGATCACCATTTAAAGTGTCCTTGACCACCGCAAGGTAATGCTAGGTGGACAAACACTTCCTACGTAACTTTTCAACATATAGTTGTGCAAATAAATTACTAAGAACGTTGCTTGTCTAGAGTCTAGTGGAGCTTTCCCACCATTCCACCCAATTATTGTGAGACGCTGCCATTCTCTATTCTTCACCTAGTCCAACTTATGTGTTGAGTGGATCCCCTTATCTGTTAGTCCAACTTCAATAGGGTGTTTTTCCTTCGTTTCTTGCCGGATCTAGCTCGAAATTGTAACTAAGTAGAAGGATCATCGACACCCAAGGCGACTGCAAGGTTAGTATTGTTTTTCATTATTTTCATCCAATTGTCAATCAAACCACTTTCTTTCAAACCCTAGTTTTGTAGATCTGATAGTTCCAGTGAGTTTTTGATGACGACCCTCGAAACCCACTTGGAGATTGTTGAATAAACGCTAGATCTCAAATTTCATTTAAATCCGATTCCATTTGCCCCGAGATCTAGCACTAGTCTCTCTAGGTGGGGGTGCCCCTTTTGGGTGGTTTGCCAAATCTTCAGATCTATCAGTTGGGTATGCTTGAAAAACATTGATTTTCATAGATCTATCCTTCAGGTGTCCCGATCTACCATTTTGGGTCCACTTTGTTCACTTTTTCCTAAACCCTAGGTGGGTCCCATTTGGGTTTTCTTATATATGGCTAGATCTCTCTAGATCTATGTTCCTAAACTATTTGTGGTATCTTTCATGCAAAGTTGGGTCATTTCTCTATTTGCTAAGCCTCCCCAACTTTTCCCTAACCACCATACCACATCCTTTCCATAGATCTAGATTCTCTCACCCACTATCTCTCCTCTTTCATTCGTTGCATACCCGTAGGAGTGTCTTGTGTAGGTGCACTAGCTTTCTTGGGCTAGTAGGGTCTCCCCCTTGATCATTTTCCAGAGTGATCAAAAGCGACAACAGCCCGTCCGGTGTGACAACTACCCTTCTTTTGCAGTCGACGAGGCCCTTGCGGTGTCACAGGTTAGATACCTCACCTCTATCGTCTCGGATGGGATACCTTTAGTAGGTAGCTACACTTTGTGTGATAACAATTACTTAATTAAATGTGAGAAATTTAACTAGTGTGCACTCTTTCTTTTGATTATCCCAAAGCTGAAGGCGAACCTGTGATGGGAAAGAGCATACACCGGAGTGGCAAATGTTTGTTCCATTTAAAACTTGGGAAAGCTAAAAAAAAAGTGAGACCGATTACTACAGCCAAGAGTCTCTTTCGGGCTTGAAGGTCGTACTTGGGAGAACAAGGCTAGGTTAGTATTTGTTACTGTATCCAAAATGAAAGAAAGAAAATTGAAAGATTGGTCAAAATATACAACCTTTCTAAAAGACGGATTGTGTGCATGTGTTCTCAAAACAGAACCTTAGAAAAAAGACAAACCAGAAAAAGACACTGTGAGACCTCCCAAGGGGGATGGAGTGTGGGCATTGTGTAGCCCACATGCTCTGTATTAAGATTTATTACAATGCTATTAAGAAAAAGAAATACTATTTTTTGACCCTTGAAAAATGGATCTAAAAGGGTTTTACAAGTGCCCGGGGAGAAGAGGAATGAAGGAGGGGGAAAAGGGAGGAACTCTAGGTGTTCAGGATGGCCCAAAACTCAAATTTTTGGCAACACTTCCCTCTTTTTTTCCTCCAACCTGATAAAAACCAACAAGCAAAACTCAACAAAAATTGTTAGTAGTTAGCTAAACACACATTAAATTACACCTAAAAAGTGCTTGCAAATGATAGGAAAAATTTAACGTATCAAGCACAAAGGGAAATGGACTAGATCTAGGCTTAGAATGTAAACTTAAAGCACCTTTTAGATCTAATCAAACAAGTAAACAAAAAGATATGACTTTTAAAACTTGATTTACTTCTAACTTCAAAAGAAAGAGAGGGTTGAGGAGAGAGATTTGTAATTTTGAGAAGAAGAAGAAGAAAGCTTTGCTCAAGCTTGAACCTTTCTAAGACTTCAAGGTACTAATGGGCATAAGAACTTGTCGATTGTTAAGATTTGAAGAAAAGGACGATGTAACTTAGCTCTTCCCCTTACCCCAAAGTTGCACTCGAAAAGCTTATTCACACTTGCACAAACAGATCAAGTCTAGTACATTCAACCAATGGAAACCAAAAGAGCATGAATACAACTTAATAACCAATGCTACTCTCGAATCTCAAGAAGCCAAATTATAAGTAAATTACTTGAAGCATCACATATTTACTCTATGTGTTGCAGAGAACCCTCTAAGCTAGATTGATTACAAATTTGATATCAAGCATGAACAAACTAAAACAATATTACCTCAATAAGAATACACCATTCACCATTTGACATGAACGCCAATGGACCCCGAAAGTCTCAAAATTATTCAAATGATAACAACAACAATACAAATGAGCAAAGGTTTCTTGCTTCCGTCCAAATGAGGAAGAAAGCCTCGCTTAAATAGGAAAAATGAGAGAGAACCCCAAAGGGGGCGAATTTTCCAAGTGTTGGAGCTTTTTGAGATGATTGGGGGTGAAATAGAGTGAACTAGAGGTGGTATACACCACCTCTCACAAGGTAGGTCACCCCCCATCTTTTTGTGACACACATATACAATGAGATGTGAGCTTTTTCATGGATAAATATGCCGCCTAAGGAAAAATTTGCCCCCTCATGGATTTGATTAGTATCGGCTTGATTTGATCTTGCTTTGGGCTCCAATTAGCCCCAACATCATCCTTAGTTGAACTGGTACATGTATGGGACAAGTTCCCACTGATTTAGGGATGTGTTTTTTCTCCATATTTTCCTTTTTTCTAATTTTTTATTCACTTTTTGCCAATTTTGGAGATAACTTCACTCAAGTGATAAATAATCACTTAAAAATAAGGAAAAGTGGGTGCTCTGAATTTGGAAACGAACACTGCCATGGCAAATTTGCCCCCCTAGCCACACTTTTACGACACTTTTGATTTTTTACAATTAACTTATTAAAAAA
>LPNX010150404.1:640525-660736 GCA_001517045.1 Pseudotsuga menziesii | reverse complement strand
CACGTGGTAGAACTCTTCAAGCCACTCAATGTGTCCTTGGGGGCAAGTCTCAAGTCAAGGATGTCACCTTGTTCTTGACTCCTCTGTTTAGGCAAACTCCTAACGAAACCAAGGGGGGTAGACCCTAAGAGTAGCTAAGGATGATTAGGCTTTACTGGTAATGGTTTAGATGAATGAGATGTTTTTATTTGTTTTTAAACAAAAAAATATTAGTGCAAGAGATATGCGAGATGAATAGTTTATAATGGCATAAATAACACAAGAACTTATATAGGATTCACTCAACACATAAATTATCTGAGCAATATTTATGCAAATAAAAACATAAAGACTAGTGTTGAATTAAAATGCAGTCATTAAATTGTATGTGCTGAAATGCTGAAGTAGATTTTTTTTAATTGTCTCTTGGTAAGTTTTAGATTAATGTGGAATATGAGTGAATTATATTAGGGGGCGGCGAACTCCAAAAATACCCATAGGTACGAGGGGTATGTCCAAAACCCTTATCCGATGCGGTTTCACGCGAAGAATATGTGGGTTGGATCAAACTCTCTGAGATGTGTCGAACACTACACCAACAAGGGTCTACCCTAAAGGTATCCTGAGGTCACTATCCAGTTGTTCCCGCTTCCTCTGTGAACTTTTCCCGCAATGGATCAAATTGAGGCGTTGAATTTTCTTCTTGGGAGGTTAATTTAAATGTGAGACTAATTAAACTGGTCACCCACATTCCTTTTGATGCAACCAACTGATCGATCGAACCGCAACGATGCAGAGCATACACAACGGAGCCTTGGTAAAGTTTTAAGGATTTTATGTGCAATGTTTTTGCTTATTTATTAAATTCCCAAGAATCTCTTTCAGGCTAAAATCCCTAATCGAGAGAGCGAGGGGTGTAAATTGTACAAAAAAGTAAAGAACAACACAAAAACAAAAGTTTTCTAATTAGTCCTAACACGCATCTCTTTCCCCTTTCGGGTAACTCGAGAAGTCGTGGGATTAGTATTGTATTACTTTGAAGAATGAATAATATAACAAAATGTGAAACTTATCAAATTATACTAATCTCCACAAAGAAACTATACAACAACAAGAAAATCACAAAAATTGACACCAACGCAAATCCCCTCTAGGGGATGGGGAGTGGGCTTTGAAGAGCCCACTCGAAAACTTTATAGAGTGGTTTAGAAAATTCTCGAAAATGAATGCTCTTTGGTCCTTGTTATCTGGGATCCAAAGGCTTACAACAGGTCAAAATTTGACAATATTGGAAAGAGGAGCTCCGAGAAGCCTTTGAATGGCTTAAATCTCCCAAAATCGAGCAACACCTCCTTCTCTTTTTCGACGTACCTACTAAAAACCAGCGAGTTATTAAACCCAAAGGATGCTCAAAAACAATTTAAGAGTGTCTTTCAACATCCTAAAAAAATTCTAAAAAAATCTCAACTTCAAAATTGATAAAAATGCAAGAAAATGACCAACAAAAGCAAGCTTTCCTTGGGATCTTGGCTTTCCTTTTGGGAAGCCAATACGATGAGCACCTAGTCACCCACATTGCTTTTGATGCAACCAACTGATCGATCGAACCGCAACGATGCAGAGCATACACAACGGAGCCTTGGTAAAGTTTTAAGGATTTTATGTGCAATGTTTTTGCTTATTTATTAAATCCCCAAGAATCTCTTTCAGGCTAAAATCCCTAATCGAGAGAGCGAGGGGTGTAAATTGTACAAAAAAGAAAAGAGCAACACAAAAACAAAAGTTTTCTAATTAGTCCTAACACGCATCTCTTTCCCCTTTCGGGTAACTCGAGAAGTCATGGGATTAGTATTGTATTACTTTGAAGAATGAATAATATAACAAAATGTGAAACTTATCAAATTATACTAATCTCCACAAAGAAAATATACAACAACAAGAAAATCACAAAAATTGACCCCAACGCAAATCCCCTCTAGGAGATGGGGAGTGGGCTTTGAAGAGCCCACTCGAAAACTTTATTGAGTGGTTTAGAAAATTCTCGAAAATGAATGCTCTTTGGTCCTTGTTATCTAGGATCCAAAGGCTTACAACAGGTCAAAATTTGACAATATTGGAAAGAGGAGCTCCAAGAAGCCTTGAATGGCTTAAATCTCCCAGAATCGAGCAACACCTCCTTCTCTTTTTCGACGTACCTACTAAAAACCAGCGAGTTATTAAACCCAAAGGATGCTCAAAAACAATTTAAGAGTGTCTTTCAACATCCTAAAAAAATTCTAAAAATATCTCAACTTCAAAATTGATAAAAATGCAAGAAAATGACCAACAAAAGCAAGCTTTCCTTGGGATCTTGGCTTTCCTTTTGGGAAGCCAATACGACGAGCACCTAGATGCCAAATTTAACTTTCATTTTCGAAGGGAAGTACTTTTGGGAGCCAGTATTAGATCTACTATTAACTACTTGCACCAGAGAGACTTCCTACGCCTAGATCTATTCTTGAGATGTGATAGAACTAGTGAACTTTTAGATCTAAAAAAAATAGTCTTATGAACTAGATCTAAACAATATATTAGCCTTTTGAAATGATAGATCTAATCAATAAGAGAGTGACCAAGTAATTGAAAGATTGATTTTAAAATTTGAAGACGGTGAAAGAAAGCCCCCGCGCTTTGAAATGGGCAATTGAAAATGCTTGCAAATTGCAAATGGACTAAGTTTCTCTCACTAAGATGGAGGGTAAGGCAAGCAATCAAGATACCTTAAAAATTCACCAAGATCCCTGTAGGAACCTTCACGCTTGCACAGACTCGTTAAGATATTAGTGAAATTCTAAACAGAAAATAAAGAGAGCATACTCATAAGCAAATGGGCACACAGATGTTAAATCTTAGATCTAAATATTTTAATTAAATAATGAAGCGACACCATTCAATCATATGGTTAATCCTAATCCTTCATTAGGCTAAGCTTGACAAGAAAGACAATATGCAAAATATTACTCTACAGTTACCTCAGTAAGCACATGAAACCATGAAAATCCAGCTGACAAAGGCACAAGATAGACCTCCAAAGCCTTCTTTCATTAATTAGAAAATTATAAAGCAAGTACACAGGAGCAGAGGTTTCATCATTCATGCCAAAAGAGAGTGAATGGACTTCGCTCAAAATACCAAGAGAGACCCAAAGGGGTGCTACCTTCACTTGAGTTAAAGAGTCAGTGAGCTTTGAGTTCGAGAGTGAGCCAAATATTTATTCGCTCATACAAATAATATTACCAAAAAACTTGGTAAATAAGATAAGCCATAAGGCAAGTATATATTAATGATAAGATGAGAGATGATGATAATAATTACAAAGGAAGCTCTCCTTTATAGGCTTTGAGCATGAAGGGTTACACCCTTTCATGTAATTAACTAATCTATTTAATAATTTATTTTATATTCGTTACATTGCCACTCTCTTAGAAAGGCTTTGTCCTCAAAGCCCTATAATGTTGTTGTGTCGTTATTTGTGATGTCGTGGCTGATGAAACATGTTGATACGAACTGCTAAGTATAGAGCATAACTTTCGATACGTGGATGGGTCAATCCATCCTAAATTGATTTGTTGTTGAAAGTTGGGATTCCCTACTGATCTCTCGTCAGGAGCTTTGGTCATATTAGTCTCATTATCTTTTGACGTTTCCCACTTTTTAGAATTTCGGTTTTCATGGTTGGGGTGTCGATAGGGAATTTTGACAATGTCACTTTCTTTTACGAGTGTCGTCTTTTGAGCATTGATGCTAGTTGGAAGTTGTATTTTCATTCCTTGAGGTTTTAAAGTTTCATTCTGTATTTTTTCCAACTGCACGTAATCATCTTGAAACTTCTTAATCACTTCTACTTGCGCTTTTCTATCAATTTCAGACTTCTTAAGTTGTTCCTTAAGATCTTTGTTATGAATTATGATGCAACTATTTTCTTCTTGCTTGTCTAGAAGTTTCCCTTCAATGCCTTCTGTAGATTGTTCTGTCTTCCAACTATTTTTCAACTTCTTAATTTTCGTGACTAGTGTTTTCTTATGATTCCTTAATCTGAAAATTTCTTCGGAATTGTTGGATAGTGTTTTATTACTTTATGTGATCTTCAACTTATGAGTCTTTTTAGAGTCGTCATTTTGTTGTTGAAGAACTTTTATATGTTGTCGATACTGGTCGATCACTGATTCTTGGTTTTCTAATTTATGTCATATCTGCGTTAGTTCTTCATCCTTGTCGCTAATGATTTTGTTCAACCGTTTTATTTCTACTTCGTAATCGTTTATTTCTTTCTTTATATCTTGATTTTTCAATCTCTCATTAAAATCATTTTCGTCTTTTAATTTCTCAATTTGGGCAGACAATTTTTCTATATGATTTTTCTACTCGGAAATTTTTTGTTCCTCGAGCTCTTTTTGCATCTCATGTATTTTAATTATTATTTCCGAGTTCATATTTGTGTCTCGTAATTCTTCATTGTCTCTTTGACAACGCTTTAACTTGGCTTCTAATTTCTCTATTTGTAGTCGCAATCCAGATTCCATGATCTCTGATTTTTTTTATTAATGATAGATGGCTATCAATTTCTTAGCGAGCCTTCCTTTGACTTCCCCACCTAAGTTCAATCTCACTTGCTTTTTAGTTTCAATTATTATGCACCCTTTTGATCTTTTATTTTCCTTAAGTTCTGTAAAATGTGACTAGATTGGGTGGTTGGGAGGAATGAGTGTTATATTCCCCACCCAAGTTCAAATCTCACTTGCTCTTTACTAGTAATTATTATGCACTTTTATATTAAAAATCAAACCCACTCTAAGAAACCAGGTGTGGTTTCACTTTTACCCTCTCTCTTTTTTTTTCCTTTTACTTTTATCTTTTCTTTTTTTTAACTTTCATTTTTCTTGACTTTTTTTTTAACTTTTTTTTTCATAGTTCATAGTACAACAGCAAATCGTGTAGTAGTACCTGTTGATGCAACAAATAAGGGAACTTTTATAAAGAGGGATGTGATGCCAAGAAGGGTCATTCTTGATGCCGTGAAGAATCATGTGATCCCTCACATTTAAGCCAAAGATCATGCATTTCAGATGTGGACAACTTTGACAGATCTTTATCAGAGTTCCAATGAAAACAAGAAGATGGTATTGAGAGAGAAGTTGAAGAGTGTGCACATGGGTAAAGGGGAAGGCATGGCCTCATATCTTACCAAGATCACACACGTAAAAGATGAGCTTCTAGCTGTAGGTGAGGTGATAGGGAATCTTGAGATGGTGCGTACAGCCTAAGTCACCTGGTTCGAATTCGACCACCTTGAAATACGTCAAAAAATCGAGATAAAAATTTTGGTGATAAAATTCGGCATTAAATTCGAGAGCTTATAAAATTATAAAATATATATATAATTTTAAAATAAAATAAAAAATAATGATATTTTTAATAAAATTCATGTCCTAAAGTATATTAACATTAATTTTTACACACATTAAACATGTATTTAAAAAACATTAAACATTAAAATATATATTTAAAAAACATTAAAGATTAAAATATATATTTAAAAAACATAAAACATTAAAACATTAAAAAACATAAAACAATAAAACATGTTAAAAACCTTAAAACATTAAAATATTAAATATATATTTTAAAAACATTTTTTTAAAACAATTGAGTGGATGGCGACTCGAGACCATGAGATCCTTAGAATCCTCTCCATTTATCCCCTTTATAGGAATCGATCACCTTATTCTGAAGGAGTCTACTGTCTGACCATAATATGGTTAAGAATACTAGTGCCTGATTCACAGACTGCGCACGATCCCACACCCTAGTTGTTCGCGACTCGCGAGAGCGTCCAGCCCGCAAACGGCGAGAGCCTACAACCCGCAAACGACGAGAGCACGTTTGATGTAGAAAAGTGCAGGCGGATTCACCACTATCGAAAGCAGGTTCGGTGTGAAAAGAGCCGGCGGATTCACCACTATCGACTGCTGCCTCCCCACTTCACGGTGATCTCCAGGACAATGGCTTCAATCTCTGTTGACCTCCTCGACCTCTACAACGTTTGGTAGGATAAACCCTTGGGCCGCCAAAACCACATTAAAATCGCCGATTTTCAACGATACAAATCGCCAACCACAGAAAAACGACGAATTTCAAATTTCTAGGCGAAAATTCGCCGATTGCGGTGACTTAGCGTACAGCACTAAATGCTCTGACTCAGCAGTGGTCCGTATTTGCTCAGACTATCATTGGTAGGGAGAACATGCCCACATGGGATCGATTGTGGGATGATCTCACACAGGAGAAGATACGGAAAGGTTACATACAGGGCAGTTCATAACATCACAAGGATGATGAGAAGAATGTTGCTTTAGCAGCGAAGGGAAAGAAGAAGAAGAAGTTCAAGAAGGGTTCCAACGATGGGGCCAACAAACATGATGGAGAGAAGAAGGACATGAGCAAAGTGAAATGCTTTGCATGTCAGAAGATGGGCCACTATGCTGGACAGTGTCCAAACAAGAAGAAGAAGAAGCAGCAAACTGCAGCTACAGCATAGATTGATGAGTTTGCAGCGAGATTTGAGAGAGACTTTTCTCTCTTTGCAAGTGTTAGTGTTGAGAGAGCATCTTCTATCACCAGCAGGGACTTTCAAAACCACATGGAGCATTCCAAGATTGTTGGGCATTCCTGCACTTGTTACATTGATATTGGAGCTTCCATTCATACGACAAGTGATTGTGATATGTTTTCAGATATGTCAGAAGCAGACTTGGAGATAGAGACTCTATTGGGAGATGATACAGTGGTGAGAGGAGTTGGGCGAGGGACTATCTGTTTTGAGAGGGAGTCCACATAGCCTATGTTTCTGAGCGATGTATTGTATGTCCTTGGGCTGAAGAAGAACCTTGTTTCAGTTTCCATGATTGAGGACAAAGGCTTCGGTGTATATGTCCTTGATGGGAAAGTTCACATCTTTCTCAAGTCAGCAGGTGCATCTGATTCACGGGTGATTGGAGTTAGAAGTGGGAAACTATACAAGCTTATTTTCCAGCCACATCATGCACTGTCACACACTCAAAGCAGCAGTGAGTTGTGTGAGCTATGGCACAAGAGGATGGCCCATCTTCACCATCCAACTTTGAGGATGCTAAGAGATATGACGTTAGGTATGCCAGAGTTCAGCACAGAGTCGGGTGGTGTGTGTAGAGGGTGTGCTTTGGGAAAGTAGACCAAGACTGCTTTTCCAAGCAATGATTCCAGATCAGAGGGAGTGCTTCAGTTGATTCATTCAAATCCGTGTGGTCTCATGTCATCTACCTCTTTGACAAGTTATGAGTATTATATCACTTTCATCGATGACTTTTCCAAGAAGACCTGGATCTATTTCCTTAGAAGCAAGAGATCAGAGGAAGTCTTGCTTCGGTTCCAAGAGTTCAAAGCTCTTGTGGAGAACCAGACAGGAAAGAAGAACAAGGTACTTCGGTCAGACAATGAGGGTGAGTATACTTCCCATGCTTTCAATGAGTATTGTCGGCAAGAGGGGATCGAGAGGCAGTTGACAGTTCCTTACACTCCACAGCAGAACGGAGTGGCTGAAAGGAAGAACCGTTCTATAGTGGGTGCAGCTAGAGCCATGCTACATGATCAAAGCCTTCCTTTCTTTCTATGGGAAGAGGCTTGTAGTACTGCAGTTTATGTACTGAACAGGAGTCTGCACTGTGCATTCGGGTGCAAAACTCCTGAGGATATGTTTACAGGGAAAGTGCCTTAGATAGGTCACTTTCGGATTTTTGGTTGCCTTACATGCTCTCATGTCCCTTCTGAGAAGAGGACAAAGTTGGAGGTTGCAGGTGAACGTGGTATTTTTGTTGTTTATGATGAGACATCGAAGGCTTTTCGCATATCCATTCCTTCACAAAAGAAAGTTGTGGTGAGGAGGGAGGTGAACTTTAAGGAGGAGAAAGCCTTTAGGAGGTCTCTTGATTCTGAGATGGAGGATCAACAGCGTACTTCACAAGTGACAGCTTAGAGTTCAATGAGTCAGAGTTCAAGGTCATTGGTTTCAGGTGTGACTGGGTCACACGTTACAGGTTCTTCAGTTACAAGGGCTCGATCTACCGGTACTTTTGGTACAGGGACATGTTCACGGATCACATGTTCATAGATGACACCTTCATGTGATTCGAGTTCTAATGGTACAGGTACAGGTTCACCAGGGACAGGTTCTCAGGTTGTTGGTACTTCTTCAGGGAGACGGATGTCTAATAAGGAGGTAGAGGAGAGTCTGAGACAGGAAGCTCCCTCCAGGAAGAGAAAGCCAAGTTGGCTTAAGGAGCTGATGAAGGAAGCAGAGGAGTCAGTAGGACAACCCAAGAAGGAGGTCAGAGAGAGCAGGCCACCTGAGAGGTTTCCCAGCTATATGGCGTAGGTGACTAGCTTGCGTGACACTGTTCCTGATACTTATGAGGAGGATTCTACACACCACGTTTGGAGAGATGCCATGATGGAGGAGTACAACTCCATCATGAAGAATGGGGTGAGGGATGTGATTCTGAGACAAGAGGGGAAGTCAGTTGTGACTTCCAAGTGGCTTTACAAGATAAAGCATGCTGCAAATAGCAATATTGAGAAGTTCAAAGCTCGTTTTGTTGCACGTGGTTTCTCACAGGTCGAGGGAGTTGACTATGATGAGACATTTGCACCAGTGGACAGATTTTCTTCGATCAGGGCAGTGATCTCCGTCGTGGCAGAGATGGGTTGGAAGATCCATCAAATGGATGTGAAAATCACTTTTCTCAATGGTTTTCTACAGGAGGAGGTGTATCCAGAGCAGCTACAAGGTTTTGAGGTGTATGAGAGAGATTCTCATGCTTGCAGGCTGAAAAAAGCCTTATATGGTCTGAAGCAAGCCCCTTGGGCTTGCTATTCCAGGATTGATTCCTGTTAGCTTTCGATTGGGTTTCAGAAGAATGAAGCGGATCCCAACCTGTACTACACTGTGGTTGGAGGTGTTCCACTTATTATTTTGTTGTATGTTGATGACTCGTTCATTACTGGGGGAGAGCACCTGATCGATGCGTGCAAGAAGGATCTTGCTTCAGAGTTCGAAATGACAGACCTTGGACTGATGCATTCTTATTTTGGGATGGAGGTTTGGCAGGAGGATGGACATGTTTTCCTGGCGCAACGAAAATATGCTACAGATGTTCGAAAGAGATTTCAGATGATTGATTGTAGACCTATGTCGACACCCATGATCACCAATTGAGTGAAGCTTCATGCTTCAGAGGGAGAGTTGGTGGACCCTAATTTGTATCGTCAGTTCATTGGTTTGTTGATGTATCTGGTCAACACCAGACCAAATATGAGTTTGCAGTGAACACTCTCAGTGAATTTATGGTGGAGCCCAGGAGAGTGCATTGGACTACTGCAAAACACATTTTCAGATATCTTACAGGTACAGTTGATTATGGAGTGGATTATAGGAGATCTGGTGGAGTGGAATTGGTTGGCTATACAGATTTAGATTGGGCAGGTAGTGTTTCAGACAGGAACAACACTTCCGGTTGTTGCTTCAACTTGTGTTCCGCAGTTGTGTCGTGGTTCAGCAGGAAGCAAAAGTCCACTGCATTGAGTTCTGCAGAAGCAGAGTATATGGCAACCAGTCAGGCCAGTTGTGAGGCCTTGTGGCTGCGCAAGTTGATGGTAGATTAGTTTGATATGGAGCTAAGTCCTATAGTTATACAGTGCAATAATCAGAGTTGCATCAACCTCTCTGAGAATCCAGTATTTCATCACAGGTTGAAGCACATTGAGATCAGATATCACTTTATCAAGGACTATGTTCAGAGAGGGGTTGTTTAGTTGCAGTATGTTTCGACAGATGAGCAGGTGCCTGACATTCTCACAAATGCTTTGGGTAGAGGGAAGCATGTCTACTTCAGAGATAAGTTGGGAGTGGTGAAAAACACTTTCCTCAGTAAGAGGGAGTGTTGAAAAGTTACCTAGGAAGTGTTTTCCCACCTAGACTTGCCTTGGAGTGGACAAGGACACTTAAATGTTGTGACTCCTAGTCTTGTGCATTTAATAAAGTGAGAAGCACTTTATAATTTTAAAGTGACTTTATTAGAAAGGATAAGTACTGATATTTTTCTATGTTCACATTTAAATAAATTTAAGTGACTGATTAAACAAAAAGAGGTTGCTCTACTCAATTAAATGACATGAGGTGCACTAAATGTCATTTAATTATTATTTAATGGAGCATTTAATGTGAACCCTCCATCTAATCTAATCTAGACGGTTACATTGGCAGGAGAAGTTACCATGAACAAAAAGGACTAGGGCAAGGCAAAAGTTCATTCATTGTGATCATTCTTCAGAAAAGATTTTTGAAGAGAGAAAGAAGAAGAAAGAGTGAGGATTTTCAAGAGATTTTTTAAATTCCCCCCTGGGGCTTGGTTTTTGTATAAATACGAGGCCTTCTTCCTCATTCTGGACGGAAGGAAGGAACCTCTTCTCTTGTAATGCTCTATAATTGTTTAATGAATAAAAGTGAAGACTTTGGAGGTCCATCTTGTGCAAGATCTGTTTCATGGTGAATACTTGTGCTTCATGAGGTGGTATTAGCTTAGTTTTATTTCTTCATATGCAAATTGTGGTATCATTTTCAGCTTACGAAGGCTATATCTAGTCCATAGAATAGGCATTTGGGGTTTTCAAGTTGCTTATTTGTGTTTAACTAGTCGGTAATACTAGTGATCTTTGCATCTTATTTATGTTATCACATTGGATTTAATCCCTGTTCAATTAAGGTTTTATAGCTTTGCAGATCAACATAAGTGAAGGAGAACCCAGCGCTCAGTTGCTTCCTCTTTCTCTTCACTGCTCCCTGTTTAAAATCTAATGCTTCTTATACTGCAGGAAATCTTTATTCTTTATGTAATATCCCAAATCCCGATATTTTCTAATTCTATGCAAATTTACTGAAACAGCCAAGCATGCAAACTGCCATGCAAAAATTCCCTATTTTATAGCTAAAATTAGGGTTAGGGTTTGTAGGATAGAATGTAACACTTACCACTGATAAGTCGGCTGGAATGCTCTTGAGAGAATATGCATGCATCAAGAGCTGAATTGGAGATGACCTGGTACCTTCTGCCTCCGATGATACCCCAGCAGCACGAACCCAAAATCAGCTAAGGTTGACGTTTTCAATGAAGGAGGTGTCTGATGAAGCTGAGAATTGCAGGATTGTTAGTCTTCCCGTGCCGGAGAAAATGCCTGACACATGCAGAAGTTTAGGGGCCTCTACGCAGGCTAGCGAATTGACCTAGAGGATTAGCTGCTCATGCCCCCCTGATCCCGAAATTGTTGATAACTGCTCAGGATGAGCAAGACCGGATCTGATAATCACCGAATACTGGAGTATGATATCGATGATGAGAATGGTGCCTGGGTTTCGAAGGTAAACTGAGATCTGAAGACCCAACGAACGATTTGGACTTTACAGCTGAAAACCCCTTACCGTTGCACACGTGCCCCTGCAAACAATCTCTGATGTATACTAGATAACTGTGAATAAATTGAAGAACGGATGGTGAACCTAGATGGCTCGCCCTGGATGAGACTAGGGAAGATATCTCACTGCCGAAACCCCGTTAGTTGAAGACGTTGTCTTCAACCCCAACTGCTGTGGCCGCACGCTGTGCTGCTCAAGAGCTCCAAAATCAATAATCATCAAAAGTAAAGTCTCCATTCACTTTATCTTCCTTTTATAACTTTCAACTGCGAAAACCCTAACTTTTGACCATATTAGGTCACTTTAATTTCTAATTTGCAGTTGACTTGCATGCATGCGCATGGAGACTTAAATGGGTGAATGCATCATTAAATAATGCTTAAATGTCATGCATGTCAGTGGCCTTTGCCCTAGTGTCCCTCTTTGACCTAATGGTGATATCATATTGATGCCCTAGATTTTCTATAGATGGCATCAGTCTTCAGTTTATTGCCTAACTGTCGGTAACTGCTCGAACCCACAGGAATCACATAGGTTAGCGGTTTTGGTCCTCAATGCCTAATCAGATAAGGACATTACAGTCCTCCCCGCTTGAAATTAATTGTCCTCAAGCAACTGCAAACTGGGATGTTGCAATACCTGTTCACCTTCCCATGTGGCATCCTCTGGCGGTAGTTCTTTCCACTGAACCAAGTATTCCCTAATTACCCGATTCCTGAGTTTCCTTTCTCTAGTCTGTCTAATCCGTTCAGGAATCAGTATCAGTAGTCCTTCATCATCTAAAGGACGTAATTCTGTTGATGGAGCAATGTGTTGCCCAATGGTCTTTTTCAGGTTGGACACATGGAATACATTGTGAATTTTACTTTCCTGTGGTAGCTCTAGTTCATATGCCACCTCTCCCACCTTCCTGATTTTTCTGTAGGGTCCATAGAAGCGAGGTTTTAACTTTTCCGCTCCTTTCTTCGTAAGTGAAGACTGTCTGTAAGGTTGGAGCCTTAAGTATACCAAATCTCCTACCTCAAAGCTCCGCTCAACCCTGTGTCTGTCTGCATACAACTTCTGCTGATTCTGGGCTGTCTGTAAGTTTTCCTTCAAGATTTTAAGAATATCCTGACTGTCCTGTATCTAATCCTTTGCCTTAGGAGCCCTACTGTCTCCAAATGCTAAATATGCATAGTCCAAGGCCTTGTAGCCATATAATGCCTTAAAAGGTGTCATACTAATAGACATGTGATGGGTAGTATTGTAGCAGTACTCCCCTAAGTGTAGCCATTTAATCCAGGTTCTCTGCTGCCCTGTTACGTAGTTCCTCAGATATCCTTCAATCCACTTGTTGACAATTTCAATTTGTCCATCGCTCTGGGGATGATAACTCGTGCTGGTAGCCAGTTCGATCCCCACTAATTTGAATAGTTCCTCCCAAAAGGCACCTGTGAATCTACTATTCCAATCACTGACAATGGTCTTAGGTAACCCGTGTAACTTGAAGACCTCCCTGAAGAATAACTCAGCTACTTGAGCTGCAGAGTAATAAGATGATATAGAAAAGAAATGTGCAAACTTGGTCAGTCTATTAACTACGACATATAAACAATCCCACCCTTGGACCTTGGGCAATCCTGTAATGAAGTCCATGGAGACACTTTCCCACTTTTGTTCTGCAATTGGTAGTGGCTGAAGCAACCCTGTTGGATGGATGTTCTCAATCTTGTTCTACTAACATATGCTACATTCCCGTACGTGCTACATAACCTCCCCTTTGAGGCCCTTCCATGAGAACCTCTCTCGGATCTGTCTGTAGGTCTTCAAGAAACCCTGATGTCTTGATAATGGAGAGTCATGTGCTGCCTGTATGATCTTTTTCCTCAGAGTTGATTTTGGGACGAGGTATATCCTGTTCTTGTAATAGATGATGTCATCGACAATCTTGTACCTGTCATCCTGAATTTGTCCATCCAATAATTCGCAAGTGAATTTATTTTTGGAGTATTCTACTAAGAGAAGTGCCCTCCAATCCGTGGATATAGTCATGAGAGATAGTGAAGCGGTTCGCCTGGATAATGCACCAGCTACTACATTATTCTTACCTTTTACATACTCGATCTCGAAATCGTAGGCTTGTACTTTGCTGACCCATTTCTGTTGGCGCTCACTCAGTTCCTTCTGCTCCAAGAAATACTTCAGGCTATTATGATCTGTTTTGATTTTGAACTTACTGCCCACCAGGTACTGTCTGAACTTCGTGAGAGCATGTAAGATGGCTAGCATTTTTTTGTCATATATGGAGTAGTGGCGCTCGTAGTTCTGCAGTTTACGGATCTCAAAACCAATAGGGTGATGATTCTGCATCAATACTGCTCCTAGCCCTTCCCCTGAGGCATCACATTCTACTACAAATGGTTGTGAGAAGTCTGGTAATGCTAAAACTGGACAAGAACTCATAATGACTTTCACTGCCTCGAAAGTTTTCTCTGCTAGTTCTATCCAGGTGAATGCTCCCTTCTTTGTGAGATCTGTGAGGGGTGTTGCAAATGGGGAGAATCCCTTAACATACCTTCAGTAATAAGTGCACAGAACTAAGAAGCCTCTCAATTCTGTCACTGTTTTTGGCATGAGCCAATCTCTGATAGCTCGGATTTTCTCAATGTCAACCTGTACTCCTTTTTCACTGATTATGTGCCCTAGATACAACATTTCCTTCATGCCAAATTCACACTTGGACATTTTCGCGTAAAGCGAGTGTTCTTCTAGAATGCTCAGTACTTCGTCCAGGTGTTTCAGATGCTCCTCTCATGTTTTGCTATAAATCAGGATGTCATCAAAGAATACTATTAAAAACTTACGTAGCTGAACTCTGAAGGTATGGTTCATGCATGACTGAAAAGTGGCTAGAGCATTGGTAAGTCCAAAAGGCATGACCAAAAATTCATAGTGACCATAGTGACAATGAAAAGCTGTTTTGGAGATGTCTTGGTCCCTTACTCGGATCTGATGGTACCCTGAGCGAAGATCAATCTTGGAAAAGTATTTGGCACCCCATAGTTCGTCCATGAGCTCATCAATTCTAGGGATAGGATACCTACTTTTAACGGTCATTTTGTTGAGTGCTAGATAGTTGATGCACATTCGTAGTGTACCATCCATCTTCTTGACCAAGACCACTAAAGATGCGAAGAGGTTAGAACTGGGCCGAATTTATCCAAGCTCCAACAATTCTTTGATCGTTTTCTCGATCTCATCCTTGCATCTTTTGGGATGCCGATAAGGAGTGGTGATGACTGCCTGTGTCCCCTTCTCTAGCTCAATAATGTGTTCAAAGCCTCGATCTGGCGGTCTACCTGATGGAAGGTCCCGAAATACCTTTTTGTGCTTCTGTAACAAGGCCTGAATGTCATTTGGGTGTTGTGTGCTGCTTTTTGGGGGTTTCCTAAAGGTGACAAAACATTCTGCAGCACATTCCATATCATCCTGTTTGAGTACTGCCTCCATTCTCTGTGACGAGACCGACTTTGGGGGATAAGTGTTCATGCCCCTCAAAACTACCCGTTTGCCGTCTGGCCCCTGGAATTCCATTTCCATTGCCCGGTAGTCTGTAGTATATTTTCCTATTGAATAAAGCCACTGAACACCCAATACTACATGAGTATTTGATACATCAACTACATAAAATGAATTTGTCATCTGATAGTTACATAATGTGACATTCAATTTTGGAATCCAGTAGTTGCACTCCATGCTGGAGTTCCCGGCTACTGCTACAGTGAATCCTTCTAACTTCTCGGTTTGAATACCTCTCTTGGCTACCCAAGCGGAGTCAATGAAATTGTGGGTTGCTCCCCCATCGATCAATACTCCTACTCTGTGACCCTCTACTACTCCTCTAACCCTGAGAGTATGGAATCTTGGTACTCCAAATAATGTAGCAATGACTCCCTCTGGTGTATCACCCTGGTCTGATTCTTCCTCAGCTATCCGTAGTTCTTCGGTGGCTTACTGCTCATAGTCCTCCTCATCACTGTCCGAATACACTTCGATATAGTGAGCCTTCGCCTTCCCCGCACACTTGTGTCCTGGTACCCATGGTTCCTAACAAGTGAAACATAGTTTCTTCTGCCTTAAGTCTTTTCTAGTGTCCTCGTCTAACCATGTTTTCTTGGGAACATCCTGCTGGAAAGGTTTCTTGTCCTTGTCCCTAACAGGAAAGTTGGTTTTGAAAGGGAACCTGTTCTTTGGGACTGAATCCTGTAGATCTCTGGCTCTGCTAATGGCATCCTGGAGAGTGGGGGGTTTGTAGGCTTTCACCCATCCCTGTAGTGGCTCTGTTAGGGCCTCAGTGAATAACATAGTCAACCTGCTCTCTGACACATCTGTTACCATGACTACTATCCTCTGGAATATTGAGATGAAGGCTTCTACACTACCTGTCTGTTGAGTTGAGCCAACTCCTTGAAATGTATCTCTGGATCCTTCCTGTCAAACCTCTCCGTGAGCTTCTGAGTGAACTCATCGTAGGAGTGTATGGTGTTGTGACCCAACCTCACCAATCTGTGGTACCACCACTCGTGAGCCTCTTCGTCCAGGTGGAGTGTAGCCAACTTAATGGCATCTATCTATGTCATGGGATTGAGTTGGAAATATGTATCCAACTTTTGAACCCATATCCTCGTTGAACCTCCGCAAGTCCCATCAAAGTTTGGGATGGTCAACCTACCCAAGGTCTTCTGCAACTCATAGTTGTGATTGAATCCCTTGTTGAAATTCCTGGGCCTGTTCCTACTCTTCATGTTGCAAAAATCCTAAAAAGACATGAAACTCATCCCCTAAGTCCTTGTATTCCTACAAATAAGCCCCAAAAGGTTCGCTTGGATCTACCTGCATGACTGGACCTCCTACTGCATCTACCAACAAGTGAGGCATAGTAGGCCTATTGAAAGGTCTGCTATATATATGGGGTGTATTCTGTACATTGGTGTATGCAACCTTTCCACCACTGCTTGTAGACCCTCGATCTACCGGTCAGGGAGGTGTAGTGTTGTTATCTATTTCCGGTTTCCCCGATAATCTGTTGATTGCATTGAGACTAGGGCAGATATCTCACTGCCGAAACCCCGTTAGTTGATTGCATTGAGTACATCTTTTTGCCCCTTGGCTAAGTCTTGCAATGCAGATACTAAGCTGCGAACCTCCATCCTATCCTCATCTTCTCCCGTTCCCTTTCCCCTGTCAGAGTGTATACCTGTTTGTTCCATGTCTGAGTTGATGTCCTCTAGTTGGATATCCTCAAAGTCCCCTGTGTACCTACTCCTTCTTTTCCTATAGGTTACAAAAGGGTCTTCTTCTGTATTTATCTATTTCTCATTTCTTAAGCCCACAGCTGGCCAAGAAGATAGCTCTAATACCACTGTAATATCCCAAATCCCGATATTTTCTAATTCTATGCAAATTTATTGAAACAGCCAGGGATGCAAACTGCCATGCAAAAATTCCCTATTTTATAGCTAAAATTAGGGTTAGGGTTTGTAGGATAGAATGTAACACTTACCACTAATAAGCTGGTTGGAATGCTCTTGAGAGAATATGCATGCATCAAGAGCTGAATTGGAGATGACCTGGTACCTTCTGCCTCCGATGATACCCCAGCAGCACGAACCCAAAATCAGCTAAGGGTGACGTTTTCAGTGAGGTGTCTGATGAAGCTAAGAATTTGCAAGATTGATAGTCTTCCCGTGCCGAAGAGAATGCTTGACACATGTGGAAGTTCTGAGGTCTCTAGGCAGGCCAGCGAATTGATCTGGACGTTTAGCTGCTCAAGCCCCCTTGATCCCAAAATTGTTGATGACTGCTCAAGATGAGCAAGATCAAATCTGATAATCACCGAATACTAGAGTATGATACCGATGATGAGAATGGTGCCTGGGTTTCGAAGGTAAACTGAGATCTAAAGACTCAGTGAATGATTTGGGCTTTCCAACTGAAAACCCCTTACGGCTGCACACATGCCCCTGCAGACAATCTCTGATGGATACTGGATAACTATGATTAAATTGAAGAACAGATGGTGAACCTGGATGGCTTAACCTGGATGAGACTAGGGCAGATATCTCACTGCCGAAACCCCGCTAGTTGAAGACATCGTCTCCAACCCCAACTGCTGCGGCCGCACGCTGTGCTGCTACTCAAGAGCTCCAAAATCAATAATCATCAAAAGTAAAGGCTCCATTCACTTTATCTTCCTTTTATAACTTTCAACTACGAAAACCCTAACTTTTGACCTAATTAGGTCACTTTAATTTCTAATTTGCAGTTGACTCGCATGCATGCGCATGGAGACTTAAATGGGTGCATGCATCATTAAATAATGCTTATATGTCATGCATGTCGACGACCTTTGGCCCCAGTGGCCCTCTTTGACCTAATGGTGATATCATATTGATGCCCTAGATTTTCTGTAGATGGCATCAGTTTTCAATTGATTCCCTAAGTGTCAGTAATCGCTCGAACCCATACGAATCATATAGGTTAGCGGTTTTGGTCCTCAATGCCTAATCAAATGAGGACATTACACTTCACTACATTCAAGCTGGGGTTTGAGATCCTTCTTTCTTCAAGCAAATCTTTCTCTTTCTCTTGGTTACTTTATTTACTGCAAGTAAAATCAAATCTAAAGCGTTTATCATTCTTTTTTACTTTGCATATGTTTAGATCTAAAATATCGCAAGTTTTCATCTCTAAATGTTAGATCTAAATAACTAGTTGCTTTAGTACTTAAAAGTCCAATTTTTTCCCATTTTTACAAGTGCTAAAGTAGTGTATTTTTTATGTATTTTTTAAGTATTAACCCACTGATTTTGCACTATAAGCTTGCTGGTTTTTAGCATGTCTACAAGAAAAGAGAAGGATACGCTGCCGAAATTTGGAGTTTTAGGCTTGTCGGAGCATCCAGACTTAATTCTGCCATCCCCCTTCTTCATTCCCTTGCTTTCCCAAGTATCTTTGGCCCTTTTTGACCCCTTTTTTCAAGTATATAAAGCACCATTTTCTTTTTAAATCATTGTAATAGGTTAATAAAGAGAAAGTGGGACAAAGGCCCCCACACCCCCCTTCCCCCAGTTGGAGGAAGCCTGTATCGCCTATTTTACTTTCCTTTTCTGTTTTTGTTTTTCATGCATAATAATTGTTTAGTGTCGTTCAGTTTGTTTTTGTTTTCATTAAGTTAAAAGGAAAACTTCGTTTACTTTAATTTTATTTCAAAACTTTCTTTCCTTCTATATAAATTGCAAAAACTAAAAAGAACCAAAGCCTCTTGAATCTCTCTGAAAAGTGGATCAAGAGCACTCTCTATGGGAGAGATTTAATTTTTGAGATTAGTTTTGTTTATCATTGTGTTAAAGTAATAAAAAGAATCCAAAATCTCTTCAATATCACCGAAAGGTGGATCAAGAGTGCTCTCTATTGGAGAGTTTACTGCTTTATTTATTTCCTTTTGGCATCTATTTCTTGTTTTCAATAAATCTCTTGAATCTCGCCTTAAGGCAGATCAAAAGTGCTCTCTGTCGGAGGGTTGTTACAATGATTCTTCTTCACATCTAATTAAAATCAGAATAAACATTCGTGCTACGCTGTGTATGCTCTACCTCATTGGGATACCTAGAAGCAGCGGTAGATTTTTCCAATTCTCATATTTTAATCCAATTCAACCTAATAAAAGTAACCACCCAACAAAGATAAGTGAAAATCCGAAACTTCAGTTAGATTTTGTGTGGGCAAATTCTGCCCGGGGACGCTGGAACCACTGTACTTAGATTTTGGGGGCACCGTTAGGCTACATCCCTGATTGGTGCAGTGTTGAACACGCTCTTGGGACTTTGGCAACCAACATGTCCTTGTACGAAGCCACCAAAGTATAAATTCTGGACACATCTCCAGTACCGCAAGGTATATCTTGGAGATCCTCTTTCTCTGTAATAATCAACTCACCTTTAAAAACTTACATTAAAACTTACCAAGAAGCACTCGCAAAACAATCTCTTGCACCCTATTTGGCACTAGTCTTGTTATCACCAAACTTGTAGTTGCCTTTATGAGGTAGATCTAGGACAGACGGTAGAGGGATACGCGACTAAAGAGGTGGAACCAAGATAGCCTCGACTCCCAAATTCTAGGTTGTCACGCCAATCGAGGCAATCTTCACTTGATGTTGTCTTATAGCCCAAGACAACAATGGGGGAGACCCAGATCTACTCCTGACAAGAGAGATCAGACCAACATACCAGATCAAATCAAATGAAGTTGAAGTACGTAATGTGTAAGGTGGGGTAAACCATAGATCTATGGGTGAAGTCACAAGGTGAATTAGGGCTTGGATATGGGGTTTATGAGATGTAAAATTTGATCCAAGTTCGAAATACAAGTGACCTATGAGCCTATTACTAGATGCAAGATTAAGGTACTAGCAAAAGATGATAATATCCACTGCCTTGGGAAACGTGACCAATACAGGGTGGGTAAGAACAGGATTGGGGCTACCTAGTACCACAAGGTAGACTCGAAAAAAGGTATTACAGTATCAAAGCACCCGAGCCACAAGGAAAAGATCAAATCGCAAGAGGAGGCAACATGACAAGTAGCGCTAGGGTTTAGAAGTCAATGCCTTGGCATTTGGGCGAAATGGAGTCACCTAAGCAAAA
>LPNX010150404.1:497759-640478 GCA_001517045.1 Pseudotsuga menziesii | reverse complement strand
ATATATATATATATATATATATATATATATATATATATATATATATATATATTTAGGGTTTCAACATGAAAATGAAGATGCCAATGGATTGAGATCTAGAAAAGAAGAATTAATCTGTAGATATTACATGGAAAACCTTGTAGATGCCTTGATGATGATGATCTATGTTGTCTCGATCAATTTGAGAAGATTTGGGAAGCTTCTATGTAAAACGATTTTCCCAAAGAAGCCAATGCGCCCTCTCTCCTGCACAACAAACGTCAACCATATCAGATTTGATGCATCAAGATAGAAGAACAAATGCTACAAAAAAATAGCAAGATCAAATCTTAGATCACAATGATACTAATGAAAACCCCCTGATACAAGCGAGGCCAAGCCAAGCGAGTTGAGGAATCCCTGCAAAAACCCCCTTGATGTCACCATCCTATAGATAAAACAATGTTTCCAAAAAATATAGATCTCACAACAAATACCCAAATGCTAAGAAGCAATAGATTGTCCAATCACCATCTAAGAACACCAGATGCAAAGGAGATCCAAAAATTTCCATAAAAATAGTTTTCTATTATCCAGGTCCATGAGCCAAAGACCCCTTACAAATGAGAAGCTCTCTCCTTTAAATAGGAATGAGAGATACCAAAATCATAACCACTTTTCAAATGGGTGGCTAAGATTAAAAGATCAAAATGTTCTAATCAACGGTTGAGATGAGCTCAACATAGAGTACATGGATCAATCCAATAATATAATATATTCATGGACCAAATCACTCTAGGAGAGGGGATCCCACTCAATAAAAAATAAATAAAGCTCATGGTGGGTCCAAGGGATGTTAACTAACTCCCCTAGTGTGTCCCATAAATATAATTTTTTAAATGCAAAATAGTGCCTCTCTGAGGAAATCGTGAGCCTCCAAAAGCTCCAGAAAATAATAAAATATGTCGTACAAATGGATGTGGTTCCATTCAAGTGTTGAAACTGTTGGAGGAGTACAAGACGTCACACTCATCATCAAAACTCATCCCATGCCATTTCCTTGCCTCAGTAGCCCAAATCGAATTCTTCAGTAACCATTTTTATTATTTTTAATCTGCCTCGAGAAATTTGATATGGCCAAAACTGCCTCCTAGAGTGTCAAACTGAGCTCACCAAGCTCTCTGAAAGGGGGGTAATATGGTAAAAACAAGTGGCTGGACCACCCTCTCCTCATACAGCGCCCTAGATGAACCAAACAAATCATCTCTCTACGCTGACATGCCATTCAACATGGCAAAACTGCACCGGAATGGTACACTAAGACAAATCATCACTGTAACTGCCCGGAACTGAAAACAAGTTGTCTCATTGGACTCATGGAGTCCAAATCCATCTAAGGTGCATACTCATACACCTACAGATCTCTGCATGATCAAGAATAATATCCACTATGTCCAGACAGATAAAATAATAATCTGTAAATGATCAATAATATAACCCAGGTTAACATCCATATGTTGTAAGTGTTTAAAGGTTAAGACATGCTCTACAAATCATTCAAATAACAATTATAACAAGTAGGAATCATTTCACTGCCGATCTATCAACCAAATATAGAGTTTCATTAATTAACTATAACTTAGACCAAACTTTCAAGACCATACTCACTTCATAGTTGTAATCAATTTGCTAGTGAAGGGTGAGGGCTAGAAATCAAATTGTTAGGATGAAGGGTGACTACCAACTCAACACTGCGACACTTTGGATATGGAAGGGGATACTCACTCTAGCATATGTCGGACAAGCAACAACACAGGGGATGGCAGTGTCTCACAAATGGATAAGTTACGTTTAGAGGAGCTTATTCACTTTAACAAATGCTCACAATCCAAATCAAATACAAATGAGGCCAGCAATCTTTAGATATAACTTTTTAAGAACCATTGCTTTTTGGGCCTTTGATTTTCCATAGCCTTGATCCATGTATTTATTACATGAATTTTTATTATTGAGGCTTCATGCATTCATGTATGTTTAAACTTTAAAAACATTGCTTTTCATGAATGTTTTGAGATATTCATTTCAATGTACTTCAAAGCCAATTTCATTAAGCTTGCCTTGAATTCATGTATGTTTGAAAACACTAGTTTTCATGAATGGGATTTTTCATAAGATATTCATTTATTTCCAAATACTTGTTTCGGGTTTAGCCAACACAACCTAGGCAACTCAGAGCCGAGACACAAATAAACAGGGAAGCTTGTCCAACAGAGAGGCTTTAGTGGAGAAAGGTCCTCCATGCTACAAGTCAAGTAGTAGGTTGGGTTAGAAGCATAACTGGAAGGTAAATGAATGGGTGGAGATAGTGAACAATGAAACCAACACTAGCAAGCCAAAATATGGTGGGAATGATCACCTCTATTCTCCTTAAGGAGGGTAAAACCAATGAGTATGGGTCAAGAACTTTCAGGTCTAAGTTGGGACATACATACATAATATCAATTTATCCAAGTCCACATATTTATATGACCGTCAAATTATGAGACTAGATGCTAAGACATGTCAGAAGAATGAGTATAAAAGCAATAATAATCATAACACAAGATAATATCTGCTGAGTCATACACATCTAAATACATAATCTGAACCAACATCTGTCCTATGATAAGCTACTGATACAAATCTGGGCACTACTGATTGCTCTGCAAATGGCTAAATGACTACATCAGTCCTCAAATCTGAGTGTCCTGAGACTCGGTCATGGTATGGGAGAGTACTCTAGTCCATCATTAAAAAATGATCCAGCATCGATGCTCAGCTCAGCATCTCATATGTAAGGGAACTGGCTGAAAAATGTGTACTAGAATCTGAAAAATAGAATACGGTAGCCCGACTACTATATATGTGATAACAGGTCTTCAGTTTAATTTGCTTATTATCTGTCTAAAGCATTGCTAGTTATCTTCTTTTCGTATCACAAATGCTTTGCTTTTAATCTGCAATTATTAAGTGATTGGTTATCTTTAATTCTATTTGCAAGTGTTTACTGGGTATTTTATTGTAAGTTTCTTCACCAAAAAACTCCTAAACAACACCCATCCGCATCATACACTAAAAACGGTTAAAACACAAATAGCCTTAGTAACTTTCTGTAGGGACTACCCCCCTTGGGTTCGTTAGGAATTAACCTAAGCGGAGTAGCTGGGATCAAGTGACAGCACCTGGCTCTTTGCTTGCCCCCAAGGCCACACCTTTCCCGCTTGGGAAACAATAGTCCAAAATATTTCTGTTGACGGTGTGCATTCGACGAACAACATACTGCATGTGTCGTACCTGAAGAAGGCACTGGGACAACAGGTCATACTCTCAGCAGAGTTACCTCAATTGGATGAGGAGGCGCAGTTGGTATTGGATTCAGAGGAGATTTTGGATGTTCGAGAGAGGACGCTGTAGAACAAAGTAATCATGGAATATCTTGTCAGGTGAAGGCACACGCCAATGGAAGATGCCACCTAAGAGGGAAAACCGAAAGGTTGTTGTAGCTCTGTTATTGTAGTTTGTAATACTCTTTGGAATAATAAAGGCTTTGGAGGTAGATTTATGGTGTAACGCTTTTAATGTGTGGATGGTAATTGTCAAGTGCTTATGACGTATAATCTGTCTTGTTTTCTTTGCTTTATGTTGGTTGAATTTGGCCTTTGAAGGGGAGTTGTATCCCAATAGGATAAGACTAGAAAAGCTTGTTTGCTTTATAATCTTATTGTTCATTTGCAAGTAGATCTCTTAGAATGGCATGTTCATTTAGTTTAATGCTCAAGTTTTCCAAGTTTCTGTTGTAGGTGGCACCAAGCTTTTAACCATTTTCGTGCAAGGATTTCCAAGTCTACAAGTGGTCTCACTTGAAGAAGGGGTTGTGCTTGTTTGCATCCTCCTCATCTTCAATTTCTTATGAAAGACATAGTCCCTCGGTGCTCCACCAAAGCCAACTCTACGGCCCAAGGTTCCCAAGCTTTCATCTATTTTCTTCTCTCTTTCCTTCACCATTTCAAAATTAAAGTTTTTCGGTTCCTAGTTACTTTCAGCAGTGTTAATCATTTTAGTGCATAAAAAATATCATAAACTAATTTGATTTGCATTTGCATTTATAAGTTTAGATATGATTTTAAAATGATTACTTTTCATAGATCTAACTCCCAAAACTAAGTACTTGCATTCTATATTTTCATAACATTTAAAGTACTGAGTTATTCGCTAAATATTTTATGCTTTAATTAATTAATCTAGCACATTTAGCATAAGTTTGTTGGTTGTTTTCAGCAATTTCCGAACAGGTAGAGAGGCACTCTAGCAATATTATTTAGACGTAGGAAAAGTCTTTAAGTAAAGTGGGAATAACTAGAAAGTGACTCTGGGGCCTCGTTAGGTTACATCATTGTTGGTGTCGTGTTGGACACAACCCCACGACTCCATCTATCCCACATGTCACTGTGAGAACCACTTTTAAGCAAATCCGCACACATTCCTTGAACCCCTCGGGTATATTTGGAATACCTTTTCCCCTTAATATAAATTGATCAACAATTAACTCATTCTCTAATCCACTCATTTAATAATCTAAAATTTACCAACCAAGACACTGCAATACTTTCACCAAGACCACACTAGCAACCCTTATACACAAGCAATCTTTTCATTGGCGCCGGTCTACTTTATTTTTATCCATAAATCAATTTTGCAAGTGTCTTGAAATGTTTGTATATTTGCTAAGTTGCTAAAGTAATTTATTGGTCATGATTGGTGAGTATTATTTTAATTCATTTCATCTTAACTCCTAGAATAGTTTTTTTTTTCTTTCATATATTAACAACCTTAGATTATTTTTATAGGTGACACCCCTCTTGGCTTCACTGGGAAATAACCTGGATGGAGGAGTCAAGATGAAGTGACAAGACTTGACTCTTACTTGCCCCAAAGGTCGCACCCAGTGGCTTGAAGATTTCTACCACGTGACCCTAGGTGCGAGTTAGGTAGCAACACTTTGAAAGATTGGGTTGACCATCATAGTTGTATCTCGCAGGTGGATAGAAGGGCTATAGTAGCTTGACAATCCCTGCAACTTTCAAGCCTTTGGTTTTGGGGATGTTTATTTCAAGAAGCTCAAATTGTCTACTTTCAACTGAATGCCAGTATTTGATTATATCATCGCCCATAGTTACATTTCATACATCATTGAAATGTTAAACTCAAGTGTGTCTTGTTTATTTCACCGAATAGTTAGACACATTGTCATAAGAAAATAAAGCTAGTCGGGTATTTGGGATTAATTAGGTTATCCTATTTAGCCTTCAAAAAAACTTGGCTAGGGTTTCTTCCTTGGTTAGAATAGGTTCGCTTACTGCTAGACCTAGGAAATATAAAAGAGGATTTTAGGAAATATAAAAGAGGATTTCCTTCCAGTAGCCTAAGTCACCGGATTCGGCGATTTTTCGCCATAAAAATCGAAAATCGCCGATTTTATGTTCCTGGCGAACTAATTCGTTGAAAAACGGCGATTTTGAAGGCCAATAACCATGCAGCCCGCAGGTAAACCCTAGCCGACGCCCAAACTACCTCTGCATTGACTTTTTGCTTATTGTGCTAGTCTGGAGTGAGCCGTCGTCGTGAATCATGTCGTGAGTTAATACTGGAGCGTGGAGGTCGCCATCGTTCTCTGAGTCGCAAAGGGACCCTTGAGTCTGCACTGGCTGAATCCATGATGGGCGAGGCGTCGTTTAGTTGACAGTTGAAGCGGTGCTAACGCCGATGGTTCTCCATATTCGATTAAACCTAAAACGGTGATAGATACCCCATATAACCGGATAAATGTAAATGTTTTTTTATTAATAAATATAAATCATATTCTCTATTCTCTTTGGATTAAGTAGTAGAAATGTTATTTTGAATATAAATAAATAAATAAAATTTAATATTTTTTCAATTTATTTTATATTAATTTCTTTTTTTTTAAATTAAAAAAATATTTCTTTTGAGAATTAAAAAAATAATTACAATAAAAAAATAATAATGTTAATTTATTTTTGTTTATTAAAATGATTAATATATGATTTTTTTTTTGTTAATTGACTGCAGCATAGTTTAATATTATATGTTCATTTATTTTTGCTTATGAAAATTATTGATATGAAATGTTTTTTTGTTAATTGAGTACAACTTACTTAGTTTAATATTCTATGTTAATATTTACATTCAAAGGTGAAAGGATGTTATGGGATTTGGTAAGAATATAAGTTTTCTGGTTGGATGTTAAATAGTTTAAATATTTTTAAATTCTAAGTTTTATAGTCATTCGAACTTAATGTCGAATTTTATCACCAAAATTTTTATAGCCGAATTTTTGTCGAATTTTAAGGTTTCAGAATTCGAACACGAACTCGAACCAAGTGACTTAGCCGGTAGCAACACATTGAGAGGAAAATCCATAGGTGTACCAGTTTAGCAGTCTAAGGTAGTCAGTTAACTTGCCATACCTTTGACTGCTAGGTTGTGCATAACACAACATCTCTGACATAAAAGTGTAGGATTCCCAATATGACTCCACAAGAATCCTATGGAGTCACATCTGCTACTACAATCTAGTTTGCATCAACTACAAACTTGAACATACATTGCTTGCCGACTCTCATCTCTATGTCTTGGCTCACCCATCCCAATGGATATTGATGAGGATGGGCATGCACTTCCAATCTGGACCACTCAACTAATTTGACTGGATCTTGATGCAAAAGAGTTCTTCATCTCCCTTGCTTCCTTTAAACCGAGACTACTCAAAGTTAATTTTCTTTGAATTAAAGTGCTGTAAACATTACCTTCAATGCCATACCTGTTGTCCATATTCTAGTCCACATCTACAGCTAACAAAGTCTTCTGTTGATGCTCTTATGTGTTCCATTTAGGATGCATTTCCAAGTGCAACTTCCAACAATTCCATCGACATTGCAATTCTTACAGTGGTTATTAAGGCTTTCCATTTGTGTGCAACTGCAGTTGTTTTCTTGTGATTGTTCTTGCATTTCATCTTTCCATTTTTCTTGTGTTCTTGCTGCTTTGTCTGCTTGGATCATTGAGTTGTCCCTTTCTCTTATCCCCTTCTATATATTCTGCTTGCACACAGGCTTCATCAATGGACTTTGGTTTGAAAAGCATCAATTGTTTTCGGATATGGTGTAGTACCCCCAAATATTTAAGGAAAACATCAATGTTAATGGCAGATATACCCAACTGAATGACCCATTTATGAAACTCAGTAGTGCACTCTTGTATGCTCCGTTTTTGTCTGTCCCAAAAGAAAGGCTTCCTTATCTTCTGTTGCTCCTGGTAACTAGTGCTGTTCCTGGTAACTGGGCTTATAATAATTGTAACTTCAAGTTATATACATCTATGGGCTGGCAAATGGCATCTTACAACATTATTTCTACCAAATAGAAACCGGTACACTAGTAGATTTTGCCTTTCCTGCTATATGTGAAAGAGGTCACTTACAGGATCTCATATATTATATATTATCGGTCTGTATCCAGGATGTTCTCCAGCACTGGATTCTCTCTCTCTCTCTAAATGCCATAATGTTCAAAACCTGTGTGACAAAACTAGGTACAGAATAACTAACTTGCTCGTATTTCAGCACCTAATCTTCACCCTTCTAGTTCTCCATATGACTTGGCCAATGACCTTGCATTGTCATTATTCATTTCATCTTTATAATATCTGCAAGTTATCGACGCCAGTTTTCGTTCTTCCTCAAGGGGTTAAACATAAAGAAAAATAATCTCTTATTGATATCTTCTAACCCTCATAAACAATGGCACATTTAAACTGAGTTGTTACATAAATGCTGAAACGAAAACCACTGACAAATGCTCCATATCTAGCTTGTCAAATTAGAAAAAAGAAATGAAAATTTGAAATGTCTCCTGTAATCCCACTCAGATTCGTGTTAGCAATTAACTTCAAACAGATCCTACAAATCCAACACCAAAACAATGTACACAAAATGTGTGATAATAAAATTCAGTCCAAACAAAATTGCAGTAAAGAATTTAAAAATTCAAATATAAATATAAATTTCAAGACACTACCTTGTCATGTGTATACTTATAGTGCTCCCAAAGATGTGTACAAAGCCAAGCTCCACCCATTGGCCATACTGACCACACAGGATCTCCATCACTAGGTGAAGTTTTTGCCCAAATGTCTGTAACGTGATGCGTAACCCAACCACCTGTTTTGTAGTTCACCTATATTAGCACAAAGTATTGGTTGTATTAGTGCTCAACATGCAAATCACCATTAAAGACTCCTAACTCTATAAAAATTCACTTGTGTGTACATATTCACTAAGAAATCAATTGTCACTTGCCTCTTTGATAAAGGCTTGCCGTTTGTGTTTTAACTATCACTTTATGTTATAGACCAAGCTAGCCCACCAAGGATATATGACTACATAAATTTCATGTCATTGTAGTAGAAGAAACTCCATAAAAAAGGAAAGAGGCTGAAACTCATGCAATTAATATGCAGAGAAAAATGGTTTATATCACTAATCCTTCAAGTAACAATGAATCTGTGATAGACCCATTGCATTGCACTGTCATCAGATCAGAAGAAAAATGGTCTTGTTATCAGTCATTGTCCATAGAGGAGATCATTCCCAAGGGGGTTGAATGCTCGTTTAGGAAAGCTACCCATCACAAGATAAATCCCTCTCTTTGGAATTACTGTGTGCACCACTCCTATGGGTATTCACTATGCAACATAAGCCACCATTCATCTTCAAAGATTCTTTGATGTAGATTTGGGCACTGATCTTAAGAGGCATCGTTCCACCTTTGGTTACTTATTTACATTTGCTTCTAGACCAGTTTTCTGGTGTTCCAAGAAGCTACAACTGTGGTTCTATCTATGGTGTTACCCCTCGCATTGTATGAGGATTACACTAGTGCTTTTTATCGTAATAATCAAGCTTGCAGGATGATGCATTGGATGGACCAGGGTAGAAGTGAGCTTTGGCTTAGATTTGTTGTTTTCCATTGATTGATTTGATGCCGAGCTGCTGCTAGTTGAGCTCTCTTCATGGTGTTTTGATGATATCTTGATGATGATATGCTCTCCTTCTTGGTGACGATGGCATGCTTGGAAAAAAAATTCTTAGCATTGATGCAATTATTTAACACCTTGTGCATTTTACGGATTAGCCATCAATTTAGGTTCTCCCTAAGTTTTAAAATTATGAAGTGTCAATAAGTGTGTCATGGTATGATTAAAAAGTTTTACTATGGTTCCTTAGGTTTTATTGTGATGAATCTTTACAGAGCTGGCATACCTTAGCATTTTGACTCTTTGCAAAGCACCAACATGTTAATGATAATATTTGGAGGCTTTCAATTGGAGTGCCCTAGCCCATTGCATGATTTTCACATTTGGAGATGGTTTATTGCAAGATAATCTTTTGTTTTCCTTGTAGCGCGCTCTCTTCTAACACATATCTCGAGGCATGCACACATGTTATTTGCTTGAAAGGGTTGCCATGTGTCTTTGGGGTGCACTCTTCTTCAACTCCTTGCTTGAATACCTTTGCTTATATGGAGACACTTGGCACATGGATGATATCTTCGCATAGTTGGCTATCAATTCTAGTAGAATGCTCCCTGGCAGTGATATTATATGCATCCGAAGGATGTCTCGAAATGGAGGTTTCACTGGCTCATTTAAATGTCAACCTCTGGCTTTATCAAGCTTACGAGACACAAGTACTATATATACAAAGCAAGTTGCTTAAGCTTGATTGGCTTACCAGTGGCTATAACCAATCTACCTCTCGTATTCAAAGCTTACGCTTGACTTTGTAAGTTAATTGAATATAGTTGCTTCATCATTTTTCATTCTCAGTTTTAACATGTATAATGTTCAAACATATAGTCTAAATAGTAAAATACAGATCTGCTTCTACAGAAAGATGAGTTACAATAATAAATAATTCCTAATTGAATATAAAATAGAGTAATGTATACTACAGCAAGTTATTTTTACTAAAATGAAATGGAATCTTAAGTCTCACAGAAATAATGTCCAATATTATATAACTGAAGGGATGTTATAAAAACAGAATATGCTATTGTAAGTTGAGAATTGTTGCTGGTACTACCAAAATAAACTTAAACAGAATTATTAATCTAAGCTACAGGAAAATCATACATAGTATAATCGTTGATCAGACTAATGGCATCTCATCGAGTTTCATTAGATATAAATATGTAACTCATAGCTCTGAAGGAAGATCAATACATACAGTATGAAACTAAGTTAAAGTCCATCTACAAGACAACATACGAAGAATCGAGATGATCGACAAGATACAATAAAGATACTCCCTGAGTTGAGATCGATTAAGGAGAGAGGCAGTCTCCTAACAAAAACACCCCACCAAAATAGCTACTTGCAAATCCACTCTGCCTTCCTGCAAAACGTGTTGGGAAACAAAGAGATGCACTACCAATGTCCAAGAGAAACGATTTTCCAATCACATGGAAGAACATTCAACAAAGCTTCCAATATTTCTCAAAAATATGTTTTCTATTATGCCAGTAATACAAGAGAAAAAGTCCATTACAAATGGTGAGAGATCATATAAACAGATCCTCACAATCCAAAACCCTAAACCCCAAAAGAATGGAGGGATAGCATCAAAAGATAATACATTAAGATCAACGGCTAACTGTTGGATACAATATACATGGATCGCTCTAAAAAAAGGGGATGCACTCCCTCAATGACACCCTAGGGGGAAGATAAGACATAATATGTGACTAGGTACATCAATATAATATCATGGCGGGGCTAAAAGGTATGAAACGTCTCCGCTAGCAACCCAAGCACATCATCAATCATAAGATATAACATAAAATGACTAAAGTCACTAGAATGTGTGCCCCTCAATACAATAGATGACACCCCCAAGTGACATGTAGGAGGTCATATGGACACCAAAAGTGATGAAGATCAACCCAGGAGGTGTAGAATGCATCCATAATAAGTCTCAAACTAATCTCATGCCATTTCCTTGCCCCATTAAGTCAAATAGATTCTCCTTGTTAGTCATTCTTTAATTAATTTTATGGTTGAAACTTGAAACATCATCCTGGAAAGATAAAATGCATGTAACTCGCTATGGATCACTCCAGGGCCTGAAGTGGGTCCAAAAATGAATCCGAGGACATAGAAATTGGTAATAACAAGTACTCACACCAATGTGTCCGTTGTAGTGCCCTAGGAGGGAAAAATATATCTCTGTAAATGATACAAAGGCCTTTATTACATGGCACTCTGCAACTGGATGATGAAATGGCCATAATAACAAATACATGTGCCCAAAACTAAACAATGAGTTTGCCAATGGACTGAGAATGTTCAAATCAAGTAGGAATGAGTACTCATACACCATGTGTCTATCAAGAAATGCATTTGAAAATCCATCCATGCCCAAATAATAAAAATATGGCCTATAATTGCTGATAATAATAAAAATAATGCAAGCCACCATATAAAAATATTGTTTCGAGCATGGAACCATCCAAAGAAACACTAAAAGGCCATGAATAACCAAAATCAAGTACTGTCGATCAAACTCATCCCGAAACTTGTTGTTGACTTAGTCAAACTGGAATGACCAGGTCAAGAATGATCACAATAATGACCCAACTAAAAGTCACTATTGCCGCAATGTACAACTGGATTAAGTATACTTCCTTATTTATGTAAGAACCAAGACTAAAATATAAAGTGGCATTTAACTAGCGATCATGAATATAAAACATCAATAATAAGTCTAGATCAAAAGTAACCGGTTACTCCAGAGTCACAACAAGAAGCTTCACTGCATACTCAATTCTAGACTTGGCCATTTTGCTAGTAACGGGTGAATGTGGGAGAAACAAGGTTAGGTTCAAGGGTTTGACTAGACAACCTCAACATTATAACCTCTCAAACAAAGGGAAAGGGGGAGCCACACTAAACATATGTTGGATAGATGAACACTAGCGGATGGTGGTGCTTCACCAATGGGTAGAGTGATGAGAGTGCTTCTAATAGACTCTAAACAAGCAACCTTATTGCATTAATTCATAGTGTTGTCGCCTTTCATGCACCTGGGGGGTATCAGCGCAGCAGAAATCTTCAAGCTGCTAGGTGCGTCCTTAGGGGCAAGTCTTGAGTCAGGTGTTGTCACTTGATCCTGACTCCTCCATTTAGGCGACTCCTGACGGAGCCAAGGGGATAGTCCCTATGAAAGAGTTGTTAAGGCTTACTTTTATTAGTTATGAATAAATTGTTTTTGTTAGGATTTTTCATAAATCAATACTAAAACAAGCTACTTACAAGTAAAATTAATATAACAGTATCATGAAAATATATATGGCAAACATAACATAAATGACCTGAAAGCAAAATATAAAATTGAAGATATTGCTAGTGCTAAATGGATTCTAATGCTGCTGAAAGTTGTATATGTATTACAAGTGGAGTCTTGGTCAATTTTAAAGTTATGAAGGATGGATTAATTTATGGGGAAGGGGATTCTCGATATACTATAAAGTATTGAGAATCTGTCCATTGCCAAAGATCCTTTGCTGAAGTGCATTCCCCAATACTTTGCTGAAGTGCATTCCCCAATACTTTCTTTTACTGACCTGGGAAGTCCATCCATGAGAAATTTCAGAGCTGTTGTATTATCCTTCTTTGCATCTTTCTGACTGCTGCTTTGTCCTTCTTGTTTGATAGATTGGGTGGATTGATAACAATTTCCCAAACTCCAAATTTATTGAGATAGGCTTTCATTTTGCTCCTCCAACCAAAATAATCTTTCATGTCAAACATTGGTACATCATTGAAGAATTCTTCCTGTGGATCCATACTTGTGTCCATGGATCTCCTTCAAGCTTGCAAAAGCTAATGATGAAGGTCGGCTCTGATACCAATTGTTGGACACAATGTTTACACTGAGAGGGGGGTGAATCAGTGTAAAGCCAATTTTAAAACTTTTCTTAACTTATCACAATTAACTACCAATTCATCACTCCACTATTCTACCAATTTCATAATCATTTCATAAACATCTTTCACTTCATCATTCACATATCATAAGCATTTGAATCATCAAAAACCATAACACAAAAGAACACAACACCATATAATTTTGTAATCTTTTTGTATTAGTTTTGGACCGGCTACAACCATGAAGTAAAATCAGCACCTACTAATGTGAAGAGCACCTACTCTGAATACAAGACCCTGACTGGTTTTCTTAGACCCTGCTAAGAAGGGTTTGAGGTATCCTAACCTCAAAAGCAAGACAAGCTTGCTTTTACAATAACAGTTCAATGTCTCATCATACTCATCACACACACATATCACTGTCAAGTGCACTCACTGGCACATCATCTTACTGTCCACCTCATCATTGTCATATTAAACATCACTCTCAGGCATATCATTGTCAAGTCAGTTTAGTCTCTGTCAAGTACATCACTGTCAATCACCTGTCATGTTGCTTTAATCATTTATGTAGCTGCCTGAGTTAACTGCTGTAATATACTTGACTGGTCCTGTTGTTTCTACTACACCCTAGCTCAGATATATTTCAGGGACTCAGTGCTGCTCATCAATCTCTGGTCAATATCTGCTGCTCATCCTCTTTACTTCCTCATCATTCTTCACTGCTGCAACTCTGCATGGTCTGCCCATCAATGCTACTTATCAAGTCAACACTCATCAAGGTCAGCTCATCATCAAGGTCTTCATAGCTGTAGGTGTAACGTTCTGCTGGTCAAGCTTCTGCAATACAACTTGTCATATCTTGTCTACTTTGTCACGGGTCATGTCTTGACTGAGTAGTCATGCATCAAGATCATCTTCAGTTCATCATCTCATCATATCAATAAGGTAACAAGCCTTAGGAGTTAAAGCACCATCATCCTCATCAATACCTAACTGTCATCTGCATATGTCTGCACATGTTACTTCTAGGGTAGTCATAGAAGGCACCATCAATCGTCATTACTTACTCAATTTCTGTGTATGCTAATGTTATCTTGATCAGACTTCAACTGTGTATGCTTTAGCAGACTTTACTCAGACTTTCATCATTACTGCTATATCACTGAATGTTTATCACAAGTATGTCATAGTAGTATTATTTCATCACTGTGTGTGTATCATAGGGTTTGTGTAATCAACAGCAGTCTGCTAATCAACTGTTTACTTGGCTGTATATGCATCATGTATCATCACACACGACTTGTTTCTATACTTATTGCATGGATGCTACTCACATACCACTGTACATTCATGCAAAGGTCTGCATATAAAAAAGCAATATGCACTGTATGCACATTCACAAATACTTACTGTATATGTATTTTCACTAACACTTCTTGCAACACTGTATGTTTCACTGTACTATAGTATTCATCACTGTCTGCTATTCATCAATGTACATTCAGCATAGTGGTGTTTACTTACTTTGTCCATTCAATAGATCTGGGCTGTATGTATCTCAACACTTCAACCCCAAACAAGTCTTCAAAACAACCTTACTCATACTCTAATGTACTGTTTCATGGCAACATCAACATCAGCACACATGCCATGTTACTTCAAGCTTGGGCTATACAGAATGACCTTCAAACTGAACTGTTCATATCTTGGATCACTGTTCTAAGCATCAAAACAATGACTATGGCTTGCATGATCATACTTCATTCTACACTAGTGCATATACTCATATTACTGTTTATACTCACAATTCATTGTCTAAACATCACTGTATGCGCTATTGCTAAGGTTATCATCATATCATTCTACAGTAATATGCATCATCACAATTTCACACTAACATTTACCACTGTATGTGCCACTCATTGTACCAACATGATATAGTATTTTGACCATACCTTTACATGACAAAGCTTGTATTTGTCTGCTGCTGTACATGTGGACTGTTTGTATGTGCTGGTACAAACTTTAAGCCAAAACCATCTCTGTGGGTCTCAATTGACCATTGAAATTTCCATTTGTTGCTTGGGCTGTTGTCTGCTGTAAATTAGGATCTTCTCCTTAGTGCTGCCACAAAGACTTTGGGACTGTTTAAGATTTTAGCAGTAAAAACTTCACAAAAATTTAACCCAAAAGCAATTCTTCCATCTTCAAAATTTTGTGACTGAACCTAACAGCTGCAACTACTGCTCCTTCTGCCACGGAGTTCCTTTAGTCCACCCAAAAGACAAATAAAACTCAGCCCAAAAGAATATCATATCAGATTTGTTTTTTTAAATCTCTGTTGAACTCTGTGAGTTTTCCTCAGTCAATACTCCACGACAAAGTCACCGTTAAATTTCTCAGTCAGCGAGCTATCTCTCTTCATCGTTGGTATTTTGTATGTGAAGATAACTTTTATATTGGACTGGTATATGCTCGTTTGAATGCAAAGTCTTAAGCAAGAGTGGACTGTGGAAACCCTAATAAAAAACAAACCAAGATTCGAATCCTCTTAGGCTGCTGTCCAAAAACTCAGGTTTGCTCCCAAACCTCTGCTGCTACAAAACCAAAAATCAAAAACCAAAAAAATGACTCCTGTTGCAATTCGGGTCTGTTCCTCTGCTAATTTCGGGACTGCTGCTGCAACCGTCCTTCACCGAAAATCTCAGTCCTCTGCTGCACCCGAATTTTCCTCACACTCTATCCGAATTTTTCACTTCAGTGAAGAGCCTCAGTCCACCGCAGTCACAAAAAAATCTCAGAGCAACACCCGAAATTCTCTTAAAAATAAAAACGTGATTGGGTATTTATATTGATTTTTCCATGTAATTTGGAGCCGACCTGTCAAAACAATTTTTTTTTTATTATTATTTTTGAACTTGAGCCGACATGTTATCATAATTTCTTCATTAGGGCCGACTTGGAGTGTTTCAACTAAAAGATTGTACTTTTATTTTGTCACAATATCTTTTAGAGTTAGGGCTAAGGCCCAAGGTACCATGTGCAAGCGTTGTAAGGACTCAAACCCATCATCATTAGGTAACCAAGTCTGTGCTAAACCTTCTTAAGCGTTTTAACCATCTGCAAGAGTTCCATGACCCCATCAACCCACAAATGACTACAGAATGGGTCATTTGGTCCTTCTGCCCATATCATCAATCTTTGACTTCCTTTGTCATTAATGGTTCGTCATCAATGACAACCTTGCTCATCAATCACATATATTGTGGTTTGGATACTATGATGCAGCATGTGGACATTCTCTTTATTCTCTGAGCCAGAGATATTAATGGGATACAACATGGACCATCATTACAGCATGAGCCATTTAGAGCCTTGTTGAGTAGCAGATGTAGAGTATTTCCTTGCTAGGACTGACATCTCCTTATCCATTCAGATGACTTCAGTAATGACTTAGTTCATTCATGCAGAGTAGCAGAGATGGTACACAATTCACATCTGGGCATAGCAGGTAAAGGCATGTAGATGGTCATGAAATCAAGTATATTGCTCCTTGGTAGGATTTTTCTCTCTGATGTATATTAACACCTTTGACTTGTTATGATATGATGATTATGGTGACCTATGCTTATATTAATGTTCCACTGATGATTTACTTGTGGTGAAAATGATCAGAGAATATGATGTTGACGATCATTGCTTATGCCATGCTTTACACAACTTTTAAACTTTAGTGCCATGTTGGTTTTATGTATCACTTGTCTTCATCTATCCAGTATCATTCATGATTGATTTTACCGATGACTTATGATTTACTGAGACCTCTAAGATTGAATATCATCTTCCCCACTTTGACCCCTATGCGTGATGAACCCCATCTTGTTTTGTGCCTTGGCTATGAGTTGTGCGACAAAACTTGTCGACGCCTTGATCCTTCTAGGCCAGGAGAACCCGCTGGTGTTATTAGTTCCAGAGCTTAGGCGAGTTGGGTTTTGAAGCCTTGAACTCTCAGGTTGGTTGCCCCCAATGTTTGGTCATGACTGTAAATAATCCCCCATAGTTGCCCAAAAGGTGTCAGCTAAAACTTGAAACCATATGTCTACCATCATTACATGCATTATGTGCTATATACTCAAAAATGCAAGCCCTCAAATAAAGTTGCAAGCTGTGCCTTTAGACACAACTCAAAAAGATCTATGAAATGAAATGTGAAAGGCCTATAAAGCAGTGGATAAATAAATGCAAAATCTAAAGACTATTGGCCATCTTATTGAAATGTAATGATTAATTCCTCATGAAGCCTGTGGATTTTGATGTGAGATGGAGTAAGGGACAACTAATTCCAAGTGTCCCCTAGGATCTCTTCACTACAGTTTCTTGTGTACTCAACACAAGGGTCCTAGAAAATATTCTCACGTAGCTTGATTGTTAGCTTGGATGTGAGTCGTAGACACGTTGAAGTTGATTAGACTCTTTTCATATCAACTCATCCACTTGTGATACACCACCACACCATATTGTTTATCTGTCATCCATATGTCACTGTCAACTAGAAGTCATTCAGAGAGATCATATGGTCAAAGTCAACTAGAAGTCATTTCCCTTTTACCTTAACCCGGTTTTCCACCTTCAACCAGCATTAGAAAATTGATTAAACTTTGTAAGTATGGCATATACAAGGGACTTCCAGAAGATTTAAAGATTATTCAACAGCAAAAGGTATATTTTACTGATTATTATTATTATTATTGTCACCATGATTCTGAATGGCATGATTGAAGTTAGGCTTTAACATACATCTTGGAGCAATTCTTAACTTGGATGCATGCAGTTTCAACTCAATTCCATATCTCACTTTCAGTTTGAGTCTTTTGATCTGGTCAACCTAGTTGACCAAGTCAAACACAGTTCCCAAGGCAGTGGCAGTGCTTACTCTTATCACAAATGTTGTAGTTTCCCTGATAAATAAATCCTATACAAGATGGCAGAGGGGACAGGCAACAAAAGTTGTGATCTACGAAAACCCTAACCCCAAAAGATGGATGGTTGTCACGCCGGTTAGGGATTCCTTCGCTTTATGCCACTAGAGAAGCACAAGTGACAAAGGGAAAGACCCGGATCAATCATAAAAGGAAAGATCCAAGACAAATCACCAGATCAAACCCTTGTCGTAGAATTCGTAGGTGTGTCTAAAACCCTTTATTTAGGGATGGGCCACAAATTAACGATACCTGAGTGGGGTGGTTATTCGAGATTGGAAATGTCACTCAGATGATTAAAACAAATGGCTTGTGAAGATTAAAGTCAGATCCAGGACTTTAGTGTGTTGGTTCAAATGATCAAACTCGGACCTTGGGATTTAAGCAGATGATTGAGAAATCCCCAGGACAAAGCTGATATTGACAATTATGGCTTCCTGCACACTAGCTGGGATGAAAGATTCAACAATGAAAAATACCCAGATGAAACCGGATAAGAAACAGAGGGAAAATGGCCGACTTGCTAAAGGAGGGTGTTTTCTCCAAGACAGAGACCAGTGCCTGGAGGGGGGCAGAGGAATCCAAGCTTGACGTTTTTGAGAAAGAGGGGGTTTTCAGTGTGTCGCACAAAACCTAGATCGCCAAATTTGCAGATTCCCAATGGAAATTGATCCAGTGATTTTTCCTAATGCTAAATGAGGGTTTTTCAGTGAAAATTATTGATAGGCAATGCATGAAAATCAAAAGATGGAGAACTTACCTGAGAAACGTGCCTGAATCACTGTTGATGACCTCCTGGATGATGAAGAATGCCTTTCTTGAGATCAAATAAGATTTTTGGGCAAGCTTTTGATCAAGTGTTGCTTCTGCCAGTGTCCCTAGCGCCCCTATTTTCCTACCACACCAAGAAAAATCAATCTGTTTGGCAAATAACCGGGAAATGCAAGCTAACAAAAGTACAAGAAGAAGAAATCATACAGAAGTTCAACTCCTTGATAACCAATTGTCGAGATCAAGCAACAGGGCAAGTTCCCCCACAAATGCGCCTCTCTCAGAATCGCCTCCTTCAACCTACAAGTTAAACAGGTACAAGGAAAGATACAAAAACTATGTCGGATATATCTTAGTGCAAAAGAAAAGCAATGGCAGTCGTCAACTCATTCATTCATCAAGCAAGTAGACAAGAGTGTAGTCACAGACAAAATCTCTTTATTTCAATTCCGGTGCCAAAGCTTATGAATTACAATAGGGGGGTCACCTCTCTTAAATAGTTTGAGAGAGCCATAAACCCTAACTCACTTTATCATCCAACAGTTGAGATTAAAACATCATCAACGATGGAGATCATCAATATATGGATCAAGTGACTAAATCAAAGAGGGGGCGCACTTTACTCAAGGACGCCCCTCTAAAGTGAGATGTCACAACATAACATAAGATATGACATGATATAACATAGGAGGGGGTCATTAGAGGCTTAATTCACCATAGGCCCCTTTACAACTTAATAACATAATATATAACAATGAAATACATCAATAGCCAATTAGAGGGGGCGCCCCTTACGGGGCTTTCATCACTGGCTGAGCCACAGTAGAATAATCCGGACATCTGCTGAATGAAAATTGTTGTAGGACTGTCCGAGATGCTAAGAAACATCATCTACCAAAATTCCAAAAAATTCCTTGACCCAGGAAGCCAAATCGACTTTTTCAATGATTTTCTAGTTCATTTTTTGTTGGTACAATCTCTGGAAACTGATAAATCCATCATAACTCTCTCAAGGATGCAAACTGGGGCAAACTGACTGCTCTGGTTGATCTGGAGACATAGAAGAATTGTATAAGTGGCTATTGATACCCCCTAGAACACTCCTCTGCTCTAGGAGAACCAATCATATTGCCATCTAGAAGAAAACTTGATCATTTGGCCAATAATTAAGTAATAATAATCACTTTTCTGGAGAACAGCGGCCAAATTCTCAAAATTGAAACTGCAGTATTGGTCTTGGGCATGTTTGAAACAAATATAGACCATGTTGTATTTTTGAGTCACTACCTTGGGAAACACGATTGACTTGGTCAACTGGGTTGACCAGGTCAAAGTACCCAAAATCAAGGTGAGATAACATGCCAATATGATCCTGCAACCATCCAAGGTAAGAAATGCTCCAATGATATTTATCGAAACCCAACTTGAGTCAGTTATTCATAATCATGGTGACCAACAATAATAATAATAATAAAATATACCTTTGCTTCTGAAAAATTTTAGAGTCCTCTGGAAATTTGCTTGTACATGCCATACTTACAAAGTGTAAAAGATGTGTTATAGATGGTTGAGGGTTGAAAAACAAGGCTAAGGCAAGGGAAAATGACTCTTGACTGACTTTGACTCAGTGATCTATCCAAATGATAACCAATATACTCTACCAAGATGACATATGTATGACAGATAACAATATGGGATGTAGGGGTCTCACAAATGGGTAAAGTATTTGGGTATGCTTCCCTCGGACTCTAGCAAGTTTTCATTTGCAACTTCATTGCAATATAGGTCAACCTTCAAAGGCGGGTGCCCTGGAAGCCTTTTGGGCTCCAGTACTAACAAAGACTTTGCCTTTCTAGACTAGTCTCACCCTATGGCCCTATGGGGACCATTGAGTCAAACACTATACAAAGAGTGAGTGCTCATCCTTTGACCATTAACCTTTCAATAATTTTTCACACTTTACATAAGATGGTAACCAACCTACAAGAGCAGGTGCCCTGGAAATCTTTTTGGGCTTTCAGTAAACGACTAAGGCCTAGACCCACTGCCAGCGAGCAGTCCATAGCCCCAACGGGTTTGCCTCTCCCTGGTGCCCCTGTCGAGGGAAAATTGTGCCTTACATTATACAAGGAATGAGTGCTCAACCTCTTGGCCACTGACTACCTTTTCTCAATATTTCATACTTTTACATCCTTTAGATATAGCTTTTATGCGTTCTGATGCTTTAGTGTTTAGCAACACTATTATGGTGGAGCACCCATTTTGAGGACTCAAGGAGAACAACCCTGTAAACCCAGCCACACTAGAAAATACACATACTTCATAGCCAGAGACACATAGCAACATGGGGTATATCATACCAATGTTATCAGAACCCAACCGGTTTTGAAAAAACCCGTCGGTTGGACCGGTTTACAAGCTTCACTGAGTCAAATCACGTTCTCAAACCGTTTTTGGATGGTTCCATACGAAATTGATCAGTTTCAACACTGAATCGGCCAGTTCCGTAGAAAACCGCTCAGTTTTCTCCAAACCAGCCAGTTCAATACAAAACTAGTCAGTTCGATACAAAAACGCCAAGGACCCCCCAAAAACGCTAATTTCAAATTCTTTCAATAAAATAAAAAATAGGGTCCATGTGTGAGTTGTTTAATTGACCCACGACCTTTCTAATGTTATAAAAGGAGGCTCCCACCCTCCATATCAATCACATTTAATTGTGGATGGACTTGGGCCATCTTCCACAACAAGAGGATGTGAACATTAATGTTCCAGTTAGACAAGTGCCTTCAGGCCTAGTGGAGTCAAGCCATGCTCATGTTGAGGATGTAGATGATGACTCTAAGTCTGGGCATGAGGACTCAGATAATTCTGATATATGATTAGAATCATTATATTGTATATTCTAGAGTCTAGACTGCAGTCATATGCATATATTTTGACTTTAGAGGCCATTTATAACCTCTTTGTTGATGTACTTTTCTTTAGATATGTATTTGCAGTTGATACTATTTTGGTTTTATACGCTCTTGCTTGCTATATACATGAGAAACTTTGCATATTTGTGTATAATGGTTTGAATTCACATGGATATATATGTATTTTTTGAAAATATGAATGTTTTATGTATTATTGCCCAACCGTTTTTTAGATCCGGTTTGTTTCCCGGTTTTTGTCCGGTTCTGATTCCCGGGGTCGGTCGGTTCAACCACCGGTTCGATTCTGATAACATTGTATTATACATAGGAATCAAAATGGGGAAAGCATCTTCAATCTCACAAGTTTCCATCAGTCTGAATCATGGGATAAAAAACAAAAATGAATGAACTAGATGAACGGCAACAAATGACATGGAACCAACCTAACACTAAGGTTTACACTTTGTTCGAGCATGGCATTGGCAACGGTCTTCTCATTGAATTCTTCGATTAATCATTACACAGGTTAGAGCAGTACATAACATATAAGCACAAGTCACCATAATCATGATAAGCATAGGTTTTTAAGATACATCACAGAGCAAAACTAAACCAAGGCAATATACATGATTTGTGGGATGTTCTTGTCTTTGATTGGAAAGTTTATCTTGCTTAGCATTTGAAAATATTTTTCGGGGTATCAAATATTTTTGGAAGATAGCGTTTTGCACATAGGAGGGCGTTTTTGTGGATCTCCCAACTCGTTTCTCTTGAAGACGTTTTCATAATCAGGGGGTTTTTCAATAGTATCTTTGATCTTTGATATGCACTTTGATTTTCTTGTGTCTCCAGTGTCTTTTTCATGTGTAGCAAATCTCACTTTCAGTGGTTTGACTGTGCAAAGAAGAGGGGCGCATTACCTCACTTGGGCGAATCGTTTCCACTTGGTACTCCGCCAAAATTGCTCCAAATTGATCGAAACAAGATAAACCATCATTTGCAAGGCATCTACAAGATTTTCTGGATAAGATCTACTATATATCTCTTGTTTTAGATTTCTATCCATAGTTATAAATTTCTCTAATGAAACCCTCATTTAAAACCCTCAAATTTTAGATTTATAGGATCTGGTTTGCGGTTGGCTTTAAAACTAAAAACACAGATTGGAAATAAACTAAAACCCCTTACTTTAAATTTCCATGATCATCGGACTCTTTTTTCCCATCTAACGCACTGACCATTCCTCTAGGGGAAGACACCCTCCTTGGGAGAAGTGGGTATTTTCAGTTTCGCAAATGGGGTATTACTACTTTCACCTCCAATTGTCTAGTCTTACACCTCGCAATCAATCCGAGTGTCTAATTTTGGTTCATTTCACCATTTACCTTTAGATCCATTTTTCATGCTTAAAACCCTAAGGCAAAATTGGGGTTTTTCATAGAGACACTCGTAATCTCTTAGTAATTGTATAAAACTCTAATTAACTATCCTACTAAGAGATTTAATCAGGTTCCCTTGGACTAGCTACTTTCTTTCCTCATTTTTTGTGATCTTGGTTATAGGGACGCCCCCTGGGCTTAGTATTTTCACTGAGTCCGAAGTGTCAGTATCCTTGACTGGTGTGACATCTAAGTTCTTTCAGAGGTCTTGGATACCATAGGTTGCGACTTTAGTTGTCTTTCCCTCCGCCATTCTGGATAGGAACACCTTATGGGGCAACTACAAGATTCGTGATAACCGACCTTAAACAATTTCATTTCATAGCCCTTTTTGAGTTGTGTCTAAAGATACAGTTTGCATTTTTATTTGAGGGCTTGCATTTCCAATATATAGCATGTAAGACATAATGTATGTAATGATGGTAGACATATTGCTTCAAGTTTTAGTTGACACTCTTTAGGCAACTAGGGGGGAATATCCATAGTCAAGACCAAACATCGGGGGCAACAGACTTGAGAGGTCAAGGCTTCAAAACCCAACTCACCTAAGCTCAGGAACTAACATCAGTGGGTTCTCCTGTCATGGAAGGATCAAGGCTTCAGCAAGTTTTGTTGCAGAACTCAGAGTGGAAACACAAAACAACATGGGATCCATCATGCATAGGGGTCAAAGTAGGGAAGATAATCTTCAATCTCATAGGTCTTAGTCAATCATAAGTCATGGGAAGAAAACCAATTATGGATGAACTGTATGGATGTGGACAAGTGATACATGGAACCAGCAAAGCACTAAGGTTTAAAAATTGTGTAAAGCATGGCATAAACAATAGTCTTCAACATTAAACTCTCTAATCATTCGCAACATAGGTTTAAGCATTAGTACACACATAATATAAGCACGGGTCACCATGATCATCCTAGCATAACAAGCTTAGGTCTTTAACATACATCAAAGAACACAATTTAATCAAGGAGCCATAAACCTGATCCCAGCATATACCTATCTCTATCTGATATGCCCATCTGTAATTGTGTACCATATCTGCCACTATGCTCGAATGAACTAGGTCACCACTGGAATCATCTCAATGGGCAAGGAGATCTCAGTCCTGGCAAGGAAACCATCTGAAACTATCGTTGAACAAAGACTTTGGATGGCTCAAAAACTCAATGATCCATGCTATAACCCCATCTGAATGAATAGCTCGAAAAAATAAAGAGATCAATATGTATGTTGCATCATGGTAGCCCAACTGCAATATATATGAGATAACATGTAATAAATGTACTAGCATGGCAAAGTTTTTGAAAAGGACTTGGTTCCTAGGACTTAGGTGCCAATCCGTTCATTCCAAGGTGTTTTTTCCCTTGTCAATTACACAATGTTGAATAAGCGATGTATAATTTTCGAGTTTTTTACCGCTCCACCAAACCTAGAAATTAGAATGGTCGTCTTGGTGGATAGGTCGTTATTAAAGTTCACGTGTCCATGTATATAAGCATGCTAGACATTGTTTAAGTCATTATGAACATGTACTAGGTCACCTTAAGTTTATTTTTTATTTCCAAAAAAAAAGCCCACAAACTTAGGCCATTTTTTAATGGTTTAAAAGGGAAATTTCAAATTGTGATAAAAGTGTGGTCTAGAGGCAGAATTTGGTGTGGGAATGCATGTTTTCACACTCAAAGCTCCTCTCTATCCTAGGACCCACTATTCCTATGTTTCGGGTGATTAAATATCACTTAGAGCATTTTTGCTTAAAGAGGCGACAAAATGTCTAATTAGTGCTAAATAGACACAAAATGACAAAGTCAAAAGTCAAAAAAGAAAATGACAAAGCATGTTGGTGATGTGGCAAATTTGTCTTTTAGCGAAAGGAAAATCAAACTAAAGTTTAAAGCATCACTTTTGAGATGGATTTGGAGTATAGCGAATCATTCTAAAATATGAAGTGCACCCCCTCTTAAAACTCAAGGACTTTAAGTTCCCTCAGTTTACATAGCGTATACCTTAGGCTGCTAGGCATGCATGTACTTTAACAATCCTAGCATTATTTGCAATATTATTGACTGATGTGCATCCAATCTATTTCTTTAATGAGAAAACAAAACAGCAAAACAACAGCAAGGTTCTGATAACATTTCGTGACAATGACATTTTATAATTTCATGGAAGGACAAGAATAATTCTGGTCAAACACAAAATCTAGATACCCACTGTATGTTATCACATAAAAAACGGTGTTCATAAAACTTTTGTGGATATTGTCTATTCCATGCTTAAAACAATCTTCAATGCATAGACCACTTTAGATGTAGTGAGCAAGTAGAGCAACAGTAGAAAACACTATTCTTTCGTGGAAAGGACAATTCGATGGACAACCAATACACCTTTTGTGAACACAATATTCTTTCATAATACATATATATAGGCACAGGTGAAAGGGCCAAGCAATATCTATTATGATGTCTTTTATAGGGAACATATTGTAAAGATTTGTGTCAATTAAAAGAGAAGCATTCCCTTTTCGGTTTTTGAGACAATAGGATTGCCATAAATAGGTACAAAATAATAGAAGTTTGTACAAAAACCTATGTATCTAGGATTATATGCTAGTGAGTGCCTTAAGGGGTTTGAATTTCAAATATATTTGTCATTACAATAATCACTTGAAAGGAAAATTGACTAATCTCTTCATACTTGTGATGTTACCTACTCAGATATGTCTTGAATAATCTTAGTGTGTACTAAATATCTCTAATTGAATAGCAATAACTTTGGCTTGAGTGACCTAGTGGGGTTGCCAAGCAGTCCACAAATTTTATACCACTACATACAAGGTATGATTAGTATGGGTTTATGCATTGTTGACAGTTTTAAGAATACTTATTGCAAAAATTGTTTCGCTATTTTACAAATCTACAGCATTTTGTGCATGACAAATATATTGATATTGTAAACAAGATGAGCCAATCACCCTATTCTGGAAGTTTTTCAAAACTACATTCATGAATTGCATACCGACCTAAGCAATGAAGATAAAACATTCTTCAATAGCTCCACAAAACTTGAGTTTATCAATGTTTTTATTATTTTTCACTAACATAGTATGAACTAGGCAATGCGATGCACTTCAGCATCTTACTAATTAGTTCTACTAGTAAAAGTCATTAGCTATCTACTGCAATATTAGGAGTGACCAATGGAGAAACATCAATAACACCATCCTTACATTGATTGCACCTTCACTTCATTAAATATCTATTTAAGTGCTCTCATGCTTTCAATTGTCTACAGTGTCCTCGATTTTAAAGTATAACTTAGTTTACATAATCGTCAATTAGATATTAAACTTACGCATTAATAAAATCATTTCCAACATTAAGTTATTTTACGTTTTTTATGGTTTATGTCACTCTATCATATTTCTCAGTCTATCCCACATTAATAAACTGGATCGACTCGACCTCATTGTAACCCTACATAAGAAAGTTTTCGCTCTCTCATCTCTATAAAATTATAGTACATTATGACAACTTCTCTGAATTATTCTTGGTTTCTTTATGTGCTCGATTTCTGCAATACTCAATACATCAAGACATCTAGGAAGGTTATTATTATAACTTCTTGAACTAGACTTACATTATTACAAGCCAATGCTCAACACAAAAAGAACACAAGCGACATAGGAGGGATAACCGTATTCCTAATATATAATATGCTGAATATCAAAGCAAGGTCTTTTCCTTTGGTATGGAGTAAAAAAGGGTGATGTTACAACAGTACATTAGAACATGGCTTCATCACATACACATAAATGTCCTAGTGGATGGATCTCAACTTCCAAATCTCTGAAGTATTTGTTTCACCATAACAAGAAAAACATATATTATTAAATCTCAAATTGATTGGCAGGCATCTTCCTGATTTTCAGAAAATAAAGGTTCAAAATAGTTGCATCACATTCTAGAAAGATAACTCACTTGAGATGTTTTGCTGCCATTGATAGCAAGGTTGGAAATTAAGTCAAAAAGTGGTTCCTGGCATTCGGAGAGATTGCAACTGGTTGCTGGCCAATAATTCATTTGCAAATTGATATTAAGATGTGGGGAAGCACTGCATAGTTTAAAGCATTATTATTAGAAAATGTAAAGAGAACAAATACCACTAAGCTATATTATCATAGTAAACGAAAAGGAGTAAGCTGGATATGCATTTCCAATGCAATATTAAAAACAGTGTTCCAACGTAAAATCGTGCCATAAAAGAGTAAACATGTATATACTGTATACAGTAGATATATATAGGAAGCATACAAATGCAACATGATTGTCCATATTCTGCAGTACTTTCATATTCCAGCAAAGATTTCCCAAACTTGGCTAGAAAATAGTTTTCTAAAAACGAAGGAAAAGCAGTAAGCTGGATATAGAAGCATCACTAAAATCATAAGAAAAAACGGTGTTTCATGTTAAAATGGCAAAATAAAAAGACAGACATCTATATACGGTATACATTACATGTAAAGGAAGCATAGATATGCGATATGATTGCCAATATTCTCTTGTACTTTCTTGTTCCAGTAAAAATATTGTTAATTTGGCTACAAAATAGTTTTCTCAAAATCAAGGAAAACATTTGTTCTTTATAACTTTAAACTTTATGAAATTATCACCTTTATTGGTAGTTATTTTTTTTATAAATTTAACCAAACAAAAGGAAAAAAAAATTGATAGGGGACAGCTTCCGGGCAAAAGCAATACACTTTCCTACCTCTTTTCTCCTCATAAGAGATTGTTTCTACCTCTGCAAACCTCCCCGAGATAAAGACAATGTTGGTTCTCTAAGGCATCTTTGCTCCTATGATATGTGCTCTACCTAATCACCATTTCTACTTCCACCATTTCTACTTCCATGGGAAAGAAATCAGGATCACTATCTGGCTTCAGTTCATGGGGCCACGTTTCAGCTTGTGACATGCCCTCCAACATTGGCTCAACAAGGAATATGGCTCCCTTGCCCTTCTTGGGAAATAGTGTTTCCGAAGCCATTTCCCAAAAATCTCTTCCAAGATGCAGCTCTTGGACACAAGCATCAGGCCCACTGTCCTGTATGGTTCTCATACCGAAACTAGTTTTCTTCAAAGCAATTGGGTTGAAATAGAGAAAGTCCAAAACCCTCCTGAGGCATATCATCAAATGAGAGCGGCTATTCCCCAACAGATTATTTCGGCAAAATTTGGGGCCTGCCGTCTTCACCTCAAGACCATTCTTCCCCTAGTTTTATTCCTTCACGGACTTTATATTTTTAGGAAACAGCCTCTATGAGGGAATGTTACCACCCCACTTGGACAGGGGTGTCCACTTTCTCTCACAACCTATAGAGGGCTGACACCTTGGAAAGAGCTACAGGAGGCTTGTAACACTAAAACACATTTTTGACAAACATGATGGTAGAAAGAATAATATTGATTCAATGAAACCTGGAGATTACATAGAAATCAATATTGGATCAGATAAAAACCCAAAATTGATCAAAATTGGAAAAGGAACATCTGAAAAGGAAAGGAATGACTTAATAAACTTGGTTAAAGAATATAGGGATGTATTTGCCTTCATGTATGATGAGCTTAAGGCATATAAAGAAGATGTATTCCAACGTATCATTCCCTTAAAACAAGATATTAGAGAAGTCAAACCCTTTCGGCAAAAACACAGACAAATAAATCCCAAGTTAGCCCCTATAGTTAAAAAGGAACTTGAAAAGATATTAGTTGTTGGGATTATTGCACCAACAAGATATTCATCTTGGTGCTCTAACTTGGCGGTGGTAAGGAAGAAGAATGGTAGTCTAAGGATATGTATAGATTTCAAGAATCTAAACATAACTTGTCAGAAGGACAATAATTTGTTGCCCAATATGGAGACCCTCCTCTAAAGAGTAACAGGGGGGGGCATGATGACCATGTTGGATGGGTTGTCAAGGTACAACCAGGTAGTGATTCAAAAGGAAGATAGACATAAAAATACCTTTACCTCACCTTGGGGTACTTTTGAATGTTTGAGGATGCCTTTCGGTTGGCTGCATGTTGGGGCCATTTTTCAAAGGGACATGGACTATGCATTCAAGGAGTTGATCGGAAAGATCATAGAGGTTGACCAAGGTGACTTGACTGTTTTCTCAAAGGAAATACCAAGTCACATAGGCCATCTTAAGCAAGTTTTTGAAAGATGTAGGGAATATGTTATTTCTCTTAATCCGGCAAAATCTGTTTTTGGAATTGATGAAGGAAAACTCTTAGGACATATAATTTCCAAAGATGGTGTAAAAATTGACCCTGAGAGAATTGATGCCATTAAAAGGATTCCCTTTCCTAAAAATGTCAAAGCTCTCCAATCTTTTAATGGGCACATCAATTTCTTTAGAACATTTATCCCTAACTTAGCTGAGTACATGAAACCTTTACAAAGGTTATTAAAAAAGGATGTTAAGTTTGAGTGGACTAATGAAGGTAGAAAAGCTTTCAGATGCATTAAAGAAGCTATCACTAGATCTCCTGTCTTAGTCAACCCAAACTATTCCAAAGATTTCATGATCTTCTCCTTTGCGTCATTATGCCCCATCCACTTCTATGATCATTATGCCCCATCCACTTCTAGATCTAAGCCTAAGCTCCGAAAGCCTAAGGAGCCTGTGAATGAGCCAAAAGAGGCAAAGGACACGTTAGAAACCATGCAAGAAATGATGAAACAACTGACTGTCCTGACCAAAAACGTTGCTAGTTTCCATGATCCGGAAAGACATAGAAACCCTTATGGCCCTAGACCTTACTGGAACAACAATAGAGGTCCTGAGAGAGATCCTAATAGAAGAAGGCCCGAGTATCTAGAGAATCCTTAGAAGAGGAATGTTAATTGGTGTGATGAAAATGATGAAGAACCAACAAACACCAGTCACCTTGATGACCATACAAACAACATCAATTTCATGAATGATTTGTCTTTTGATGATGGCTTTGGAAGAATTCTCCTAGAGGAAGAGCCATGGGAACAGGAGGAAGAAACTTGGGAGCAGGAAGAGGATTTTGTTGATGAGCCTAAACCTTCATGTTGTGCAATAAACATCCCTGAAACAAAAGAAGAACCACAGGTTAGAATTTATAAACGAAGAGTGGACCCCCAACCATCTTTCTTTGACAAACGAAAAGTAATTAATGAAGATAAAAAGGAAGAAGAAGATCTTGCCTTAGGAGATTTGAATCTGAACATTGACATCAAGAAAGAGTTACATGCCATGAAGATGCTCTAGGAGTATGAAATGGAGGAAGGATACATGCCCAATAAGATCAATCAGATCATTGAACTAGATGAGAACCGAAGAAAGGCCCTTGACCATAGTATCAGAATTCAAGATAAGATCAAAAGAACCTTTAACAAGTCAGCTAGGTCGAGACTACTTCAGATTGGGGATATGGTTCTTCTTTGGGATGAAAGGAAAGAGAAATGGGGAAAGCACAAAAAGTTTGACAGCCTGTGGATGGGTATGTACATCATATATGACGTGGCCGACACGAATTCATTTCTCCTTAATACTATGGAAGGAGAAAAGTCGCTCTTACCAGTGAATGCGCAACAGTTAAAATTGTTCTTCAACAATCACATTTAATGCCCAATGGGGCATGCTAAGGGATTTCCTAAACCCTTATCTCTTTCCTTTCAGTTTCTCCTTTTGTACCATAGTTTTGTACTTTATCTGTTATAGCATGGTTAAATTTTTGTATATTATGTGTGTACCATAGTTTTTACATTATTTTATGTATAAAAACATGGTTGCAACTTATGTTTTTCATTTCGGCATTGAATTATATATGTAGATGTGGTACTGATGCACTTTAATTTCGTGCAAGAACCAGAGATTTTGGGCCTCTCACACACTCTTTTTTGATAAACATCAAACAAGTGCATGTCCCACAATTGGAGCCAGATGTTATCCACTAAGCTGCACTTAGGGGATTTCCAATGAGCCACCAGAGTATTAAACAAGTCAATTGTTCATTGTCAGTGCTCAGAAGTTTCGTGGTTACATCAAGACCAGTTCTGGTCCCTTTTTTTTAATAAAATGCATGTTCATAACCCTTGGGGACGTTGTAATAAATGTTCTAACACGACAAACTTTCTATAAAGGACTTGCCTTCCCAAGACTTGGCCATCAATCCAATCATTCCAAGGCGTTTTTTCCCTTGTCAATTATGCGATGTTGAGTAAGCGATGTATAATTTTCGAGTTTTTCATCACTCCTCCAAAGCTGGAATATTCGTCTTGGTGGTTAAACCCTGGGAGGCTATTAAAAATCATGTGTCAATGTATATAAACATGTTAGACATGGTTTTGAGTCATTATGAACATGTACTAGGTCAGCCTTAGGTTTTTTTTAATCTCCGAAGAAAAAAAATTCCGCATTTTTAGGCCATTTTTTAATGGTTTAAATCGAAAATTTCAAAATAAAAAAAATATATGATCTAGAGTTCGTATTTGGCGTGGATGGGCTCGTTTTCAAGCTCAGAGCACCTCCTTTACCCCGGGACTCACTTTTCCCTAGTTTCGAGTGACTATTTTGTCCCGTATGGCATTATTTCTCTAAGAGAGCTACGAAGTGGCAAAAAAATGCTAAATTTTGACGAAATGCACCAAAGTCGAAAGTTTAAAAAAGTCCAAAATCTTTTGTTTAAGTGAGGAAATGGCATGGCAATGGGTCCCCCATATCATGCGACCCTTTTCAAAACTTGAATGCACTCAAAACTTTGGTTATATGTGAAGGTAGCGAATGGTTCAATAAATCATGACGCCAACTATGTTAGATTTTTGCGCCAATTTGAAGGTTGTGTGTGGTATAGAGGGTGGACCCTCTTCATGAGGTGTTTAAAACCTTGGTTATTTTTTAATGGTGATATATCATGTGATATGTTATGATATGAAAGCAAGCGAGTGGTTGGTAGAAGACTCATGCGTGAGGTAGAGGTGATGCCAACCTCATCAAGCAAGCGGTTGGGAGTGTGAAGTGGAAGCCATCGAGTGGGTTGGTAGAGTTTGGTAGGAGAGGTGGCATTTGCCTCTCCAATTCCACTCACTTTAACTCAAATCAACTTAGTTTAACTAGACTCCTTCTGCTAGTGTAGGTAGCACCTCCCTGGTTCTCTCTTGGCTATTTAAGCAAGGATTTCTTCCTTATTCCAAACAGAAGCAAGGGACCTCTGCTCTTATGACTGTAATTGTTTATCTTTGTTATGAATAAAGTTCAATCTTTGGAGGACAATCTGTTGGTGTAGTACTCTTTCTATGGTGAATGCTTGTTCTGTAACCAAGGTGATATTTGTTTAGCACTTTTTGTGGTTTATGCAATTTCAACTATCTTGCTTAGAAGTTTGTATTCCATTCTGTAGAATAGGCATTTGAATTTCAAATTACTTATTTATGTGTAAACATATAAGATTCGAAAGTTATATGTTGTACTCAGTAATACTTGTATGCTTTTGGTTTTATGTGACTTACCATACTAGATCTGATCTTTGCATGAAGGTTTCTTGTGTAGCTTTGCCAATTACCTAAGGTGGAGTAAGACTGAAGCTCAGTTGCATCTTGTCTTCTTCACCGCTTCATTTTATATCTAACTTGTTTTACCCTACAGGCACCCTCCTCCTCAACCTTGTTAAAAGTTTGATCTCGAGCTCTTCTTCTTCCTTCACAACGAAAAAACACTCAACCTCAATCTCTTTCCTTCCATTTTTTTTGCAAGTTAAAATTTGATCGCTAAAAGATTAATCATCTTTCTTTTTACTTGCTTCAATTTAAATCTAAGAAAGGGCTGAAATTTTGTATCTCAAAGCTTAGATCTAGTTTCCATTCGCTTTAGCACTTCAAGGTTAAACTTTGCAATATTTTTCCAAGTGTTAAAAGTTGTAAATTCTTAGTGTATTTTTGCATCTAACCCACTAATTTGACATCTTAAGCTTGTTGGTGTTTAGCAGGTCTATGGAAAAAGAGAGAGAGATGTTGCCGAATTTTTTAGTATTAAGCCATCCGGAGCACCCATATCCCACCACTTCAAGGTTAAACTTTGCAATATTTTTCCAAGTGTTAAAAGTTGTAAATTCTTAGTGTATTTTTGCATTTAACCCACTAATTTGGCATCTTAAACTTGTTGGTTTTTAGAAGGTCTATGGAAAAAGAGAGAGAGATGATGCCGAATTTTTGAGTATTAAGCCATCTGTAGCACCCATACTCAATCCTACCTCCCCACTCTTCATTCATTTTCTTCCCGGCGGTAGTTATAAGCTCTTTTAACCCATTTTCAAGGGTCAAAAAGTGTCATACTTTTCAAGAAGCTTGATTGTAACAAATAAATTAAGAGCAAGTGGTATAACGACTCCCACACCCCTCTTCCCCCATTTGGGGGAAGTCAGTGTCGTCCTTTGATGTAATTGGCCTTTTTTTCTTTCCTTCTTTCAGTTAAAAGGTTTTAGATTAGTTTTGCTTTTGATATCTAGCTAGATTTTTACTTTAAAATCTTTAGCTTTTATATTTATAGATCTAACCCAGTCTTGACTTCCTGAGTAAGGCTTGGTCTTGAAAGAGATCCCTGACTGTAGTTTCCTTATATGCAAAACTGATGTACTACTTAGAATAGACCAATAGCACACAATCCATCCTTAAAGGCCTATATAGATTAGTACATTTGTTACTTGCTTTCACTGAATCGGAACAAACATTTTCCTATACCGTGTATGCTCTACCCCTCGTGGCTTAGTTTGAGACTTGGGGATATCAAAAGCGGTATTATGCATTCAATAATCCCTCACATCTAATTAATCAAACTCATATTAATAAAATTTACAACCCTTACAACCTTACGAAAATCCGGCGTAACAAACCTAAGGAACAGTGGGCTAATTTTTCAGGGAAAGCGGGAACAACTAAAAAGCGACCGTGGGGTCCCGTTAGGCTACATCCTTGTTGGTGTAGTGTTGAACAACCCCCACAACTCCATCTAACCCACATTTTCCTGTGTGGAACCACTATTCTCCGAATCCGGACATATTCCTAGTACCTCACAGTATATTGGGAATCACATTTTCCCCTTATCACACTCATCATTGAATAAAGTTAAAACTGACCAAGTACACTGCAAAACATTTTTCCTTTCAGCAGCATTACTTTCGACTCAATTTTTCGCACTGGTTATATTGTTTATCATTTGCTTCAAAACATTTTTGTTGTGAAAGCTATTATCATGCTGGTGAATTATATGCTTTAATATTGCAGTACTTGGTGATTTTATCAAAACTCCTAGCAAACACTATGATCATTCAATCATTAACAAACAAGAGCCTTAGCAACTCGTTCTTAGGGACTACCCCCCTTGGCTTCGTTAAGAGTAGGCTAAACAGAGGAGTCAAGAGCAGGTGACAGTACCTGACTCAAGACTTGCCCCCAAGGGCACACCGAGTAGCTTGAAGATTTCTGCTGCGTTTTTCTCTGTAGGTGTGTGTGAGGCGGAAACATATGGCACACTCAAATTGGAACAAATTTGCACAGTTCACTACCTGCTATGCAGGTCATCCATATGGTTGTATGGCCCTGTTCCATATGGCTATATCGATATGTCCATACAAATCCGTATAACAATACAAATTTGTTATGTATGGAGTTGAACACTGCCCTTTGCCCAATGTTATTAGAACCCAACCGGTTTTGAAAAAACCCACCGGTTGGACCGGTTTACAAGCTTCACCGAGTCAAATCATGCACTCAAACCGTTTTTGGCATGTTCCATACAAAATTGGTCGGTTTCAAGGCTGAACTGGCCGATTACATACAAAACCGTCTAGTTTTCTCCAACTGACCGATTCTGTACAAAACAGCTAATTTCAAATTTTTTCAATAAAATAAAAAAATAGGGTCCACGTTTGAGCTGTTTAATTGACCCACAACACTTCTAATGTTATAAAAGGAGGCTCCCACCCTCCATATAAATAACATTTAGTTGTGGATGGACTTGGGCCCTCTTCCACAACAAGAGGATGTGAACATTGATGTTGCAGGTAGATAAGTGCCTTCAGGCCTAGGGGAGTCGAGCAATGCTCATGTTGAAGGTGTAGATGATGACTCTGAGTCTGAGCATGAGGACTCAAATAATTCTGATACATGATTAGAATCATTAGATTGTAGATTCTAGAGCAGTCATATGCTTATATTTGTACTTTAGAGGCCATTTACAACCTCTTTGTTGATGTATTTTTCTTTAGATATGTATTTGCAGTCGATGCTATTTTGGTTTTATACACTCTTGTTATATACATGAGAAACTTTGCATATCCGTGTACAATGGTTTGAAGTCACATGGATGCACATGGATATAGATGTATTTTTTTTAAATATGAATGTTTTATGTATTTTTGCTCAACCGGTTTATTGATCCGGTTTTTGTCCAGTTCCGGTCCAGTTCCGGTTCCCAGGGTCAGCCAGTTTGACCACTGATTCGGTTCTGATAACATTGCCTCTGCCTGGTTGCTGAACTGGCTCCTCTCCGATGCTCTATATCAGCCAAACCAAACTGTCTTTGAGTGAATAATGAATGTGTCTTGACCCTCTACCTTGACTTGCCTTTATACTTGAGCTGAAACGCTAGCCTCTCAGTGAGATGTACGGTTGAAATTAATCTAAATCACTAATATCTTAAAAATACACTTTATAGACTCAACAGGTAAATATATGACTTTCACTTTATTACCAAAGTGAATTACAAAAAAAAATGGACTCGAACGACTTACTGCACGTTTAACACTAACTGTATGCGGAAGTTCCTGTCCTAGCTACAAACATCAACAACCTACCCCTGGATAAACTGGAGAGGAATCAACTAGGCCCATCCTCATTCAACATACTATAGCAGTGCTTTCCTAGAGCTTTGCAAAAGAAAACAAGAACCAGAACATTCATAGACGAGCTTCAAAGTTCATATAGCAGGGTTCATTTCAAAAGATTCAATGATCAAGTTACAGCACAGCTTTTACTCCTGTAATATTAGGACAATTTTATGAAAGATGACAGAATTGCCAGATAATAAATAGCAAATAGAGTCAATGGAAGTCGGAAGTTGCAAGATACTTGAGACAAATTAATTTAAAATTTTCAGTCTATCTGGAAAACTAAGGCAGCCTTAAAATTGGACTTTTTGAGGTGGATGGCACCAATGAAGTTGTCAAAACATGGCTTCATTCTTCTGGTCTGACTAATGTCCTCTATCACATATGTAAGGGAGGAAATCAACTATGCCTTTGCAGGATAGACAGTGGCCCACTGTTTATGGCAACTGACTACATCATAACCTTCAACTCTTGTTGTTGGGTCAGTTCTTAGGAAAGGAGCAGATTGAGGACACTTGGACAATTAAAAAGCCCTATAGAAAACTTGAATCATTCATCTTACAGGACTCTCCTTCCTGTGCAAATGAAGATGAGGAGTGGCCTCAACCAAGGACTCCACTAAATTCCAGATGGGGAACATTTCAGCCTACAATGCTGACTTAACTACCCATAATGCACTCAGGATAATATTTTTAAGAGAGATGTCGACTCTCTGCTCAGTCGGCAAAAGGCTGAACACACTGACATTCCTTGCCTATGTAAGGAAAGGATGTCCATCAACAGCTCTTCCATTCCATCATGTAACCTTTCATGTCATCTTGTTAAAATGTTAATGTAATATAAGATGCATTTTCTCCCAAAAGAAAGACTCAAAAAAGTGAACAGAATCATAGACCAAGATTTTAGAATTATATAAAGAATCATTTGTATTATTCATTATCCTTGTCAAATGGGTTTTCCACAAGAAAAATAGAAATTGTATGATCAATGCTTCCTCCACAACATCAAATAACAGCCTTGATTAAAAACCATGTGCTAGAAGAAACTTTCAATAGAAGATACAGAGAGAGAGAGAGTACTCCCAGGCTGGTGCAACTTTTTGGCTCCATATGCCCTGCAAATTTGAAACAAAGGTTCCAGGTCGAGATGATGAAATAAGCAAATATCGTCCATACTGAAAGAGGAGAGTCACTAAATTTGGGTCCTCGTCATTTGCAAATGCATTTACTCTGTCTGCTGTTGAGATATTCCCCGAAAATACATTTTGTGGCTTCTCTGCAGAAGGATGATATTCATTCCTATTTGTGATGTTCAAAATAGAAGTTCCACTATTCTGAGAACTCTTTTTAGAACTCTTTGAAATCTGAAGTGAAACTCGATGAAAAAGTTGTTGATAGTCTATCAAATGAGATGCATAAAGTTCAGAAAATGACATATCTTTAATGGAATTCAGGGTAGCTGATGTTGCAGCTACTGGATCCTTTTTAGACTCTACAGGATTGGTGAAAGGACCATCATATGAAGATGATGCTGCTAAAAGCAAAACAGCCCAGTTTGAACCTTCAACTTTGAGATTCTTTTCTTCTATGCTGGATACAACACCTGCATCAGCACTTATGTGCAATTCAAGAATGGCACAAAATTTTATTCCCTGTCTAACTTCACGCATGTCATTTTGGGGAGGCGTCCTTATGCCAGGACACTGACCTTGCATAATAATTTGATTTTGACCATTTGTGTGCGATTCATAATGCAAGGGACTATCAAGAGCCACTGTAAAAGAAACGGCACCTGTTTTGTTTGAAGATATCTTTATAGCAATTACTTGATGTGGATGGGATGCAAAAACTTCCCTCGTAAACTCTATACCCTCAGCAACATACTTCACTGTAGCTTTTGCTGTATCTAAATCCAACTCCCTTTTATAGCTATTAGCATCAAAACCTTTATGAGAAGCACCAAAATCTAGTTTGATGTCACCCAGTGGCTGATAAACCTTCCATCACAAACAATTAAAAGAAACTCAAATGAGTTATGTGGCAAGACATTCAGTTTATCTGAAAAAATTAGACTAAATTGCTTTCCTACTAGCTTAATACTTTTTTCCAAAACTTATGAGCACAATCACTGCTTTTCTACAATTGTTCATTTATACTAATATCTCAACTGAGATATGCAGTCTCTTCTTTGACTATTCTTGTATTACAAACTTCTGAAATAAATATATTCAAATGACATGCATTTTCGCCAAAATATAAAAACATATTTAGAAATTTACTGTAATCTAGCTTAAATTTTTTATGGCAACTACTGTCATTACAAGGGAAAAGAATATATATTTTACATACATCAAGAGATCATGAACTCGAATGAAAATAGCATTGCAACAGTATCCTAACACTGTCTTCCTGGAACCTGTTCTATTTCCATTAGAGTTCAAAACTTCAAACAAACTTCTTTCTAGACATCACAAAGAAGAGTTCACATATACCCTTTTTCTGAGAATGAAACTGATTAGTAGTTTATTATAATTACAAAGCCCCAGGAAAATACATCTTATAAATAGCAGACAACATTGTTATCATGTCATTCTGAACAGCTAATTTTATGTTGTTTAGGATATCATTATGTATGTGTTTGCCATTCTGCAACATTGGCAGGAACTATCTGTGCCTTTTTTAGCAAGTACAGAGCAACTAATAATATCTACTGGCATTGAATATAAAACATATGCAGAAGACAACAAATGTTGCCTGTATCATACATAATTTGGGTAGAACTGCAAGCATAGAAATGAGAAGTTTCTGGTCATGCAGCTACTCCAAATTTATAGTCCTAAAGAAATGAACAATCATTTGAAAATCTACATGAGGGCACAAAGTTGGCAACTTAGTCATGTCCATAAACTTCTTGTTTGGAGAGCCCTGAGACTTTAAGATACTGCGGCTCCCAGACTTGTCGATCTCTTTTGTTACGTTTCTTTATGAGATGATTATTGGTAGAGTCTGTACTAAAATGGGCAACACAGATGACACACACCACATGATAGGAGTCACTCAAGGGTGTCCACTCTCACACACTTTTAACTTTATATTGATGAACTAGAGGATCTCATTTAAAAATCCATGAGCAATGCTGGCAGCTTTCCTCTCTTCAGGATATACATTGTCATTTTACTGTTTGCAGATAACATTGTCCTATTCCACACAACTGCAGGACACCAAACACAGCTGACCACTTTAAGCTGGTATTCAGATCAACCTTGCAAAAACAAAGATCACGGTCATCAACATGTCTGACAAGATATCAACTACTATTCTCACTTACAAAGGGCAGGACATAGAAATGGTAAATCCTACACTTACCTTGGAATGGTATCCTCGTCTTTTTTTCCTGATACTGGCAGTAGAATCAAATTTCAAGGTTAAATAGAGAATATGCCTGTGAAGCATTAAGTTTAACAACCACGAAGATACCATGTTTCCATATCCAAATTCAGGATATTCCGGTTAAGATTTGTTTCTTCCACACCCTCGTGACACCTTACCTCCTTTATGTAAATTTTCCTTCAAAGCTCAAACTAGGGCTAAAACAGTATATTTAAATTGTTTACTAAAATAACCACACACATGAACTTCTTTACTAGTATGCAGCGGAATATAAATAAATGAGAACCATTCACAATAGCAATCACATCAAATAAAAACGACACAGTCTTTTTGGGTATAAACCCCCAGACAAAACCCAAGATGGGAAAACCGGTGCAGCAGTATGAGAAGATATTTTATTAAGAAAATATGAAGCTTTTACAATATCAGAAAATCGATTTATGCCCAAGATGGAAAAATCGAATCACACAAATCTACCGAGAAAAACTTGTAAGGTGGCAAGTTTCCCAAGGAAGTTGTGCGGCCTACTGTTGTATGTCCTATACGGAATCCGTACGACCTGCTGTACGGATCCGTACGGACTGTACGGCCTGCTGCTTTGCGGTTGTGCACCCGATATGTTGTACATTTGTACGGCCTGCCTGCTGTACAGTTCACCTCCGCCGAATCCTCGCGTCTCTCTCCTCTACAAATTCGGGCTGCCTTCACAAGATTGGTGCTCCTCCGTCTCTGTCGGAATGCAAATGTCCTTTCCACCAATTGATATTTTTCTTATAACTCAATGCTAAGCGAAAACCCTAATCTCACTATAGATCTATGGATGAAATCCTCTGGTGAAATTGGATGGCCAAGATTAGATCTAGCCATCACTTAAGTATTTTCATTTACACTTTATAAAAAGTGTTTCATAAAGTCAATCAATAATTAGATCACTTTAATTTATTTTCCAAAGTAAACTTAGGAAAAGTAAATTAAATACAATTGGCTTCGTGTTTTGAGTCTTTTACATGCAGGAAGACCTTTCTTGTTGTCACTTTCTAACACTTTACAGTTGTAAAGTTTGGAATCTAAACTCTATAACTAAGGTAAATAGATTATCGCCATCAACATGTTTGAGGAGGCGTCTAATACAACTCTCACCCTGTGTTATTTGGGAGCGGAAGCGAAAGCGAGAAGTGGAAGTGGAAGCGGGAGCGAAAAGCGAAATTTTCAAAAGCTTTCGGTCCGGTAGAGTTTCGGAAGCGTTTTTTACATTATATATATTGATGCATATATGTCAACAAATGCATGTAGAATGTTGAATTAGCTATGGAAAGCACAAAAAACCAGTGTTCCACAGGGACGCTTCCCGCAAGGTCAGGGACGTGTTTCGGTGTTTCCTGCGTCCCGGGGATGGCAAATCAGCAAGCGAAAAGTTTCGGGACGTCTCACTTTGGTCAAAACTCGACAAAATGTTTCGCTCTGCAACGAACCTTCTGGGCATTCCGCATAAAACTCTGAAACTTCTAGGCATCTTAGACGGAACTCAGAAACTTTTGGGCGTCTCCGACAAAACTCTGAAACTCCGACAAACCTTCTAGCCGTCTCGCACAAAACTACAACGAACCTCCAAATCATCACGAATTGTGTAATGTGTTTGCATTATTAATCTTTCTGATTCTGATTTACATTGCATGATTGCAAAATGATGAATGTAGTATTTGGTAATTTACTAATTTGCATGGGTTGAATTGTTATTGTTGGAAATTATATTTTTCATATTTTCGTATATTTTTAGAATTTTTATGACCTCGACATCCCCTCGCCCCCCCTGAATTTCCTTAAAATTTGGGGGTGGTGTCCATGCGTCCCAAATGTGTGTATCCCCGCTCCCGTGTCCCGTCATCCCGAAACCTTGGGAGAACATTGATAAAAACATGAAATAACCATAGTACCATATGACATCATTCATTAATCATCAATCATCTAGTAGTGAGTTTGTCAACAATAGGTCTAGTATCCATAACATAACCTTAAAGCTTGAAATTTTCAATATATAAATAGGCTATAAACTAGGGATTCTTAAAAAACTAATTTTGAGGCCACCAATGAATAGGCTATAAAACTAGGCTATAAGCTACGTATTCTTCAAAAACTAGTTTTGAGGCCACCAACATCAAGTACATCGAGGGGTTTATGCGTTTGATTAAATGCCAATCCCATACCCTCATACATGATAGAACCCAATTGTAACATTGCAATCCTGAAATCCTAAAAACTGTTAAGTCCGTTGAAATTTGAATGGGATTAAATCTTCTACTTTTTGCATTTAAAGTCTAATGAGGTTGGAACCACTATCAAACATCCTGAAACAATTAATGGTAATGTTAAAAATTGAAGTAATAGGATAGAAATTGAAAGATAAGGAAAATGTCAACTTTTACTTTAAGAATTTAATAATACCTTTTAATGCTACTAATGATTACTAAGGTTAGGATTTTTGTTATTAGAGTAGGCTTTTCCTCATTTATATAGTATTAGTATGGACCTAGGGTTAGTTCCCCCCAACACATTGCTTAACCTTTTTTTCTTTTAAGAAAAATTGAAAAAAACAAGAAGGAAACGTTTTTTTGCAAGGAAACAAGCATCCCGAATACGCTCCCATATGGAAGCGTTTAGGAAGTGTTATCACCTAAGTTGCACTTAGGGGATTTCCAGTGAGCCTCTTTTCCTTCTACCTATCATGGACAGAGTATCATACGAAAACATATGACGGACCTTTTGCCATGATACAAAGTGTTGAAGACTTGGAATTGCTTCTAGAACATTTAAGTGAAGAAGAGGTCCATGATACTCCCATTGAAGAGCTTCCTAATGTTTTCATAGACAACGTCGAATGTGTGGAAATCCCTCTAAGTTATTTGAGAAAGGAAGAGATTAAGAGGCTTATTAAAAAATATGATGCCTCTCTCAATACACAGCAGGATTCTGAAGATGGGCACAATCTAGTTGAAGAAATTCATGAAGAAACGTCATATGAAGATATTGAAAACCATCCTCATGTCACATCAGCAGAAAATAATGAAGATATGGAAATGCTAGAGGAGCCCATTGAGCAACAAATCCGAAGTGACCCCATTGAAGATATTGATAAAGGTCCCTTGATTGAAGATGTTATTAAAGGTCCTCTTCATTGTGCCATGATAGAAACCACTGAAGACTTGAAATATCTTCAAGATTGTTTCAACGAGGATGATCACATGTGTATTCCAGATTTACCTCAAGAAGAAACCCTAACGAAAACTTATAAAGATAATTATGATGAGATCTATATGGTGTATGATGACACTCCTCCATGTCCTCCTCATGGTGATGAGAGTTTGGAAAGTTCTTTCCCTTGTAACATTTTTGAAGCCAGACATTTTAAAGAAGATTATGGTGAGCATAAGGATGAGTGTACCAAGGAATGTGATGCCATGGATGAGGACTCCCCCATATTTGATCAAATTATGGATGATGATTATTGGACATGCATTAAGAAGCCCATTTTTTATGTATCGAGAGAAGAGAGTGTCCATTTGGAGATCTTTGGAGATCTTGATATGGAAGATGATCATGTAGAGTTCTCATATGATCATTCAGAATCACACACAAGTGTTAGCAGTAAAGACCTGGGAAAGCAGTGGATTGAACAGTCAGATTCAATTCAGCCGATGGAATGTCAATCTTAGCCTACATCTTCACATTCAGAGTTCCCTCATGATTTGGGGCATCCTGGGGCTTACACAGAGAGTTATCAACCGAGAAGCCCTTTTGATATGTATGATGGAGTTGTTGATCTTCCTCATAATATAGATATCTACATTAGCCCTATCCAGGTTTGGATAGAAGAAGCCTGCAGAAGCACATGCCAGTTTGGGAGGCAGTTTGATGAAGTTTTACATGCCTATGATTTCTCATCCATCCTGCCCATCCTGAATATCCGAACAGGTTTGCATTTTCTATTAAAGATATCCTTGGTTTACATTACAATGTTCCCCCAAGGTTCCGGGACGGCGGGACGCAGGTTCGGGGAGACGCACTTTCGGGACGTGTGGAGACCAGCCCCAAATTTTAGAGAAGTTCAGCGGGGACGGCGGGACGCGATAGTCATAAAAATTTTAAAAATATTAAAAATATAAATCCCAACAATAACAAACATTCATCATTCTAGAATCTACAATCATGCAATGTAAATGCAAAATTCAAAGTGCAAACACATTACATGATTCATCAAGATTATCATTATATTAATAATAATTTATAAATATATTATATATCAATATGAATCTATGATTAACATGCACATTATATTTGATAATCTTCAGATTTGACTTTTAAGTGTTGAAAAAATGAATCAATGATACTAGATAGTATGATAGTGTATTTGTTTCAGGGCCATTGATAGTTTAGAATTATATAATATACTTTAGGTTAGACATTGTAAATTACATTTAGTTTTTGTTATTTTTGTTTATGTTTTAAATTTAAAATTTTATAATTATTTAGTTTTTAATATTTTTTTATGTTTTAAATTTAAAATTTTAATATATAAGTTTATAACTTTATAAATAATAAAATTTTAAGTTTTTTTAAATGGTTTTAATTTTTTTTAATAATTTATTTAATTTTTTTTAAATTAAGAAGAAGAAAAAATTTCGGAGTTTCGGGGAAGTTTCGGAGTTTCGAGGCGGGACGCCCACAAGTATCGGCGAAGTTTCGGAGTTTCGGCCAAGACGCCAGGAAGTCCCCCCAAGTTTCGTCGCCCATCAAAACGTTTCGGTCCGCGTCTCGCCAAGTTTCGCCAAAAGGGGGACGTCCCGAAACGTTTCGGATGGAGTTTCGGAGTCCCCAGGACGCGAGAAACGTCGAAACGCATCCCTGACCCTCCGAGACGCGTCCCCATGTAACATTGTTATTAAGTGGGAGGATGACGTCAAGCATGAGGAAAACGCGAACATGGTTTGAGGGGTTGCGCTAACCAAAGAGTGGACCCCCCTTTTATATCCACGTCACAATTTGAAACTTGGTTTATATGTTGTTTACCATACTTTGTTTATTTATTAAGTAAGCGAATAATCATTTCGTGGGTGACGTCAAATGAGAGGATTCACACTAGCATGGTTTGCGCTACTTTAAAGGTGGGACCTCCCTTCATCCAGGTCATTTTAAACATTGGCTTGGTTTAATAAATTTGCCATAACTTAAAAGTGGACAAATAAGCGAATAGTTGGTTGGTGAGACTCTCACGCATGAAGAAGCCATACACTCACGCGAGGTGAGAGGGTGACTTCATCTTCAGTGGTTGGTATGTGTTGTAGGTCTTTGATTTGTTGGAGGAGTTTGGTGAGAGAGGTGTCAATCACCTCCTCTTTTCAACTCAGTCCAAGCTTAGTCTAACTCAGTTACACTCCGAGTTGATCTTCAGTGTTGGGGGGTCTCTCTTTTCCTATTTAAGCGGGTCACTTCTCCATTGTTAAGAATCGAAAGGTAGAGCCTCTGCTTGTATACATTGTAATAGTTTTCTTAAGTATTGTGAATAAAAGTCTTTGGAGGCAATTTCTATGCTTCCATATTAGATCTAGCATCTAAGCTTATATTAAAGGTAGATCTAATGTCTAAAAGTTTCTATTTCTAGTCTGCTTCAAAGGTACATTTAAAATACTAGATCTAGTTACTTTTTTCTTTTTTCCGCAAGTGTAGAATTTTGAAAATTAAAAAACTATGTTGCCAGGGTACACATACACATACCAGGTACTTGAGTACTCGTAGGGTACATCTCCTTCCGTACCTTGACATACCCCATACTGGGTCCACGTACCCAAGACTTCGTTATTAAAAAAGGGGTACTTATAGGCGAAATGGTACGTCGTACCCTGTGTTTGGATACTCTGGGGGTACGTCAGACTCAATAAATTGCAATTCATTGGAGATAATGTAATGAACCCCCACCAAATCTGAACTAATTTTTTGCTAACTACGTATGGAGTCTGGTTCGGGACTTATGTACACTTTGCAACACTGTTCAAATTCCATTGAATATTGTCCAAATATGGTAGATTGATTTTACATTGATTTACAATGAATGTTTTTATGGTTTTGTGTTCAGCACTCATGGAACATAATTTGACTACCAAATGTGCACATAAAAATATACATATGTATTTAATATTGAGAAATACACTCACATCAACGCAATATATATTTGGCAATTTTCAATTTTTTATTGCCTGTAACAACAGTACAAATATGTGTTTAAAATAAGATTCCAAGTGTACTTTCATGTCCGAGTTTGATTCTCTGTTACAGCTTCCTAGTACAATGATTTATCAAATTTTATGTAACTTCTAGTCTTCTAATTGATATCTATTGAGTCTATGATTTATCGAATTCTATGTTTCAAATTTTCAATATGAATGTTCATTGTTCAAATAATCATCGAATTTATAATTATGAATCATGATTCATAGTTTATGAAGAAATCCATATGCATGTATAATGTGACCATGACATATATATATATATAGTACCCCCGACGTACCCAATTACCCTTTTCAAAAAGAAGCGTCACCGTATCTGTACCCGTCCCCGTCCTCGTACCCGTACCCAAGTTTCCTGGCAACTTAGTTAAAAAAGCTTGTTGAAGGACTTTTGTGCATCTTAAATTTGTATCTAGCAGTTTAGTGATTGAGATTTGTTTGCCATTCCCTTCAAGAGCAAAGCAAAGATCCTAAGAAAGCAAGCTTACTAGCTTGCCTTACTTCGTTTTTTCCTTTTTTTTCATTTGGTTGTTACTTAGAATTTTTTGGGCAAACTTTCAAAGTTTTCCAAAAGCACTCTTAAAGTGCTTTTGGGCACATTCCACTAATATTTGTAGGTTGTTTTTTGCAAGTTTGCGATAAAAAAGAGGGAAACTCTAGCAAATTTTCACAAAATCGACAAAAAAGAAGCTTCCCCTCACATAAAAATTATTCTTTTTACAAGTTGTAAGCCTTTGGATCCCAATTTGAGGACCAAAGTGCACTTTCTTTAGCATCATTGTAAAAAAAAAATAAAGTTTCAGTAGGCTCATTAGAGCCGGGTCCCCATCCCCCTGGGGGGTTTTGTGTCGGTGCATTTTTTTCTTGTTTTCTTTATATGCTGTTAGCGTAGTTTTTTTATCCAACCAGCAGTTGGCAAATTGTCAAGCTTAGACGAAGTCTAGCACTTCGAATGCTTAGACTACTCTGATTGCTTTGATAGGTTCGCCTCCGCAAGTCAGCCTCGACAGGTTTTCCTCGATAAGTTCTCCTCGACAGGTTCGCCTCGACATACCACATACCAACATGCCTTGTCAATATCGACAATTGTCAAACATCGACATAATGTCTCTGTCTTCCAATCGTCTGCGACGGTTGAACTTCTAAACCTGTTGCCCACCTATTTCGACTAGGTGGCAACTCCATGTACATGAGAATGTACATAATTGTACAAATTATACCTTGGAAAAATCGGAGGATTTTTCCATTTCTGCAGGGCAATTGCCCCTTTGTAAAACGAAATGTCCGCTCCCCTGCGTGGGAAAATTAATGTAATTATATGTGCTAGTGTGGGTCATATGATATGGACGCCACACCATGGAACTGGTTATTAGGGAAGTCCCCTCATCGAGTGTTTTTTCCCTTTCCAATTAATCTTGTTGTTTAAACGATTTTAATTGGTTTGGTTTTTCACTCAAAATCCTCCAAAGTGGTGACGGGCGTTCTAATAGTAAAGTCCATGGGGTGGCTAAGGGTTCAAAATGTTCTTCGTGACCATGCTAGACATTTGTATAGAGTCTTGCCGAGTTTCGTTATGTTGTTGTGTTTTTATTTATTTTTTCTAGTTAATTAATGTCACCCCTTGGTGGTTAATTAACTAAGTTTTGATGTAATAATGTAATTGCTCAAGCACTGGCACTTTGTAATAGGGGCTATGAATGCAAGGTAAATTGCTATGAAACCCCCTAAGCCACTGCTTCGAGTCCCATGTCATTCTGATAAGGGGTTAAGGAGATAGACCATTTTTGGCTAAGCGAGGTCTATTTTTCCTAGGGAATTAATTAATTTCCTTAAGTCAAAAATTTAAATTATTTGATTTTGAAGGAAAAAATCAAATAAGGCCATGGTAATTAAGTTTGGGAGGTGGCTAATCATAGTTAATTTTTTAAACCCCCCATGGTCAAAATAAATTTTTGAAGATTTCTCAAGTGGTGGGGTCCTCCCTCTTGTCTTAATAAAAGATTAAAAAATTAAAGATCAAGAATTAAAAAATTTAAAAAAAAAAAATTAAACATTAGATTAAAAATTAAAATTAAAGTAAAAGATTAAATATATAAAATAAATAAATAAAGATAAAAAGATAAAAATTTAAAAAAGTTTTAAAATAAATAAAAGAATAAAAAGATAGAAATTTTAAAAATAAAAGATAAAAATAAAAGAATAAAAAGATAGAAATTTTAAAAATAAAAGATAAAAATAAAATAATAAAAATATAAAATATAAAATATAAAAATTTAAAAAAGATTTAAAATAAATAAAAGAATAAAAAGATAGAAATTTTAAAAATAAAAGATAAAAATAAAAGAATAAAAAGATAGAAATTTTAAAAAATAAAATAATAAAAATACAAAATATAAAATATAAAAATTTAAAAAAGATTTAAAATAAATGAAAGAATAAAAAGATAGAAATTATAAAAAGTAAAAGATAAAATAAAATGATTTAAAAGATTAAAAGTAAAAAGATAAAAATAAAAAGTAAAAGATTAAAAGATTTAAAAGTAAAAAGATAAAAATAAAAAGTAAAAGATTAAAAAATTAAAGATAAAATTAAAAATAATAAAATTAAAAATTGAGTCAAAGGAGGCCCCACTTGAGTCATGGAAACCCTAGATCTAAGGGTTAAGCTTTATTATGACATGGATTAAGCACCCTGGCCATTGATTAAAAAATAATTTAAGGGTGTGAATTAATTGAGAAGAATGGAAAGTCAAATACCTAGATCTACTGGTGGAGATTAAACCCTAGATCTAGATCTAATCTCAGCCATTTATCTTCAAAGGGTTGGGGTTTGCCTCAACTATATAATGAGGGTCTCACTCCCTCATTAGACATGATCTCTCATGCTATTGTTATGCTGCCGGAATTTCTTGCTCTCATATTCTCTTGCTATACTTTGTATTGAAGATTTGCCCAAGTTGGGCCATTGAATAAAAATTTCTTTGGAGGAATACTATGCTGCAATCTCTTTCATGATCCGAATCTTTGTAAGGTAACCTTGTATTTGTCTTGTTTGCATTTATTGTATTTTTCTAGTTAGCTCTCCACAAAGTGTTTTGTGGAGAGATTAAAGAATAAAAGGGTTTTTATTCTTTCTTATGAATGATTTAACATTTCTTTCAAAGTGTTTTGCAGGAAGTGTTAGGTATTCATCTCTAGGATTACAATAGTTTTTGCAGTCATAGATTTATTTGCAGGTTATTCAAGCAAGGAGATCTCTCCAAAAAAAAAATATCATTCCGGCAATATTTTCAATTCGGCCATCTACTTTCAGCATGTTTAAAACATGGTTTTATTCACTGTTTAGTGAATATAACCCTTGTTTTAGGGCCCTAACCTCTTATATATTAGTTTGCCCTTTTATTTCTGCTATTTTCACATCATTTAGATGGCTAGAAACTCATTTTCCAGCCCTCTAAATACCATATTACTGTCACTTTTACATTCAGAAATTTTTTTTGTAAATTTGTAATTGTATAAATACCAGCTTATATTTATTTACACTTTGAGCTTAATCGTGGTATCCCTCGTCTGAGATCAAGCAATTGTGATCAGAACGCGAAGCGCTCAGAGTAGTAAAAAATATTTGTCTCTCATATTTTTTATGTAAATTTGTAAATCTTGTGCTAATATTTTAACAACAGTTTTAGTATTGTTTTTATGATTTCCAGCGAAGAATAGCTCGCTGGTTTTTGACAGGTTATGCATGTTTAAAGGAGAGTTGCTGCCCAAAAGAACACAAAATTTCCTCAAACTTCAACCGGCACAAAAGGGGTTCCAATCCTCACCTCTTTTCCATATTTTTTCTGATTATTGTAAACCCCAAAGAGAGTCTCTTGGGGTATTCTTCAAAGCTTATAAGCTTTTGTAATCTATCATAAATAGAGTAGGAAGTAGAGTAGGAAGTAGGCTAATATTTGCTTAAGTTTTTTCTGTTTATGCAAATTTTATTTTTCTATTAAAGTAATCATACAACCCATTAAACCTGTGTATCCTCTATCCACTTGTCATCTCCCTTTAGGGAATTCAAGCTGGATATGAAAAACAGGGGAAGTGGGGGCTTAGGTAATTAGAATAACATTCATTTTTACCCACTACAATCAAACACTTTATTTCCCAAGTCATATTGGTGATTACTTTAAAATAAACCTTGCATATTAACCATCAAGATTAAAACTAACTTTTTAAAAATTACCAACAACTTCCCACATCCTGCTCCTCTACTCGGTTATCACCCTCCGGGGTACTCCGAGATACGACCAGGGGAAAGGGAAGTCTTAGTTTAATAGGCATCCATCTAGCGATTTTCGAATTAATTAAAAACAGTGACTCGAAAGCTGGAAGGGGTAGTAGACCGAGGGGGTCTCTAGGCGCATCGACGTCCTCCTTGTGAGCACCGGGCCATTGGGGTTTGACCTGTGAGCTAGGGGTGGGCTTTGCTCCCACCTGTTGAGCGCAACAGCAATCCCTCTTCGGTTTGAGAAGAACTAGATCGGGGTAGTCACACCACCGGATCTAAAACTTAATCCAAGAAGAACAACTTTAATAAAATCGACTAAAATAAACCAAGAGACAATTCAAAACCGGTTCTACAACATCTTCTATTTTCAAGTACTCTTTATTTCCAACAATCCGCACTACATTTTTTTATTCCAGCACTTTATTTTGCAGTTGCATCTATTTACTTTCAATCTTGCAAATGGTCATGTGGTAGATGCTTAACTGCTTAAGTTCTTTCCATACTTTTTAATTTACTGCTGGTTTGATAACTTTCATTTATAACATTTTTAGCCATATTGTAAATCTGGTTCATGATCCATACTGGTAGATAATCTGTACATTGTTGAATGTTTTATTTCCTTATTGTTTATAATTATTTGGTTTATTCATATATTTCATTGTTAAACACTTAAGCCATAAGTTCAATCATAGCTTAAATCTCTAAATTGTTTTTTTTGTAATCTTGTAAAGTGGTAATTTATTTTGACTCCATTATCTAGGCACTGGTCTTGTTTTATATAAGGTCTTAGCCTCATTCTGTAAACGATCCCTTTAATTAATCATTAATTAATTAATAAACCTGGAACATAGTCTTTCCATAGGGACTACCCCCCCTGGCTCTGTTGGGATCTTGCCTAAACGGAGGAGTTGCGGACTGAGGTGACAGTGGTCCCCAGCTCTCACTTGCCCCCAAGGACACACATAGCAGGTTGTGACTTTCCTGCACCTTAAAGTGTGAATTAGGCGGCAACAAAACCATTACAACTTCTTTGTAACTGAACGTAATGGGTAGTCACCCAAGCGTCTTAGCATCCCATATACGCATGTACACTAATGTAATATAGGGCATTAATTCTAATTCCTCCATCTATCATGGAGAAGAAGTAATAAATTGGTTCGAATTCTTGTATATTGTCTGTTCGTATATTTTCTGTCAACCTAAGTGTATTTCCTGCTTTGTTAGTTCTTCTTATATGCTTCTGCCATAAAAGAGCTCGACTCATTTAGTCGACTATTGTCCCCAACATGCACATGGGCATGGCCTAGATCATTGGTATCAGAGCAAGATCTTGTGCAAAACTTAAGTTACATAAGCACTTCCATCGAAGTTATTTAACTTAAGCCTATTCAAACACACTCGCAAACTCAGCAAAACAACTAGACACTTCCTTCGACTTCAGAAAAGATGGCCGAAGAAGCAAACGGCGACCAATGAGTCATACCACTCCTTTCAGTCTCTCAAAGATTGCATTATCTATTGTCGCATTGTGTTCCGCCTCGTCAAGTCAATACTGCCAAGTCTTCGATCGTGCCGCCTTATGTTCAAAAGGGAAACTGTTTTGAGAGTTTACACTTGCAGTCAAAACAACTTTTTTGAGTCAGTTACTTTTGAGTCAGTCCTATGGTTACATCATACTCAACATTCCAGAACTTTGTTCCAAGTTTCATGTCGTTGATGTGGGATTCATCATGGCCCTCCTTCGACGAGACTATTCCTGTCGACATCAACTCATCATCCGGGAAACAGTCTTAGAAACAAGTTTAGTACCTTGAGATCAGTATGCCTCAATGACAGATTCTCTCGCTCTCGACAAAGGTTCACATCATTGACCTTTGATCGAAAGATTCCGCTGGGTGTTTGACATCAAAACATCTATTCACACTCAGTAGATTGTACTAGGGTACCTTGGGAATCATTGACATTAATGGTGATCTCCCTCGCACTTGTTAACGGTTCACATCATTGGCCAGTAATCAAGTGGTTTCTACCATGTTCGACTTTAGAACATTGTAATCACATGGATAGAATTGTACTTTGTGGAAGACGAGACAAAGACCCTGGGTATTTGTTAAGCACTCGTAGCTTTCTCTCCAGGTTGCGATGGAGTATATTCTATGAAGTACCAACATGGATCCATATTTGTATGGTCGTGGCTATGCTCAAACTTGCGTCTGTATGACATAAATCTACATTGTATATTAGTAGCTATGTCCAAGTTTGAGTCCTCTATCACATGGATCTACGTTGTATTCTAGTAGCCATGGTTGTTTATTCCTCTCATGGATCTGCCTTGTATTGGTCTGCATCCATGATGAGGCTACATTTACTCGTGAGTCAAAGTATTGATGTATTGCAAATGCCTACTCGATGATACTCTCCGATCAAGCTGGCTCTTACCTCGAAGTGATAACTTGCTCTATCAAAGCTCTTGCCTATCGTATCCCTCTAGCCTCATGCTTTGGGGGGCATTCTGTTATACCCAAATCCTGTCACCAGCATGTGATAAGATCTCTAACACCTTTATTTGCCCTCAATCCCAAACATTGAAGTGAAAACAGTGCTCTAGATGTTGATCCTACATACAAAACTCCAGCATCGCTCTTATCCTTAAGCATATAAGCGGTACCTTATGCAGCACCGCCCGAGTTATGTGGATGACAGGCGGTGCCACCGCCTTTCACCTTTGTTTTTGGTGCAGTTCTCACCTTGCACCGCTCTGTCATAAGGGAGTATAAGCAGTTCCCTTGGTAAAAAATGAAAAAAATGAGGTTTCACGAGGCTTCTAGAACAAAAGCTTCATGGCTAGCCTTATTTATGCCTACTCACCTGGGTCAGTTAAGCTCGAGATCCATGCTTTGGGGATCTCATGGACACCTCACCCACCTATTTCTCAACCATTCCTATCCCTTTGAGCCCTATAAAACCAAGCTCATACTCCATGGTTGAGGGGAAAAGAAAAGAGTAGAGTTATGCTGCTGAATTAACATCCTGGCCTAAACCATTAGAGAGCATAGAGGAGCAAGTTGGAGCTATCGGGGATGAGATGTTAGTCTTGTGAAGGAGTGCATCGACACTAAGGCAAAACGGTTGTAAGCTCTTTCATTCATTTATTAATGCAAAGTTGATTTCATTCCCATATATCTGTCGTGTTATAATCTCACATATGTATTATCAGATTCCTTAGTCACTGATATGGATCTATGGATAGTTTTCTGGTATCTTTGATGTTGTTGTGTGTTTGATGTGCTTATGCAGGTCTGCAGGTCTTCCATCAGAGCTTTTATTCTAGGCATCTACAATTTCCAGGGAAAGTCTTCAACCTAGTTGTTACTCATTTGTTCTGGATCTAAACCATTTAGACCAAAGGAACAGCTTCTGTCCGCAGAAGGTGCTATATTCCTGATAACAGACACAGTTCTTAACATACAATATCAGTTGGATGAAGGATGGGCAGGAGCTAAGGATCACACGTCAATGCCGACTCGCCTACTTCATTAAGCCTTTCGAAGATGAATTACTCTGTGACGTGGCACCGCTTTCTGTAGCCGACGACATGTTCGGGAAACCTTACCTATGGGATCGACACGGTACATATCAGTCACGGCCTCAGAAGGTGATTGTCAAAATTCAGAATCAATGGTATGGCATACCAAAGCGACAACCCACATCAACAGTTGCTATGATATCTTCCAAACAAACAAAGAAGCTTATCAATCATGCTCAAAAGTTCGCATTAATCATGATAAAGCCTCAACATTCCAAGAAGACTACAACAAATGGTCGACTCACCGACCAACGCAGCTCCCGACAACAACAGATCGACAGCATTCTTGAAGAATACCAGAACGTATTTCAAGCACCAAACAGAGTGTCGCTGCATTGTCAAGTAAAACACTCCATTGAACTTGTTCCTGGTTCTTCATTACCTAACGCATCTGTTTACGACAATCCATTATCGAAAATGAAGAGATTCGCAGGCAAATCCAGGATTTGATCGACAAGGGTCATATCCGCCCCAGCTCCTCTCCTTGTGGAAGTCCAATCGTCTTAGTTCCAAATAAAGACGGGACTTGGCGCATGTGCATCGACTATCGGGCTCTCAACAAAATTACAATGAAGAATAGATACCCTCTTCCACGGATTGATGAACTCATCGACAATCTGAAAGGTGCTAAGTTCTTTACGAAACTCGACCTCAAGTCGGGATACCACCAGAATCCAATCGAGTCCACCGATGCATGGAAACGGCTTTCAAGACCAAGGAATGATTGTTTGAATGGTTAGTCATGCCTTTCGGCTTAACTAATGCACCTACAACCTTCATTAGATATATGGATGACCTTCTACGACCTTTCATCAATGAACGTGTCATTGTCTATCTCGACGATATCTTGATTTTCAGTCGATCATGGGAAGAACATGTCAAACAGATTCGACACTCTCCAGCAACATCGACTATATCTGAACATGGACAAATGCTCATTTGCAATGACCAACATCAAATATTTGGGGTATGTAATTGCCTCTGCAGAGATTCATGTCGACCCAAAAAAAAGTACAGATTCTCAAATATTGGTCCATTCCTCAAAACATTCATGAACTAAGAAGTTTTCATGGTTTGGCAAATTTCTATCGACGATTCATACTTGGCTTCAGTAACATCGCATGGCCTTTGAATCAGTTGACGAAAGGAAATGGGAAAATTGTCTTCAAATAGACACCAACGCAACAACAAGCTTTGTATTGCACCTGTACTTGTGTTATCTAATTTGCATCAGCCCTTTGAGATTGAGACGGATGCATCGGACTATGCCCTTGGCACAGTGATCACTGAGACAAGTCACCCAGTCGCGTTTCATTCCGAAACTTTCAGCGACACTGTTAGAAGGTACTCGACGTATGAAAAAGAATTGCACGTCATTGTGCAAGCTCTTAAGCAATGGAGACACTACATTCTTGGCAAGGAAACAGTCATCCTCACTGACCATAAACCTTTGCAGTTCGCTCTGTCCCAGTCGAAACTACAGACAACTCGACAACTCAAGTGGATTAATTACCTGCAACAATTTTAGTTGGTAATTAAGTATCAGAAAGGCAAAGCCAATGCCGCAGCCGATTGTTTCAGTAGACCATGCATTACTCTACTCTCTACAATGATGAGTATGCAAGGTTATGACACCACTACTTGGCCACAATTGTATTCGATAGACTGTGATTTCTCTGCAACTTATCGACAGCTTCAAACCGACACGTTGTCTACTATCGACTACTTATGAAAGGACACCTTGCTATACAAGCTTGGACACCTTTGTGTACCGTCCGGTGAGCACCAACGAAAGCTCCTTTGGGACATGCACTACAGCAAGACTGCAGGACATTTTGGAGTCGCAAAAACACTTGTTATCCTCCAAAAGTATCTCTACTGGCCTTCACTTAAATCTGACGTCAACAAGTACATTCGATCGAGTGTGGTTTGTGCCATTGCTAAACCGTCGAATCAACGACAATGACTGTACACACCCCTTCTAGTTCCTAGTCGACCATGGTAATCTATTTCTATGGACTACTTGACAGGATATCCTACTACCAAACATTAGCATGACGCAATATTAGTAGTCAACAAATTTTTCAAGATGGTTATACTCATACCATGCAAGAAGACTACAACAACACAGCAGACTGCTCAACTCTTCTTTGAACATGTGTGGAAGCATTATGGCCTCCCGACAACCATTATTACCGATATAGATGCTAGATTTTTCAGCACCTTTTGGCAAACTCTCTGGCAACAACTCTACACGAGACTTTCTTTGTCGACAACCTTCCATCCGCAAACAGACAGACAGACAGAAGTTGTAAATCACTTAGTCGTACAAGTACTTCGCATGTACAACCATAAGCATTGTCGAACATGGGATGACAGCCTTCCATACATACAACACAGCTACAATCGTGCTCAACACAGATCTACAAGCAAGAGTCTATTTGAGATCTATTACGGATTTCAACCCTCAGCGCCTATCGACTTAATCAGTTCCTCGACACATTCGAACGACACCGACTTCCAAGGACGAGAATTGAAGAAAGCATTGAAATTCAGAGATCACATCTACAACATCCAGAAGCAAGCACAGGAAACGTTGCAACGAGCAAATGCAAAAGCTAAGGCCCGACACGACAAGCATCGTATTCCTCATTCATTCCAAATTGGGGACCAGGTCTAGTTACATCTAAAGGAGGAGCGCTTCACTGGTCCATATAGAAAGATGAAACCCTTGCCCTTGCGATATGGTCCATATAGTATCCTTAAACAGATTGGAGTAAACGCTTTTCAGCTGAACATTCCTGCATGCATTGGCCTACATCCAGTTTTCAATGTAGATATACTTCGACCATACCATGCACCATTGTTGGAACAGCACGACATGTAGATAGCAGAACCAAAAGACATCAATCCAAATGTTCAGGAACCTCTTCTTTGTGACACCATTATGGGACAACGCATACGCCATACAAGGACGAACTCCATTCCCTTGTTTCAAGTGGCTAAAGCTGGACAGCTCCCCGCACAAGGAAAATGGTACTCTGCTACTGAATTGGCCAACAAGTTTCCTCACCTGAAGGAATACACAATGGAGACCATTGTTTCTTAAGGAAGAAGGAATGATCCAACCAACAGTTGGCAGATTGTCAAGCTTCGACAAAGTCTAGCACTTCGACTGCTTCGACAAGTTCGCCTCAACAAGTCCACCTCGACATACAGCCTACCATCATGCCTTGTCAATATCGACGATTGAACTTCTGAACCGTTACAACTTCTTTGTAACTGAACGTAATGGGTAGTCACCCAAGCATCTCAACATCCTATATAAGCATGTACACTAATGTAATATAGGGCATTAATTATGATTCCTCCATCTATCATGGAGAATAAGTAATAAATTGGTTCGAATTCTTGCATATTATCTGTTCGTATACTTTTTGTCGACCTAAGTGTATTTCCTGCTTTGTTGGTTCTTCTTATATGCTTCTGCCATAACAGAGCTCGACTCATTCAGTCGATTATTGTCCCCAACGTGCACCTGGTCACGGCTTGGATCATTTTTCGTTGTCATTTCATGCTTTATTTAAGTTTTGCAAAAGTAATTTGAATACTTACCCACTACGATATACCGACGTACCATAAGGGAAAATATTTGAGCAGTGTGGTAATTAAAAAAAAAAAATTGTTACGCACTGTTGAGTTTAAAATAAGCCCCCTCGCTTTCCCGAGTACAGTTTCATGGATAAGGGCTTGCCCGATACTGAATCTGGAAAGAGACTCCTGGGTTTTAATTTTTTGGTAATCGAAAAACTTGTTCTAAAACATTTAAAAGTTTACAAGGCCTTCATCCCCGTATGCTCTAATTACACTGCAGCTTCGTTTGATCAGTTGGTAGTATCAAAAAGGGATTTAAGTGACTAGCTTAATTAGTTTTCCACTTAAAAATAATTCTCTTCAGGAGAAAATCCAACGCCTCGAATTAAGCCGTTGCGGTGGCAAAATCCACAAAGGAAGGAGGAACAACTAGGCAGTGACCTCGAGACACCGTTAGGCTACACCTTTGTTGGTGTAGTGTTGAACAAGTCTCAGAGACTCCAACTAGCCCACATATTCCTTGCGGGGAGCCGCATTGGTTAATGGTTTTGGACATACACCCCATACCTCCGGGTATATTGGGAATTCACATCCCCTAAGTTAATCAAGATCATTACCACATAAATAAAATCAACCAACAATTTACCCACTCCTTAATCCACTCATCTAATTAATTTTAAAACTTACCAACGAGACACTGCAATACTTATCTAGGACTATAGCAGAAACCCTCATACACAAGCACTCCATTTCACTGACATTGGTCTTCCTCATTTTATATTGGTTAAATCAATTTCCACATATGGTCATGAATGGTGTTTGAATGACAAATGTTGTTGTTATTATAATTCATTTCTGCATTAACTCATTATTGAGATCTTAACTCCTAGATTCAATCATTTCTTTCATAACGTAAAAGCCTTAGATTTTACTTTTCATAGGGTCCACCCCCCTTGGCTTCGCTACGAGTTGGCCTAGACGAAGGAGCTGAGTATCAGGTGACAACACTTGGCTCAAGCTTGCCCCCAAGGTCGCACCCAGTGGCTTGAAGATTTCTGCCACGTTACCCGAGGTGCGAATTAGGAGGCAACACACCCCTAGGGGTTTGTAAAATCTATTTAAGCGAGACCTTCTTCCTCATTCTAGACAGAAGCAAGGGACCTCTCCTCAAATGATTGTAATTGTTTATCTTTGTTATGAATAAAGTTGGGTTTTTGGAGGACAATTGGCTGGTGTAATACTCTTTCATGGTGAATGCTTGTTATGTAACCGAGGTGATATTTGTTTAGCATTTTTTTGTGGTTCATGCAATTTCAAATATCTAGCTTAGAAGTTTGTATTCCAATCTGTAGAATAGGGTTTTGAATCTCAAATTGCTTATTTATGTGTAATCATATAAAATTCGAAAGTTATACGTTGTAGTCGATAATACTTGTATGCTTTTGGTTTTATGTGACTTACCATACTAGATATGATCTTTGCATGAAGGTTTCATGTGTACCTTTCCATATCACTGATGGTGGAGTAAGACCGGAGCTTGCTTGCATATTGTCTTCTTCACCGCTTCATTTTGGATCGATCCTCCTAAAGTGGCACCCCGCTTCCTAGAAAGCAACATCCCCCACTTATCCGGTACATCGATAACAAGGATGTCCATGGTAATCCGGATATCTGGATACTTAGCCAACCTACCCAAATGATTTTCAATTATTCCTTCAACTTCAATCGGTCTAAAATCCATGGCACATACATTCTGGTAAGGTCTTGTAGTTTTTAAGTTAAGTTGTTGCATGACCTTTTTAGTCATGATGCTGGAACTAGATCTTGAATCTAACATACAATTGTGTAGAAGAAGATCACCTATCATCAATGATACATAGAATGGGGGATGATCTTCTTTTCTTGGGTCCCTGGTATGTAGAACTATAGAAGGATCGACAAAAACATTGTTTGAGGTTCGTTCCACAGTGTCAAAGAAAGTGACCTTCCTAGGGGTGGAAGGTTTTGGAGGGTTTAAGAGAGGCTCTAAAGGCGTTGAAGGACTCGAATCAATTGGGGAATCTAATATTTTCAAAAGTTTTTCTTTATGTCCAGGTATTTTACATAATTCTAAAACAGGCACTGAAATTTTAGCATTAACCAACCAATTACCCAAATCAAAGCCTAAATCAGTTGACTTATTAGCATCATTTGGAATTGTTACCTTAGGAGTATTCTGTGAGGAAGGTCCTTCATTTGCTTTCCTCTGGTAGGTAATACCCTTGAACTTTTGCATGTTGTTAACCTATTCTTTTGAAGGTTTTTCACCGAAACACTTAGACAGATTATCCATTGTTCGACTATGTTGTTTCGCCTCTCTCCAACTTTCTCTGGAAATATTATGCATATCACCAACATTGTTTATATATTCAGGCTCGCTTGATCACGCTCTGGGACCACAACCTTCAGGAAAAACATGTTCTTGGACATAGCATGCATAATGGCAGGTAGATTCCTCATGAAAGTCTTCACAAGCTCTACAAAAAAGCGTATAAGTTTCAACCATGTTCGCAACTTCTAATTGATGAGGAGGCCTATGTTCATGGTTGGGTGCTTTTGGAGGGAAAGTTCTAGGGGCAGGCTGTGACTGTGCTCTTTCCATACTAATGACCCTGTTCTGCATCTCTTTCATTTGAGCTAGATGTTTATCTTCCATTGTTTCAAGTCTTTCCTTCATTTCCATCATCTATTAAAGAACCAAGTTGATGCCTCGGTTCCTTCTTTTCACCAAACTTGCTAGTGAAAGCAGTTTTGAAAGCTTCAAGTGTAGTAAAGGAGTTGTTTGGTAAATTGTTGTACCAATCACCAGCCTTTACATCCAAGGAAATAGCAAAGAGTTTCATGTAGACATCATCATGTTGATGTGCAGGATCACTGATGAAAGCATTGACACATCTGGAGAAACTTCTGAGATGCATGATTGAACTAATGGCATCAGAGCCAGTGAACATAGGGAGCTTCTCTACGGCTTTGTCTGGAAGACGATGGGGTTGACCTGCTATCTGAGAGAAGATGAGTTGAGTAAAATACTCACCCATTATGTCAAAAAAAAAAAATTGATTATTATTTTCTTGAAACAAAGTACGGATGTCTAAAACAGACTCAAATCCAAGATTCTCAAGGATCCTACGAGAAGCTAGCTTATTCAATCTCCTCCTATAAACATGTTCAAGGTCAAGGATGAAATTGAGTAAGCCTTCAGAGTTTCTTCTAGTTGAATACCTTGGTAAGTTATTTGACAGTGGAGTTGCCAGATGGATTCAAGTCTAATTTCAGAGGATTGATTTGACTAAAAATCTATCAAAAATGTAGAAAACTAAGAAAAAAACTAAGGTTAAGAGTCGTCCAAGAACAAAACAATTCGTCCTTGGCAACGACGCCAGAGATGTTGTCCGTCGAATGCACACCGTCAACATAAATATTTTGGGCTGGTGTTTCCCTAAGCGGGAAAGGTGTGGCCTTGGGGGCAAGCAAAGAGCCAGGTGTTGTCACCTGATCCCAACTCCTCCGTTTAGGCTAACTCCTAACGAAGCCAAGAGGGGTAGTCCCTAAAAAGGTTGTCTAAGGCTTTTCGTTTTAAAGTGTTCTTAGATGTAAGATGAGAATTAGTGTTGTTTAGGAGCTTTGATATACTCGAAAAAGACCAATTATGCAATCCATGTTGCTATTTGCAAAACACGAGATAAATGTTGAGACAGATATTAAGGCATCCACGCATAAAATAACTTAAACAAATGGACAAATGGTCCAAACAAGATGATGCAAGAATAAACAAACTAGTGCCTAAAATGGAGTCAAGAAGCTGAAAATCTAAGTCTCAGATGTTTGTGAGATCGTTTTGCAAATGTACTTGGTCAAATTTTAATGTACATTTTATGAATGATCTTATTAATTAGGCGAGAAGAATTACCGAAAATATTCTAAGTGGCCTCGTTCAAAGACATGTTGGACAATCTGGTTTGCAGTCAGGCGTTCGATAACTTTCCAACTACTGCGAAACAAGGAGAGCTACCCAGCGTCGAAAGTAAAGATTTCCCCACTTAGAATATTGCGCTCAATGCAAGGTGGTAAATTTTATTAAGTGTGAAATTGGAATTAAATCTGTGAATTAAATAGCTACGGTGCTTCTGGGTATCCCGAACAGGTAGAGCATACACACTATAAAATGGTAAATTCCAATTTTAGGGGATGATGAGTTGCAATTTTTATTAACAAACCACGCTCTTGGATAGAGAGTGCTCTTGATCCACCTTATGGTGAGATTCAAGAGTCTTATCTAATCTATGATGCGAATGCAATGCACGTGCTCTCCGACAGAGAGTGCTCTTGACTTGTCTTATGACAGGTTCAAGAGACTTTGTGTTCTTTTTATGATTAACAATTATAGAGCAAGATATACAACAATTAAATGAAGTGCAAGTAATGAAATCTAATCTAGCAATTAGTAGTTCTACTCAATGAACAACTAGCAATTAGTGGAAGTGAAAACTAAGTCTAACAAGAGAACTAAGTTAAGCACTTTAAGTTAAAACTACAATAAGTAAATATGAAACGCGAACACAAGACACACTTCCCCCAAATAGGGGAAGTCGAAAAGATGGGAGGCTTGATCCCACTAGCCTTTTTATTAATAATTTACAATGCTTGAGGATTTTAACCCTTAAAGAGAACCTTGTAAAAATTAAAAGAGTGAAGAAGCCTTAATGGCTTTCACCAAAAGGATGTGGTCTGTCTTCTTGGTTTTGTCTTCTTATTCGGAGCCTTTTCTTCAATCTTTCCAAGTCTTTAGACTTGTCTTTGGTTGATCCATTACTCAATCTCTACACACACAAAAAAAGAAAATCAACTCAAGCACCCATTATTCTCTAATAAAATCAAAGTAAATCCAATGTTACACGAGGACGCATCTCGGAGGGTCGGGGACGCGTTTCTGCGTTTCTCTCGTCCTGGGGACTCCGAAACTCCATCCGAAACGTTTCAGGACATCCCCCTTTTGGCGAAACTTGGCGAGACGCAGACCGAAACGTTTTGATGGGCGACGAAACTTGAGGGGACTTCCTGGCGTCCTGGCCGATACTTGTGGGCGTCCCGCCTCGAAACTCCGAAGAAAAAAATTCTTCTTAATTTAAAAAAAATTAAATAAATTATTAAAAAAAAATGAAAACCATTTAATAAAACTTAAAATTTTATTATTTATAAAGTTATAAACTTATATATTAAAATTTTATTATTTATAAACTTATAAACTTATATATTAAAATTTTAAATTTAAAACATAAAAAATATTAAAAACTAAATAATAATAAAATTTTAAATTTAAAACATAAACAAAAATAACAAAAACTAAATGTAATTTACAATGTCTAACCTAAAGTATATTATATAATTCTAAACTATCAATGGCCTTGAAACAAATACACTATCATACTATCTAGTATCATTGATTCATTTTTTCAACACTTAAAAGTCAAATATGAAGATTATCAAATATAATGTGCATGTTAATCATAGATTCATATTGATATATAATATATTTATAAATTATTATTAATATAATGATAATCTTGATGAATCCTGTAATGTGTTTGAACTTTGAATTTTGCATTCACATTGCATGATTGCAGATTCCAGAATGATGAATGTTTGTTATTGTTGGGATTTATATTTCTAATATTTTTAAAAATTTCATGACTATCGCGTCCCGCCGTCCCCGCTGAATTTCTCTAAAATTTGGGGGTGGTCTCCACACGTCCCGAAAGTGCGTCTCCTCGAACCCGCATCCCGTCGTCCCGGAACCTTGGGGGAACATTGAGTAAATCTAGATGCAAAATGTAAACTAACCTACATGCAAAACAACTTTTAAATACAAGCTTTTTTGGATTTTTTAAGATGAGATCTAAGTCTGAAATAATTGAAAAGCAAGGAGGAAATAAGATAAGGAAAAGTGGAGCGAATGGGAACAAAAGCAAGCAAAGAAGAGGCTGCAAAGAAGAGGAAAGAAGTGGTTGAAAACAGTAAGAAAGAGGGCAAGGAACAACAAGGAAGAAGAAGGCTGAAAAACTGTAAAAGAAGGCAGCGAAAGACAAGGAAGAAGAGGGCAGCTAAAGAGAGGTAAAAGAAAAGGGCAGTGAACAGTAAAAGAGGGCAACGAAAGAGTGGTAAAAGAAGAGGGCAGTGAACAGAAAAAGAGGGCAGCGAAAGACAGGTAAAAGAAGAGAAAAAGGATGGGAGGCAAGGAGAGAAAAGATCAAACTAAACCAAAAAACCAAGGAGGAGAAGTTTGATAGGTTCAAAGCTTAGAGAGAGACCACTCTTTAAAATTTCCACAACTTTAAAACGGTAGATCTAGTAACCAAGAAAGAATTTTTATCTCAAAAGTGATGGAAGAGAAGCAAGCCCCTGTTGGCTAAGTTTCTTGACTTGGAGGTAAAAGCCTTGTAGATCCTGCAAGATGAAAGTGTTAGATGATAAAAGCTACTGTTTTGTGAAGAATCAATTGAACTTCAACCTTTTCTCCACCTTTGGTGATCCCTAAAAACACAACTCTCACAAAGACAAAAGATATCAAGTGCTAGAATACTAAATCAAACAAATATCCAAAAAACACTAGTATTTCTGACTACGTCCTGTTCGATTTAGATATTTGAAAGACCTTACATAAATAACCAACTTAAAGACAATAAATGGTTAACCTTTGTGCTAGATTGATAGCCTTCTAAGCTAGCAATGAACATGCAATTGTAAAAGAGAAAGTAGGGTTAAGAGAGATATTACCTCATACAAGATGAAATCACAACACTAAAAAACCATGCATGGAGCTCCAAAGTCGCTTTTATTCCACTTTAAACAAATAAGAACATTACAATTTTGGCAGAGGTCTCTTGCAAATTCTCCATATGCAAATGGGAAGAAGAGACTCTTATTTATACAAGAAAAGAGAAAGATGGGGCTTAAAACCCTAAATTCGGACTAAGAGTAACACCGAAGCAAATCTGACTGATTGAATAAACTCGACACTGATGAACTGAGTTTAACTGCAAGCTTGGAAGGTGAGGCTGGGGAGGTGGCCTCCACCAAGGCAAGGCGCCCCCCAATCTCCTCCATTGGAACCTCTGCCAGCCAATGAGCAATCCCCTCATGGAAAAACGTCAAGGAGAGAGAAGGGATGCGCAACCCTTGTAGAGATAAACCATGGATTCGATTTGATGTTGAACTAGTGCTGCAGCTGAGATAAGACTGAGTTGTAATGATGAGGTGTGGGTGAGGTGGCTCATCCCCCCTCATAATGATCACCGGTCCAATGAATAACCCACACTTCAACCCAAAAACAAATTTAACTAAAGAGGGCGAATTTCTGATGGATAGTTCAACTGCTGCACTCCGATACTTGATCTGAAATGGACCGATGTTGATTGGAATCATCATAAATGCCCTATGTCGAGCTAATTAGCTCTTTATTTTATTCAATTTGGCCTTTTTTGGAGATATTTTGATTTTCTCCAATTTATTTATTTTTATTATTTTAATTAATATTTCTCATTTTTTTGTTTTTTGAGAAAATATTAATTCCAAGGCCAAAGAATAGTGTGAAACTTAGGATAAGTGTGTCTACGGGTTAAATGAGTGTTTGGCTTAGAAAATAAGTGTGTATTTGCCAAAAGCACCCCCTGGGCCACTTAATTATTACAAATTGAAAATTTGTAATTAAACCATGGTCAAAATAATTTAATTAATTCCCTATAGTCAAAAAAAATTTAAAAACTCAACACCGCACGGGTTAAATGAGTGTTTTGGCTTAGAAAATAAGTGTGTATTTGCCAAAAACACCCCCTAGGCCACTTAATTATTACAAATTGAAAATTTTTAATTAAACCATGGTCAAAATGATTTAATTAATTGAAATTTTTAATTAATTCCCTATAGTCCAAAAAAAAATTAAAAACTCAATGCCGCTGGTAAAAAAAAAAATTGACAAATTTTTAAAGCATCTCGGGGCTTACGAAATGACCATAGAATATACCAATAGTGCCTAGTAGGTTCATATTTGCTAGTTGGACTCTAATAACCCCCCAAGGCCCAATATTTAAAATCGGGCATTCCAGCTTTGGAGGAAGCGAGAGAAAACCTCATCGATTATACTCAACTATAGGCAAAGCATAATTGACAAGGGAAAAAACTCCCTGGAATACCTTAGTTGAAATTTTACGTCTTAGGGGACCGAGCCACTCAAAACCCCTACTAGCACACTATATTACAAAAACCCCATGGGGCATGGTCATTTCAACATAAAAATAAAAATACTAGGCAAAACATTCTGAACTTTTGTTGCATTGGATATGAACATTGACCATGTTCATTAAATGGCGACTCAACAGGAGGCTCAACTATGGTACAAAATAGTTGGTAACAGTGTCCCAACTGGCCACAATGATAGCATTTGATCTGACTTAGATCTTTCTTCTTCTTGTTCTTGGATTTTGCTGCAAGTGCCACATTCTGCTCAGCATCCTCACTAGTTTGGCCAACCTGTGACCCATCTCTGATTTCTTCTTGGGTCAAGTCATCCCACAATCTGGACCAACTTGGAAGAGTTTCTTTGCCCACAATACACTTCACAAAAGCCTCCCACTTCTTGGTGAAGCCCTTCAGGGCTATCCTCACCAATTACGAATTAGGAATGGTTTCTCCTACTGTTGCCAACTTGTCCTTAACTTGTGTAAAACAAGTCAAGTAAGAGGCTACACCCTCATCATTTTTCATTTTAATGCTATGTAGCTTGTCTTTTAGGGCCATCCTCCGATTTTTTATTCTTTGTTTCGAACAATTTGGTCAAAGTGTCCCACATTTCTTTAGCAGTTTTCTTTTCTGCTAATGTGGTATGAGATGGTCTTTAACCCCATCCAAGATAATTCTTTGGGCTATGGCTTCATGAGCTTCAAACTTCTCAAGCTCATCTTTATTTGTTGGCTTGGTCATGACACTGTTAATAAAACTCCAAACCCTAAGTTCTTTCAAAACAATAGTAATTCTTACCTTCCATGGAATGTAGTTGGATACTCCATCCAACTGATCCTCATACCTAATGTTCATCATGGAAAATAACTTGCAACCAAAAACTCCTACTGTTGCCAACCTGTCCTTAACTTGTGTAAAACAAGTCAAGTAAGAGGCTACACCCTCATCATTTTTCATTTTAATGCTATGTAGCTTGTCTTTTAGGGCCATCCTCCGATTTTTCATTCTTTGCTTCGAACAATTTGGTCAAAGTGTCCCACATTTCTTTATCAGTTTTCTTTTCTGCTAAGTGTGGTATGAGATGGTCTTTAACCCCATCCAAGATAATTCTTTGGGCTATGGCTTCATGAGCTTCAAACTTCTCAAGCTCATCTTTATTTGTTGGCTTGGTCATGACACTGTTAATAAAACTCCAAACCCTAAGTTCTTTCAAAACAACAGTAATTCTTACCTTCCATGGAATGTAGTTGGATACTCCATCCAACTGATCCTCATACCTAATGTTCATCATGGAAAATAACTTGCAACCAAAAATTAACTGAAAAAAATATCTAACAATTTTTTGAAACTTCAGAGAACACCTACTAAACTTCTTTTTCAGTATGACTCTGTTAAACTGAGATATGATACCATCAGCTTTGATACCATGAAGAAAATCTGACTTAATACATGAAATTGTTCATTCACACGTTATGTCAAACATTTTCAAAGCCTAGGGTTTTAACTTAAAATTATTTGAAAGTAAAACCACACTTCTGAAATGTACTTCAAAATTTTGTCAAACACGGAAACATTCTTTAAGCAGATGAACACAATAATTTTGGTCTAATGACCGAGCAAAACCCCATTGCTTCGGGAAATCCTTAGAAAGAAGATTTTGTCATTAAAGAAGAAAATTCAGAAATTTTTCAACAACACTTGAAAAATTACTCTTCTGAATCCTACAAGGAAAAATTCCCAAAAACCACTTTCAACAAGTTACCTGGACATTTGTGCCAACAATCTGTTGTATGATCACCGTACGACCTCACACGTGCCCTGTACGAAACTACGTTGTTGTCACACGCGTGGTACGGATTGTACTTTTGTTGATTTTTGCTGCCTCATGATTCATGCCAACCTGCAATAAATGCACTTTTTGCCTGTTGTACAGTGCTGCCTCGAAAACTGTGCTCACACGTGTTGTACGAATTACTCAAGCTGCAATAAATGTGTTGTACCTTTCGCTGAGTGCATTGGGAATTGTGCCAAGGTATTTCTCTTTCTCCTTTGGTCTCAAACTTCTTTCTCTCTCTTCATTGATGGTGATTGATCTTCATTTGTCCTCTCTAATTGTGTTATACTTAAATTTTGTAACTACTTTCATCAACTACCTAATCTAGGGTTGATAATCATTTAAAAATCAAGGGTCTACAACTTATCTCACTTTTTAATAATTAAACACTTTAATTATTAAATACATCTTTAAGTGAGACCCACTTTTCTAAAGTATAAAAAAACATTCACTTTATTTACATAAACGTCACTTTGTTACATAAATACATAAGGACAAAAAATTTCAAGTCCTCTCATCACACCCACACCAAAAACATGGGAGAACCTTCAGAGTTATATTTTTAACAGCAGCAAGTTATTATTCCATGGGAGACAACATCTCAGAGTATAGGGTCACAAGTCTCAGGTTTGACTGTTCCACATGTGTCAAGATCAAGATTCAGGTACAGCCTACAAGAACTTCTGGTACATGAACAGGTTCAAGGATTACAGATTCACAGGTTTCACCTTCACGTGATTTGGGATCACTTGGTTCAGGCATAGGATCTCAAACCCCTGGTACTTCTTCAAGAAGATAGTCATCAAATGAGGATGTTGAGGAGGGCCTTCCACAAGAAGCTTACATTCAAGAAGAGAAAGCCAAGTTGGCTTAAGGAACTTGTGAAGGAAGCTTAGGATTATGTGGAGCCACCCAGGAGGGAGGTCAAGGAGAGCAAGCCACCAAAGATATTTTCCAGATACATGACGGTGGTGACTAGCTTGCATGATTTCGAGCCTTCTACCTTTGAGGAGGCATCCGCACATCAGGTTTGGAGAGTTGTTGTGATGGAAGAGCACAACTCAATCATGAAGAATGATCAATAGGAGATTGTTCGGAGACTAATTGAGAAGTCAATTGTGACTTGCAGGTTCAAGATGACTGCCCTTGGGCTGATGCACTATTATTTGGGTATGGAGGTATGGAAAGAAGATGGACATGTTTTCGTATGGGAAAGAAAATATGCAGTTGATGTTCTGAATAAATTTCAAATGGAGGGTTGCAAACTGATGTCCATACCCATGATCATAAACTAGAAGAAGCTTCATGCTTCTGAGGGAGAGTTGGTTGGTTCTACCTTATTCAAGCAACTCACTGGTTCGTTGCTACATCTAGTTAACACCAAACCAGACATATGTTTCACGATGAACACTCCATTAGAGGAATTTTGGGGTCTAAAATGGACCTCCTAAGAAAAATAATAAAATAATAGTTAAAATAATAAAATAATATTGATTAATTTTGGAGGAAGAAAGAAAAAAACTACTTTTTGTGTTCGTATTTTTGACATATCTCCCTATGTTTTTACTCAAATTTCGATCGGGAGAGCTCATTGGATGACATCATCATCACGTTTTTTCAGGTATTTCATGTTTTTGGGGTAGCGGGGTCCGTCAAAAGTATGCAGTGTGGGTACTCATTGGATGTGGAATCAAATTCCGCATCCAACGAGCTCTCTCGATCGAAATTTGAGTAAAAACACAATGAGATATGCTGAAAATACGAACAAAAAAAGTAGTTTTTTTTAATGACAAATATGTCAATTCAACCATTATGGTTGACTTATGTTATTGAAATTCTATTGGTTCTTGAATTCCAACTCACAAAAACTTATTTTGGCACGTTTTCTTATAAGGCCCATTTTAGACCCCAAATTTCCTCTAATGTCAGCCAGTTCATGATGGAGCCCAAGAGAGTGCACTGGATAGCCGCAAAACATGTGTTGAAATACCTTGTTGAGACTATAGACTATGGTCTGGACTACAAGAGGTAAGATGGAGTGGGTTTAATTGGCTTCACAAATTCAAATTGGGCATGTAGTGCATCGGACCGAAAGAGCACGTCCGGTTGTTGCTTTAGTTTGGGTTCGGCAGCAATGTCGTGGATCAGAAGAAAGCAAAAGTCTGTTACTGTGAGTTCTACAGAGGCCGAGTATATGGTAGCCAATCAAGCGAGTTGCGAGGCACTGTGGCTTCGCAAGTTGTTTGTTGACTTGTATGATCAGGAGTTGACCTAGTTGCGAGGCATTGTGGCTTCGCAAGTTATACACTGTGACAATCAAAGTAGCATCAGGCTCTCTGAAAATCCAGTATTCCATGACAGGTCTAAACACATAGAGATCAAATATCACTTCATCAGAGATTATGTTCAGAGGGAAGTTGTTGAGTTGCAGTACATATCCACTAAGGAGCAGGAGGCTAACATTCTCACGAAGTCTTTGGGAAGAGGGAAGCATATTCATTTCAGAGACAAGTTGAGGTGGTGAAGAACACCTTCCTCGATAAGAGGGAGTGTTGAAATTTATCAAAGAAGTGTTTGTTCACCTTGTGATGCCTTGGGGTGGGCATGAACACTTAAACGTTGTGGTCCCTAGTACTTTTTAAAGTGTGAATGAATTTATTTTTATAAAGTGAGTTTGAGTTATTAAAATTTAAGATATGACGTTATGAGAATTAAAAAGGTGAGAAAATAATTAATGTCTCATTTAATATTTAAAAGTGAGTAAATGACTTTTAATGAGAACAGTGAGATTTATTGTGAGCCCTAGATCCCATCTAGTTATCTTTTGATATTGACCATTGATTTTGAAAATAGTGGATACTCAAACAAAAAGAGGGAAAAGGCATGAGAACCAATTCATTGTTCACTTTCACAAAAGAAAATTTTGAGAGGGGAGAAGAGCAAAAGAAGAAATCAAAGAGAAGAGAAGAAACCCTTGTAAGTTTTTGAAGGGGTCAAGTTACAGGCTTAAGAACAAAACTGAGGGCACGAATTCCTAGGTGTTTGTACAACAAGTACAGAAGTAAGGAAGCCCGTACATGCACGAATTTTGAGGCAGATTGATGTTGCATTAATTGCAAATCATACAGGCTGAGATTGGCACAATTGTCGAGGAGGTTGTACAACATTTATTGTAGGCTATAGAACTCAAATTTGGCATAGATTTCGAGTTAAAGAAATCGCACAGAATTCGAGGAGGGTACAACATTTAATGATGTTTGTACAGTAGGTCTGATCCGTCGGACCTCAACTTGTGTGCATTAAAAGTTTATAAAGAATGCGTTTATCAGTTTGCTTACTTCATAAAATAGCATTAACAGAAATTAAATGCTTAAAACAAAAGTGAAATGCAAACTGTAATAAAACCAAGCTGAAACAGAAAGAGAAACTGAAAAATGAAGATGAGAGTCACAAACAGAAGTTGATAATGGAGTTCACCCCCTTTCACTGGGCTACGTCTCCGGGTCCCTCTCCAATGGATACCGATCCAATTAATGGTTTTAAAATGGTACAAAATGGTTTTGGAAACTCTGAAACATCAACTTCAGCAACTGTAAACAGAATGTTGTACAAAGCCTTCAAGACCTCCTCTGAAAATTACAAAATGGCCTTCAAAAGGCAAAGACGCCAAATCATAACAGAGTATAGTCAACTTTGCATACAAACAGCATCTGAAAATTAACAGCAAAACTCTCTTCTCCTCTGCCTCTGCAAAATCAAATTCAGCAGCTGTACAAATAAAATGCTGGTCAGAAAGTCCTCAAGACTCCTCTCTAGAAATTACAATCTGGTCATCAAAAGCGAATAAGCCAAATTATAACAGACTATGGTCGACTTCTAAATACAACAGCAATCTGGATAAATTACAGCTGAACTCTCAAGGATTTGAATCTCCCTTCACTGGGCTCCCCTCTCCTCTGGGCTCCCTCACTGCCCTCCTCCTGCTAGACAAAAACGCCCCCTTTTATTAAAGCGTTCCCGGATAAGTAACGGTTCAACTCGTTTTATCATCACAGCTGTTATTTTCTTTATGATCGTTACAACCATAACTAAAACTAAACCATGCAATCCTGCCAAATCGCCGCGCAAGTGTTACTTACTACGACGTTCCATATCCCTGAAACGTGGCTAGAATCGTGTTGTAATAGCGCTCAGTGGGAGGATAGATCACGAGTTCCCCTTATGGTTATGATAACCATATGTTACTTGTTTTAAATCTTGCCAAAACGTTTCAAACGAGACTGTTCCACATCATATGCTAACTGCCAACTCATCTACGTGACAAAGCTGTTCCATATCCCCAAAGCGTTACAACTGTCAAATGTTATCCGCCAACTCAGAGCCGTTACAAAAGCCAAAACTGAACCAAATGCCAATAATGGAACATACGTTATATCCATATCATATGAATATCCGCCAAACTATTCCAAAAATGTCGCATTCATTGTTATACCAAAGGTCGCAACATATAAGGACTTCGCTATATAACTGATCCTCTGTCGCAGCATATAAGGACTTCGCTATATAACTGATCCATTGTCGCAACATATAAGGACGTCGCTATATAACTGATCCTCTGTCGCAGCATATAACTAAGCTCCACAACGTCGCAGCATCCTCAACGTCGCAGCATACGTGACCGCGTGGGCTTTTCATGAACCAGGTGATGTTCCACTTGACGGTGCGCAAGCTGCGCGGCCCATGCTATAACTGCGCGGGCTATGCTATAACTACGCACCATGCGATAACTGCGCACCATACGATAACGGCGCGGCCCATGCGATAAGTGCGCACGATGCGATAACTGCGCGGCCCATGCGATAAGTGCGCACCATGTGATAACTGCGCGGCCCATGCGATAACTGCGCGGGCTATGCCACAAATGTTGAGGGATGGTCGCATATAATGTTTAGCATATGAGTTAAAAACATAGATTAATAACCATTGTACCATATTGGATCAGTGTAATTTTTGAAGATGAATAATCCACCGGATCATTCCTCCCCATTGGAGAGCTTTTGGACCACCAAAAGCCTGTGTCACTCTGCAAGTAAGTGAGGATACAGCTTCCTCACCCTTCCAATCTCCATACATCCTTTCAATCTTTCCTTGGTGATCTACAACCAAACTTGCTTTTCTACTTCAAAAGGATGATGGTTTTTATGTCTGGCCTTGCAAACTGCCTGGCTTGTCTCCTACTGTTCGTGCACTATCTGCTGCACTATTTTCTTTGCATTATGATGTCCACCTCTCACATCTTTTGTGCCGAAAGAAAAGTCCACATGTGACTTCAACAGATAACAAAAACAAGCCTCAAAAGGAGATTTAATGCACTGCATGTGCTGCAACTGTTCATCCCAATCCTTAGGATGTTCATCACAATAAGTCTAGAGAAATTGAATGACTATTCTACTGACTACCCATGTTTGCCCAATAATATGTGAACAATACATTGTGCTCCTTTCAAAATTAGTGTCCCTAAAACTCCATAAAACTGACCAAAATTGCCCCAATATTCGAAAGTGCCGAACATGTACAATAGTCACAGGAAGCCCAACATGAACCCCAATATACTGAAAGCACAAACTAATTGGTTGTCCCCCATCAAAGTCCCTTACAACATTGTTACAAGGACGAGATGAAGTATGAATAGGTGTGTACAATCCTAACCCTTTATCAACAGTATTGCACATCACACAATTCCTTACATAATCATAAACAGTCTTTTGAATAATCATCAGATTCATGCCAAAATTTGGGAAAGGCATGCTTTGCTGCAACTGCACTTCATGTTGTACAAGTGATAGTCTTTCAGGTTCCTCTATCTTTACCTCGGATCCCAATTGTTGTGATCTTAGTCTCATCACCTGAATCAGATCCCAAGTCTTGAATTATGGCTGCAGTAGCTGCTTGATTATCCTTATCTTTATTTTTATTTCCTCCATACTTCTTTGGCCTTAACTCCGAATGAAGTTTCCAACACTTAGAGACATCATGTCCCTTCTGACAATGCGGGCATGTGGGTTTTTCACCCTCCTTCATGATTGTAGTTGTTTTCTTTCCCCTATCTTTGCTTTTATCTTTGTTGTCAAATTTAGATGACTTCTTCATAAAGGAATCATTATCATGCTTACCCCTGGCTTCTAAATGTGTAGCTTGAACAAATACATCATCCAAATTACTGGGGTTAAACATCAACAAAGTATGTTGCAAATAAGAATGCATGCCACCAATATATTTAAGAAGAGTTTCTTGCATATCCAATGCAACATTCAATGCAATAGCCCTCTTTCTAAATTTATGAGTATATTCTTGAATGCTTTGTCCCTTAGCTTGTCTAAAAGTTTGCCAGCTCATTATTAATTGCTGCATGTGACCTAAAGGATAAAATTGCTTTCTTAATACTTCAATAAATTCATTCCAAACTGAAATAATTTTACCATTCTTTCGAAGATCTTGCTGAATCTTGCTCTCCCACCAAGTAAGAGCCATACCACTCATTCTCAAAGTGGCCAATTGAATCCTGGAAGGGTCATCATTAATGCCCTGCACCCTGCAATATACTTCGAGCTGCTTGATCCAATTGTCTAACTTTTCAACATCTAAATCTCCATCATAAATTGGTAATTCAAATTTCACATCCAATATGAAATAAGGCATATTAGGACTTGCATTATTTGAATGAGAAGTATGAGAAGAAGAGAAAGTTTGATTAGTTTCAGGAGGATCACCATCACCTCCTACTCCTTTACCCTTTTCTTCCTTCTTTACTTCTTCCTTTCTGCTCGCTCATCGAGTAGAATTTCCATCATGGCTTTCATGCTGATAAAAGCCTCCAAAAACTCAGTTTCAGAAATAACAGGTTTTTCCCGTTTTGTATGTCCTTCTTCCGCTCGTGGAGAAGACATGGTTCTTGAGAATGTTCTCCTTGAGCCAATCTCAGGATCTCCTTCAATTAATTCTCCTTCACCAAGCTTTAACCTGGACCTGGTAAGCATTCACAAACTTGCACAAGTAGTTAACCTACTCTGATACCATAATATGATCCATCGGATCTCAACTTGTGTGCATTAAAAGTTTAATAAGGATGCGTTTATCAGTTTGCTTACTTCATAAAATAGCATTAACAGAAATTAAATGCTTAAAACAGAAGTGAAATGCAAACTGTAATAAAACCAAGCTGAAACAAAAAGAGAAACAGAAAAATGAAGATGAGAGTCACAAACAGAAGTTGATAACAGAGTTCACCCCCTTCACTGGGCTACGTCTCCAGGTATCTCTCCAATGGATACCGATCCAATTAATGGTTTTAAAATGGTACAAAATGGTTTTGGAAACTCTGAAACATCGACTTCAGCAACTGTAAACAGAATGTTGTACAAAGCCTTCAAGACCTCCTCTGAAAATTACAAAATGGCCTTCAAAAGGCAAAGAAGCCAAATCATAACAGAGTATAGTCGACTTTGCATCCAAACAGCATCTGAAAATTAACAGCAAAACTCTCTTCTCCTCTGCCTCTGCAAAATCAAATTCAGCAGCTGTACAAACAGAATGCTGGACAGAAAGTCCTCAAGACTCCTCTCTGGAAATTACAATCTGGTCATCAAAAGCGAATAAGCCAAATTATAACAGAGTATGGTCGACTTCTAAATACAACAGCAATCTGGATAAATTACAGCTGAACTCGCGGGGATCTGAATCTCCCTTCACTGGGCTCCCCTCTCCTCTAGGCTCCCTCACTGCCCTCCTCCTGCTGGACAGAAACGCCCCCTTTTATTAAAGCGTTCCCGGATAAGTAACGGTTCAACTCCTTTTATCATCACAGCTGTTATCTTCTTTATGATCATTACAACCATAACTAAAACTGAACCATGCAATCCTGCCAAATCGCCGCGCAAGCGTTACTTACTACGATGTTCCATATCCCTGAAACGTGGCTAGAATCGTGCTGTAATAGCGCTCAGTGGGAGCATAGATCATGAGTTCCCCATTATGGTTATGATAACCATATGTTACTTGTTTTAAATCTTGCCAAAACGTTTCAAACGAGACTGTTCCACATCATATGCTAACTGCCAACTCATCTACGTGACAAAGCTGTTCCATATCCCCAAAGCGTTACAACTGTCAAATGTTATCCGCCAACTCAGAGCCGTTACAAATGCCAAAACTGAACCAAATGCCAATAATGGAACATACGTTATATCCATATCATATGAATATCTGCCAAACTATTCCAAAAATGTCGCATTCATTGTTATACCAAAGGTCGCAGCATATAAGGACTTCGGTATATAACTGATCCTCTGTCGCAGCATATAAGGACTTCGCTATATAACTGATCCGCTATCGCAGCATATAAGGAATTCGCTATATAACTGATCCTCTGTCGCAGCATATAACTAAGCTCCACAACGTCGCAGCATACGTGACCGCGTGGGCTTTTCACGAACCAGGTGATGTTCCACTTGACGATGCGCAAGCTGCGCGGCCCATGCTATAACTGCGCGGGCTATGCTATAACTACACACCATGCGATAACTGCGCACCATGCGATAACGGCGCAGCCCATGCGATAACTGCGCACGATGCGATAACTGCGCGGCCCATGCAATAAGTGCGCACCATGCGATAACTGCGTGGCCCATGCGATAACTGCGCGGGCTATGCCACAAATGTTGAGGGATGGTCGCATATAATGTTTAGCATATGAGTTAAAAACATAGATTAATAACCATTGTACCATATTGGATCAATGTAATTTTTGAAGATGAATAATCCACCGGATCAAGGTCGTACAAGCTGAAAATAGGCATGAACTTCCATGCAACGTGCATGCACAAATTTCAAGGTCCATGCAGCCACACATGTGAGGCTGTACAACACAATTTTCAAGAAGCTTCGTACAGCAGTTAGTCAGGGCGATTGTGACACAAATTTTGAGAAAAAATAAGGGAGATAAGTACTATTGTTATAGTTTGTATTTTTTCCTGAAAAGAATAAAAATCTCTCTAAAACAGGTTTTCCCTTCCAGATTTTAACCTGGACAAAAATACTAAGTCAAATTTCATGTCTTGACTGTCATAACTTTCTGTGTGACATGTAGGTTGCCATAGAAATTTTGAGTTGTTTTATGTTGAAAAAATTCCATTTATTTCAAGCAAAAGTCAATTTTTTTTATGTACTATGATTTTTACATGTTGAGGATGCGGCATTAAACTACATGCAACAAAACTATACTTGAACCCAGGTTGTGGCTTAAAAAAATTCAAGAACACAACTAGCGCAACTACAACCTATAGTTGTTACCAACTATCACCTTAATAACCACCTCTCTGCACTTTCGGTTAACTATTCTCCAACTCGAGAAGGGCTTCACCAGAAAGAATTGCTAGTCTATGGGCAATGAGGTCTGTTAGGACTATTAATCCTCCCTTGTCCAATTTGGTCATATGTCTAAATCAAAAGTCATGTATAAATCGGGAGTCCATCTAGTCTATTTTTAGTCACTAGCACCATTGGGTCCACTTGGCCTAATTGGGACACATGTTTCAGTTACTAAAGTGTGGGGAACACTAATTGAGGCCTACTGCCACTGATTGCACTTGCATGCATCAGTTTAAGAGCCTCCTAGACCAATCCCTACAATTTAGGAGCCACTGGGAGTGCTGATACCAACCAAGGTCAGTTGAGTTGAGTTGGTGACTAGTCAAGCTAAGTTAGGAGTCAGTTACATTCAGTTCTAGTCCTCTACATTCAAATAGCACTAGGTTTGCATGGCTGCATGCAAGAGAGGCGCATTCCTCACCTACCCCAGTCAGTTAGCCTCGGTTAACATTGAATTAGACACTTGAGTTGTGTTTTAGAACTCTAATGAACTCCGATAATGATTCAAACAATGTCAGTTAACTATTGAGTCCTCCAATAATGATTTAGACAAGGTCTTAGTTACCTGCAGTCAAATAGAGTCTAATCAATTCGAATTTCCTCATGTGGATTCGAATTGTATGTGGCTATTTAGCCATTGTATTACATTGTAATTTATCATCTAATTACTTTTTGATTAATGAAAGCATTCACAGTTGCAAGCCATTTTTGCACTATTTCTAACTTCAATAACTGAGTAAATTGTGTGATCTATCTTCTGAGTTGTGTGTTTGTCCACAGATCTATGTGCTCAATTTAATATGGTATCAGAGCCTCGACGGACAAGGCACTTCTCCTTCTCAGATCATTTTTTTGAGCAATTTGCTCCATTCTTACTCTGCACCAGAAGCAGAAGGTTTACCACTTAATACCCCAAGTTAAGGAATCGTTGATCAAGCTTGCTTGATCAAATCAATTATGCTGGGTGTGATGAAAACCTAAAATGTGCAGGTAGTAGACTTTATTTTGTATGTTTGAATGTGTGATTTACAAGTTATCAGCTCTTCTCACTGCATTCACTACAAGCAACTCTTTCTCCTCACTACATTCGCTACAGCAGCTCAGCCCTCTTTATTGCATTCAAAATGGCCCATCTAGTAGAGATGCTCACTTCCTCCAACTACCACCAGTGGAAGGAGGACATGGAGGAACTACTTCGCACCAAGAAACTCTTCAGACTGACAGAAGGGACAAAGGAAGAGCCAATTCTTAATCATGACAAAGAAAAGTACTTTAACAGGTGTTGCCGCCTAATTCGCACCTCGAGTAACGTGGTATAAATCTTCAAGCCACTAGGTGCGACCTTGGGGGCAAGCTCGAGCCAAGTGTTGTCACCTGATACTCAGCTCCTCCGTCTAGGCCAACTCCTAGCGAAGCCAAGGGGGGTGGACCCTAATGAAAAGTAAAATCTAGGGTTTTTACTCTACGAGAGAAATAATTAATTCTAGGAGTTTTTAATATGGAATGGATAAAATTAAAAAATTACCAATTACTGCCAACAAGATTAACCTTAGCAACACTTTAACTTAAATTAGATACACAAAATTCAATGACACATTGCGAGATTAACTTCTGCAAAAATAGCAAAATAGACCAGTGCCGAAATGAAAAGAGTGCTTGCAAATGTGGGTTGCTAGTGTAGTCTCAGTGAAAGTATTGCAGTGTCTCGGTTGGTAAATTTTAAATTATTAAATGAATTGATTAAGGAATGGGTAAATTGTGGGTTTGGCCCAACAAGTCAAGTCCCTTCGAACTGAGTGCTAAAACGGTAATACCAAGTGTCCAACAGGACGAGGATAAACCTGCTTAGAGTAGCCCCCTGACTCTGTAGTGATTACCCTTTGCAACCTCCCTAGTTCTCGAGAAAATAACTCGTGTGGATTTTCCTATTAGATCTAGTAACTCGTATCCCTTTCTGATACAACCAACTGATCAGACAAGCTGCAATGGTGTAGAGCATACGGGGAAGGAGTCTTTGTTTATTTTTAAACTTTTAGAACAAGTTTTCTGATTTAGAAAAAAGATAAAACCCAAGAGTCTCTTTCTAGATTCAGTACTCGAGCAAGCCCTTATCCACTAACCTGTACTTGAGAAAGCAAGGAGGTTTATTTTAACTTAGCAGTGCATAACAAAAAAAAAATTGTTTTTTAATTACTACACTGCTCAAATCTTTTCCCTTATGGTACTTCGGTATAGCGCAGTGGGTAAGTATTCAGGTTACTTTTGCAAAACTCGAACAAAGCATGAAATGCTAAAGAAAGACAACTAAGCTGCCAACATGTAAGAAAACAGAAAAAGGACACCGACACAAATCCCCCAAGGGGGATGGGGGCCGGGCTCTACCGAGCCTACTCAAACTTGCTTTTATTAATCGGTTACAATGCTTCAGCAGAGAATGCTCTTTGGTCCTTGTTATCTGGGATCCAAAGGCTTACAACATGCAAAGGATATAGGCCCAGCTAAGGGAAAAGCCTCCTGGGAGCGTCGGATGTTCGAAAAAGCTATTTTCGGGCAGAATTTCCTTCTCTTTTTTGATGGGCCTGCTGAAAACCAGCAAGCATATGTCAGTGAAAGATGCCCAAAAACACTTTGGAAGTGTCTTTGGACAACATGCAAAAAATTACAAAAAAAATCTAAGTAACAACTGATTACAAAAAAAAAGAAACAACTAAGTGAGGCAAGCCAGAAAGCTTGCCTTCTTAGGATCTTTGCTTGCCTCTTGAGAAGAATGGCAAGCAAATCTCAAGCACAAAAATGCTAGATCAAACTTTAAAATGCACCAAAAAAAACTTTTTCAACAAGCTTTTTTAATTTTCAAAATTTATAAACTTGCAAAAAAGGGGAAAAGTAACTAGATCTAAAATTTTAAGTGTACCTTTGAAGCAGACTAGAAATAGAAACTTTTAGACATCAGATCTACCTTTGATATGATTTTAGATGCTAGATCTAATATGGAAACGTTTGAAACCGAAAGAAAATTTTAAGAAATTTGTGGATCAAAAGTCAAAGAACCCAGAGTAGAGCAAGAAATAAAGGACAAAAAAAGCTTCCTTGGTGAGATCAAAGGGACAGAGCTTATTTTCCAATTTTACTGAAGGAAAGGTAAAGCACATTCGCTCATCAATACTCCAGCTTTAGCTTCCTGCAAAAGATTATCAACACTAGCAATGGGGATTAAAAAATACATGTGTAAACCGAAAGAGACTACAACAACAATGTAGATCCAAGCATAAAATCATACATATACCAAATAGTCTTCCTCGACTTGCAATAAAAGAGTAACCTAACAAGAATTACCTTTTATCTCTACAAAAATACCATTTCCTTCCGAAAGCAAGTTAATCCCAAACATATGCAAGCATGAAAACAAATACAGGTTACCTCACAAATGTAGAGTAAACTCTATCCAAACATCCATAGATCCCACACAAAAATTGCCTCCAAAGCCTTTTATTCACAATACTTCAAGAAAACTATTACAATATAGCAAGCAGAGGTTCCACCTTTTGACGCTGAACAAAGGAGAAGAGACCAGCTTATACAGAAAATGCCAAACCAGGGGGTGCCTCCAAAACTAGAGATGGAGTTGGCGTGAACTAGGGATAACTCGCAGTCTTTGTTGGCGCTCACGAGTTGACTATGGATGCGATTTGATTTGTTTGGTAAGATCACCGTGAAGGAGGTGCCACCTCTCTCCAATACTCGCCACCACTCCACCAGCTCTTAAATCAAAACGTTGAGCCCATCTGCGAGCTGCCACATCTCACGTGAACCCCACCAACCTCTACCAATGCGTGATAAAGGAGATAAATCCCAGTTTAAATGCCACCGCGGATAACAAAGGGGGTCCACTCTTGATTAGTGCAACCCACATCACCATATTCATGACCCGTGAAGCTCACATCACCACTTCATTTGCGCTATATCCAAATCAGAACAAAGTATGGTGGATTATAAAATAAACAATGGTTTTAACATGATGTGAATGGGGGTCCACATCCTTCATGCTAGCGCAATACAACTTCACGTGTGAGCTCTTTCCATGGTGAATCGACGTTACCATACTCCAATCCATCGCTAGCTTGTAATAAAACCAATGCAAAGTGGATTTATTAAAATAAAACAAGCATTTTTATTGTGATGTGGATATAAGGTGGGGGCCACTCCCATGCTCACGAATTCCTTCACGTCACCCTCTTAATACAACCTTCCAAAACCATATTTTAAAATCAAAATTTGACTTCAAATGAGTGGAGGTATGAATCGCTAGTCACATGGGACCCTTGCCATGTCACTCAAATCAATTTTTTAATTGATTTTGATTCTTTTTTTAGAATTTGACCTTAGTGCCAATTTGTCCGGATTTACCATTAAAATGCTATTTTTATGCACTTTTAGCCCAAATAATGCCTCACGGGGTGCTCCGACTGCCCGACTGATGTAAAAAGTGGTCCCTTAGGTAAAGTGGGCACTCCAGGTGTGAAAACGAGTGTCCCCACGTCAGAAACGGACTCCGTATCTGACTTTTATTACAATTTGAAGTTTTTTAATTAAACCATTAAAAAATAGCTTAAAAAAAGGAAAAAAATTATTTTTTGCGGAAATTGACGAAACTCTAGGGGGACCTAGTACATGTCCATATGACTCAATTCGAATGCCTAGCATGGTGAAAAACACCGACACGAAGACTCTAATAACCTCCCTAAGCCGAAACACCAAGATGACTACCCCAACTTTGGAGGTGTGAGTGAAAAACTCAGAAATTATTAGTCGTTTGTTCAACAACCAATAATCACAAAGGGAAAAAACACTCTGAGCTAGTCGGCTTGATGCTTAAGTCTGGGAAGCCGAGCCTTTTATTAAAAATTAAATGCTAGAACATTTTTTACAATTTCCCCAAGGGGGTATGAACATGTGTTACAAAAAATAGAACTGTCATGGAACCCTAAAAGGACTTCTGAACTCTGAATATGAACAAGTATCTTGTTCATCACTGGCGGCTCACTGAAAGTCCAACTAGGTGCAGCCTAGTCGATAACAACAGGCTTGATGAAGCTTCTGGATACTTGTCCCTCTCAATCTCTCGAGATCTTCGCTTCCACATCAAAGAATTGAAGACTCCCAAGGAAATTTGGGACAAGCTTGCTTCCTTATTTGATAAGCAGGATGAGATGAGGGTCCATCAGCTAGAAAATGAGTTGATCTATCTTAATCCATCCGACTTCGAAACAATGAATGAATTTTTCACAAAATTCAAGAACCTGATATACCAGTTGAAGCAATGCGAAGTGGAGAAGGAGGATGATCAGCTCATCCTTGCCATTCTCCCAAAACTCAGTGCAAACTACTCAATCTTTGTATCAACCTTTCAAACAGTGAAGCTCACCACTCCAAATTGGAAGATGCATACTCTTGATGCTTTCATCCAATCTCTCACATATGAGAATGACAAGTTGATCCAAATGGGGATCATTCGATCTCCCAAAGATCAAGCACTAGCTGCAAGAGGAGGTAAGGTAGCGAATGACAAAGGAAAGCAAAGAGATGAGTCTCCTGTGAAGAAAGAGCAGTCAAATGAGCCTTCAGGTTCAAGAGAAGCAAGAAGAATGGCAAAGGGAAGACCCTTTGTTCCTACTGTGGAAGGGGCTTTCATCTAGATAGCTCCTGCATGAAAAGACAAATTGATGAAATGACTCTTCTTCTGAAGAAACATAATTTCACTGCACCTGCTAGCGAAAGGAAGGCTGACCAAACAGAAGATACAGAAGACACTAAAGATTGCTTTGAAAGAGGCCATGCACTGAAGGCCAGTTGCTCAACAGCACATGTCTTCCTCATTGATTCTAGAGCTTCCAATCATATAGTTGCATCCAGAGAATCATTCTCTTCTTTACAGTCTTTTGATGGTCCTAGTATTCAGCTGGGCAATAACAGTAAAGTTCAAACCAAAGGGAAGGGCTCTATCAAGCTTGAACATGGAAGGTTCAAAGATGTGCTCTATGTCCCCTCCCTAACTTCAAATTTGTCATCTATGTATCAGATGACTCATACTGGTTCTCCAAAGTGAGTGATATTTGGTCCTGACTCAGTGGAGATCACAGATATCTCTACTGGGAACATCATAGCAAAGGGTGTTGCAAATTATGCCTCCAAGGCATATGAGTTCTCACACTTCATGCCTTTTTCAGAACCAGTGCACTCTCAAAGGGAAGGTAAAAACATTCCATCTCCTTCTCTTGCAGTTTCCACTAGTATTGAATAACCAATTGTATTAGTTCATGAGATTAAAATTCATTCAGATTCAGATTCATATTTAGTCCCTACTTCCAAGCAAGAAGCTAGGAAGATGACTGGAAATCCATCTGACATTCAGAAGACAGAGAAGCTTGCACTATGTCATGCAATCTTACCTCCTTCAAAGAGATGCAACAAATTGCCTGTAAGATGTCACATGGCAAGGTCTGATCAATCACATTGCCTTCAGGAGAATAGAGTGGATCATACACCTCTTCAGCCAGAAAGAGGCAAAGGTTACATTCCTCCTTCCTTCCATCAACATTTTGGGACAAGAAGGAGAAGTCTACATGCCAGGCACGAGAACACCTGTGCACAAAACACCATTCATGTTGCTTCGCTACCTCACACACATGAAGGTTGCAGCAACATATTTCCAAGTTTTTCAAACTTGAATCCAAATTCTATCTGCTAAGATAGAGGGGGGGCTTTTTTCCCATGTGGTTTTTTCCCCAGCTCCTTGTATTGGACAGTTACTTTACTTTACTTGATGTAATGGATAACCTATGGTCTTAATTACCAGGGCCCACAGATTGTCCAAGTTAGCATTCTGGGGGGGTGTTAGGATTATTAATCCTCCCTCGTCCAATTTGGTCATATGTCTAAATCGGGAGTCCATCCAGTCTATTTTTAGTCACTAGCACCATTGGGTCCACTTGGCCTAATTGGGGCAAATGTTTCAATTACTAAAGTGTGGGGAAAACTAATTGAGGCCTACTGCCACTGATTGCACTTGCATGCATCAATTTAGGAGCCTCCTAGACCAATCCCTACAATTTAGGAGCCACTGGGAGTGCCAATACCAACCAAGGTCAGTTTAGTTGAGTTGGTGACTAGTCAAACTAAGTTAGGAGTCAGATACATTCAGTTCTAGTCCTCTACATTTAGTTAGCACTAGGTTTGCATGGTTGCATGCAAGAGAGGTGCATTCCTCACCTACCACAGTCAGTTAGCCTCAGTTAACACTGAATTAGACACTTGAGTTGTGTTTTAGAACTCCGATAATGATTCAGACAAGGTCAGTTAACTATTGAGTCCTCCGATAATGATTTAGACAAGGTCTTAGTTACCTACAGTCAAGTAGAGTCTAATCAATTTGAATTTCCTCATGTGGATTCGAATTGCATGTGGCTATTTAGCCATTGTATTACATTGTAATTTATCATCTAATTACTTTTTTATTAATGAAAGCATTCACAGTTGCAAGCCATTTTTATTTATTTTATGGAAAATTAGGTATAAGCAATTTTTTGTTCATAAGATTATCTCATTGTCTTCCTTTTGTTCTGTGTGGTGGGATGAAGTTCACCGTTAACTTTTGGTTAAAAGAGCACTACTTGTAAGAGATGCCATCTCTTTGCTCACAACTTAGTATTTTGACTTTCTTTTAGTGCTTGTCACTCTAAGGAAGAGGATATGATCTCATTTGTATATGCTATCCCATCCGGTTTTTTTTAAATATAAGATGTATTCTACAATTTAAAACAAAATATGGCCCCTACACCATCATCCTCCAAATGTAATATGCTTGGGTATTGTCTTCAAATGCATCAAATCCTCATGCTATATGAGGCGTAACATAACAATCTTCAAAGAACCTCCTCTAGCCATTTGAGCTCTTCTGCGATCATGTGGCACTACTTTAAGATAGGACATTCTTGCTTTAGCCCTTTCCTTTGCCACAAGTCATGTTTCGAGGTTTCTTCAAATGGGGCATTTCACTCCTTTTGTCGTTGAATACATGGAAAGGGTCCATATTGTCAAGGAAATGCCTTATTTTTCAATGGTCCAACAATGCCTTATGGCACCACCTCATGCAAAGAGTTTACTTCTTGTTATCACAAATCTTGTAGTTGCCCCAATAAATGAATCTTATATAGGTTGACAGAGGGGACAGGCAACCAAAGTTGTGACCTAAGAAAACCCTAACCACCCCCAAAAGATGGATGGTTGTCACGTCGGTTAGGTATTCCTTCGCTTTATGCCACGAAATGCCCAAGTGACAAGGGGGGAGAACTGATCTTATCCTAGAAGGACAGATCTACAGCTAATCACCAGATCGAGCCCAAAGAGTGAATACGTAAGGTGAGAGTCGAAAATCCCAGATTTAACTAATAAGCCTCACTTTAGGGGATATTCAAGTACGGGTTTTTAAGGAATATGGAAAGAATACTCAAATCAATCAGATCAATGGCTTACAGAGTTAAAACAAATCTGGGGTTGGTGTTTTTGGTAAAATGATCAGACACGGGACCCTAGGGGGATTTAATCAGAAATATAGGAAATACGCAGGACGAGATCGATTTAATGAAATTAAGACTTCAACAGACCTATTTGGGTTCAAGGATTTGACAACAAAAATACCCAACTGAAACTGGAACAAAAACAAAGGAAATTGACCAACAAGCCAAACAAGGGCATTTTCTCCCAGACTGAGACCAGTGCCTGGAGGTAGGCAAAGGAGTCCAAGCTTGATGTTTTTGAGGGAGAGGGGGTTTTTTGGTATGTCGAACAAAACCCAGATCGCCAAATTCGCCAATTCTCGGTGCAAGTTGGTCCAGTTATTTTCCTACTGCTAAACGAGGGTTTTTTTAGTAAAGGAAGCGATGGGCAATACAAGCAGAAAATAAAAGAAGGAGAAATTACCTGCGAGACATACCTAGATCTTGCAGATGACCTTAGAAATGATGAAGAATGCCACTTTCTCGTCCAAATGAGCTTTTTCGGAGAAGATCTTGATGTAGTTGAGCCACAGCCAATCACCCTAGCGCCTCCTTCAACCTGCCAAAACAAAGAAAATCAAATGACAAGGAAACCAAACGAGATCTGTAGAAAAAGGAAAAGGAAGGAAGTAAAAAATCATCAAGAAAGAAATACTCCCTGATCCGAACAGCCAAAAGCCGAGACGATGGTGAGTTCCCCCACAAAAACGCCCTCTCTCTCTCCTAGCGTGCCTCCTTTCCTGCAGATGAAGTGGGCAAAGGAAAATATGCAAGATGGATCTTGAATAAAACTCAATGTAGAAGAGTAACAACGCCAATTGTCAGATCATCAAATTCACAAGATACACAGAAGAGTAATCCCAAACAAAAATATCTTTATTCAAATTTCGTTGCCAAAGCTCATGAATACAATGGGGGGGATCACCCCTCTTAAATAGTTTGAGAGAGATGTAAACCCTAACTTTCTTTTTCATCCAACGGTTGAAATTATAACATCATCAACGGTGGAGATCAACAGTACATAGATCAATACATGGATCAAGTGACTAAGTCAAAGAGGGGACGCACTTTTCTCAAGGACGCCTCTCCTAAATGAAAGTCACGATATAACATAAAGTATAACATGGTAATAAACGAAAGGGGGTCACTAGGGGCTTAATTCACCCTAGGCCCCTTTAGAACTTCAAATCATATAGTATAACAGTGCAATACATCATTAGCCAAGTAGAAGGGGCGTCCCTTGGGGGCTTTCCTCACTGACTGAGCAAAAATAAAATAATCAGAACATCTGTTGACTGAAAACTGCTAGAGAACTGTTCGAGATGTTGAGACACATCATCTGTCGAAATTCCAAGCCATTTCCTTGACCTAGGAGGCCAAATCAATTTTTTCAATGATTTCTCTAGTTCATTTTTGCTGGTACAATCTCTGGAAAATGATAAATCCACCATAACTCTGTCCAGGGTGCAAACTGGGGCAAACTCACTACTGTGGATGATCTGGAGACATAAAAGAATCGTATAAGTGACTACTCATACCCACTGGAACACTACACTGCTCTAGGAGGACCCAACATACTATCGTCTGCAATAAAATTTGATCATTCGCCAATAATTAAGTGATAATAATCATTTTTCAGGAGAACAGGGGCCAACCTCTCAAAACTGAAACCGCAGTATTGGTCCTGGGTATATCTAGAACAAATATAGACCATGTTGTTTTTTGAGTCACTACCTTGGAAATCGTGCTTGACTTGGTCAACTGGGTTGACCAGGTCAAAGTACTCAAAATCAAAGTGTGATATTGTATCAGTATAATCCTGTAGGCATCCAAGGTAAGAAATGCTCCAATAATATATATCAAAACCAAGCTTAAATCAGTTATTCATAATCATGGTGACAAATAATAATAATAGTAAGATATACATGTGCTTCTGAAGAATCTTAGAACTTTTCTGGAAGTCTACTTGTTCATGCCATACTTACAAAGGGTAAACAATGTGCTACTGCTGGGTGAGGATGGACAACAAGGTTGAGGCAAAGGGTAATGACTTTTGACTGACTTTGACTTTGTGATTTATCCGAATAATGACAAGTACATACAACCAAAGTGACATATGCTTGGTAGATTGAACAATAGGGAATGGTGGTGTCTCATAGGTGGATGAACTGATCTGGAAAGTCTCCATTCAACCTTAACAATCATGTATATGACTCACATCCAAGCTAAAGTCAAGATCCGTGAGGATCTTTTCTAGGACCCTTGCATTGAGTACACAAGAAATTGTAGTGAAGAGATCCTACGGGACACTTAGAATTAGTTGTCCCTTACTCCATCTCACATCAAAACCCGTAGGCTCTGTGAGGAATTAATCATTACATTTGAATCAAAAGGCCAACAGTCTTTAGATTTAGCATTTGTTTATCCACTGGTGTATTTGGGCCTTTAATGATTTCACTTTATAGCCTTTTTTATTTCTGTCTAAGGACACAGTTTGCAATTTCATTTGCAGGCTTTGCATTTCATAATATATAGCATATAGCTCATAATGCATGTAATGATGGTAGACATATTGCATCAAGATTTAGTTGACAACCTCCCGGGCAACTAGGGGGAATATCCACAATCAGGACCAAACATCGGGGGCAACCGACCAGAGAGGTCAAGGATTCAAAACCCAACTCGCCTAAGCTCAGGAACCAACACCAGTGGGTTCTCCTGGCCCAGAAGGATCAAGGCTTCGGCAAGTTTTGTCGCACAACTCAGAGTTGAGACACAAAACAACATGGGATCCATCATGCATAGAGGTCAAAATAGGGGTCAAGGATTCAAAACCCAACTCACCTAAGCTCAGGAACCAACCCCAGCGGGTTCTCATGGCCCAAAAGGATCAAGGCTTCGGCAAGTTTTGTCGCACAACTCAGAGTTGAGACACAAAACAACATGGGATCCATCATGCATAGAGGTCAAAATAGGGAAAAGATCTTCAATCTCACAAGTCTCAAACAGTCTAAGCCATAGGATAAGTTTACAATGGATGAAACTGGATGGACAAGGCAAGTGATAAATGGAACCAACCTAGCACTAAGGTTTACAATTTGTGCAAGCATGGCATGAGCAACAGTCTTCACATCAACTCCCTTGATTAGTCATAACACAGGTTAAAGCAACAATAGATATAAGCATCGGTCACCATAATCATCCTAACCTGATAAGCATATGTGTTTGACATACATCATAGAGCAAAATCAAACCAAAGGAGTGTATACCTAATCTCACCAAATATACATGTCTCCAACTGATAAGCCCCTCTATAATTGTGTGTACCAACTCTGATTTGTTGCTATGCTCCAATGAACTAGATCATCACTGAAATCATCTCAATGGACTCCTGAATCTCAATCCTAGCAAGGAAACACTAATGAACAGGGCTCTAGAATGGTTGAAGCTGTAAAGATCCATGCTAATACCCCATGTGAAAAATAGCCCGGAATAGAATAAAAGATAAGTCTACATGTTGCATCATGGTAGCCCAGCTGCAGAATGTATATGTGATAACACTTCCAAATGTGTACAATAACCCTCGAACAACGCATCCTTGCCCCGGAATACCACAAAAGGTGAAAGATGCCTCTAAATGGGCGAAAACTCCTCCATTAGGGTTTCTTCGTGTCATCAACATGCTTTAACTTTTGATGTTTCTCCAAGTTGCAACATCGGGCAAACATTCTGCACACATTCTCCCGGAGTGGTCATGTGATTTGACCAATGGCTAATGAAGAATGGCTCTAGCGTAGCCTTGATTAGTAATGTCATGTGGCTATGAGTGAATAAGACTCGAGATGCCTAGTCTTGATTAGTCATGTGAGTTGGCTATGAGTGAATAAGGCTAGAGATCACATTGCATACCTTCTGAGGGAGTGCTCCATGATAGAGTGATCTATTATATATTAGAGTAAGTTGACTTGTTTATTTGATAGGGGATTTCATCTCATTATGGAATATACAAGTCTAATCTAATGTTGAATTTTACATAGACTCTAAGAAGTGTCTGGGACTTCTTAGTGTGGGTCAAATCAACATTAGAGCTCCATGCGTGAATAGAAGTTCATGAAAGGAGATGATCATCAACAAGAACAAATTTTCTATCAAGAAGAAATAACCAATAAGTCAAGTTATACAATTGAAGAAGTCCCAAATAGCATTGAAGAAGTTCCAGAAAAATATTGAAGAGAACAAGTGCATGTCGACCCTAAAGATAAAATGAAGCTTGAAGTGAAGAAGACAAGTCGGCCCCAGCGGAAAGACAAGTCATCCCCATGGGAGAAATTCACGTGAACTGAAGTATATAAATAAAGTACTCCAGAATTTCATTTTCACTCATCATCCAACATCATCTCTGTTACATTTGTGCGCACTTTCCAAGGAGGGCTAGTGAAGATCACAAGGGGTAATTTTTGGGGTTCTTATCTTCACTAGAGGTTCTCAATCCCTATATCTAGGGTTTCTTTATGAAGGTCACACTCTCTTGTGGTTAGGGTTTCCTCATGAAAAGAGAATGACTTTATGTTCTAGGGTTTATCTTCAGGAATGGTAATGTGCTTGAATTCTACTGATTTCTTCTAAGAAAAGTTGGGGTTTTCTCCCAAGTTTGGATTTCCCAAGGTAAAACTTCTTGTGTCTATTGTGCATGGTTGTGTTTTTATGATCTTGTGTTTTCGTTGCAATTTAAGTTGAAATTTTCAATGTGCAATTCTTCAATGAAAACTGTAGGATGAAATGAATCCTTGAAATCATTGTGAAATAATTGTCAAGATCTAGAAATAGATAAAAAATATTCAACATTTACCACCTCCTTGAAGAGACCACTCAACCTTTGATGCTCAACAATGTTTTTGTCGACCTCATGTCATGCTCTACAACCCAAACAAGGCAAGGTGTTCTTGTTCTAGGGCTCCCTTCTTGCTTGTATCATCCATCAAAACAACCTCAAACAATCCTCCATCAAGTTGCAACTACTCTTGAACTCCAATGGTCTCCTATGCTCGTGCCGAAAGGGAAGGCTCATGAAAATGGAAAATAAAACCATTCAATTTTCAAGGGAAACATGTGGGATAGGGTAAATCTTACCATTAAGATCATGGACCCTATAATTTCTTTGATGTAGTTTGTAGATACAGACCAAACGATATTAGGGGATGTTTATGAGTGTGACTACATGGTTGAGTTTATGAGGACAACTATTTTTTCGAATCTGCCTTGAGTATGGGACATCAGTAGATACCTTGTTCACCATGTGAGGCATACTTGTCCACATGTGAGAAAAATTGTACACCTTTGCATTGCTTTTGTCACTCATTAAATCCCAAGTACTATAGTTAAGAGTGGCTCAATGATGGTCTTACATGCAAATTCCCTCCTTATATGGACAACAAAATTTCAAAGGATAGAAAGATTACATTGAGCAAGATATATCAAGATATGGACAAGGGATTTGCAGGTATTTTCACTTAGATTTGAAGGCGATGACAATGAAACGCATAGGGTAACAATGTTATTTCACAAAAATTATCCATGAGGCCCATCTCTCAAGCTACTTCATCCTTTTGTTGGGATGGGAGCTAAAGCACATATGATAATGCACAAACTTTAAAGAAGAATAGGGTTGAGCACTCCAAAGCAAAGACATTGGTCTTTGTCCAATGTCAACAACTCCATGCTAAGCTTTGTCTTATCTATAAGGCAAGGGAAGAGCAATTGAAACGAAGGAGAAAGATGTGAGTTGTATTTCACAATGATAATGGTTTGGACCAGTGTAGTCAGACTCGGACTCGGCAAATACTCGGCTGGCTTGGGACTCGGCAGACTCGGTGACTCGGATAAGACTCGGCAAAGACTCAGCAAATATGAAAAAAAAAATGTAGTAACTTAAAAAATAATATATAAACATATATACTAAAAATTAAAATTTAATATATAAACATATAACAATTCAAAAAATTGATAAAAAGACATAGCAATGCATTTTAACGAGTAGTGTTTTCTCACTTGAAATCACAAGATATAATTATTAATTACAGATTATACAAACCATAAAATTATTAAAAAAAAAGCTAATAAGAAAATTTCATTAATTAACAATTATTAAAAATATTAAAAAAATGAAAAAGAAAATTGTAAAAAATACACTATCATCATCCTAACCTAACCACGAGCAATCGCATTCTTCAACCAAACTACCAATGGCAGCGTCATCGCCTTACATTTATAAAATCCAAAGTATAGAAGTTCAATGAAAACAATAAAAATTTGAAAATTCTCAGACCAGTCACATCCTCAGTGCTCAGACCAGTGTTAGCGAGCTTCCTCAGTGCACGCACACTCCCAAAATTCCAAGCACACAGACAATTGATAAATTGATAATAGCTAGGGGGCAAATAAGAACAACTCGGGGGAAGCCAAACTATTCAATGAGATGACAGTGGAGAGCGGTGTTGTTTCGGGGGCTTATTCCCTCCCTGCGTTCCCTCCAAAAATCAAAAGCGACGGTCAAACAGTCAACGGACTCGCGAGTAAGCGACGAGTTTAGCGAGTAAATGACGAGTTCGGCGAGTGGCGAGTTTACCCTGCGAGTATGTCAAGAGTACTCGTCTTGGTGGTCGCTCGGCAAGACTCGGCAAGACTCGCGAGTATTCAAAGAGTCTGACTACACTGGTTTGGACAACTACTTTGAGTTGGAATTGGCCAACTGGGTCTTAATGGATCAATCCTAGAGTCAAACATTTTCAACGTCGACGATCCTCTTGAAGGGTCATCCTCCACATCAGTGAATGTAGAGCTTGGACTAGATATAAATGAGAAGAGAAGGAAGAAGAGCACAATGGTAGTGGCAATGATCTTGATGATTTTGATTATGATATGCAAGGGCCGAGCTACAGCATATGAGTCATGATTCGTCAATCATGAGATTCTTCTAGGAATCTACTCTACTTTCTATTTGCCATTGGTATGCCATGATTGATCATACATGAGATTGTTTTAGGAATCTACCTTATTTTGTATTTTCCATTGGCATACCAACAACAATATCATCTTATCTATGTAATACATTTTGATGACATTGAATGAGAAAACCATAGTTTTGACCCCTAAATTTTGGTTCTATATGTATGATTTGTGAGGTATTTTAGTGTGTTTGATGTAGATCTATTTTCTAAATTTTCAAAAACTTTACATCTTTAGGCTATACTTTATTTTTTTAATTTCAGTATTTTTTATGGCTGCTTCTTTAATATATATTTTTCCCAAGCAAAACCTCGCAAGAAACCCCAAAAAATGCTCTCCCACATTTGTGGATGCCATCCCTAGTAAACCCATCCACATAGACCAGTGCACCTCACCCACAAGGCTTTGAACTGAGCACCTGCCAAAGAAGAACAGACAAATGCCCTACAACATTGGCAACAACCAGTAAACGTTGCAATATTTCTTTAATACAGGGGAATTTGCAATAATCAACCTGCATAGGATTTCATGCATTTTACAAATGTATGGCCAATTGAAAACAAACAAATAAATTCATAAAACACAAGAAAATCAGAAAATATTGTCTACCTCAGTAGGTTGACCTGCCATCATTTTTGCCGCAGTGCTAGCCTCTGTAAATTGACCATCTATCACAAGCTTCCTGACTTGAGGAAGAACAGTTAAAACTTTTGGATCTGTGTAGTCACTTGGCACTCCAGTCCACAGTGTATCCTCTGCAGAAATCTAGGAATAAGTAATATGGAGAAAACAGAGTGTCTAGTAAAATGAAACTTCCATCTGTCTCTTCATTGCATTCTACATCATAATCAAATGAAAAGCTTTCCAAGGTACCTTCTCGCAATCTAGGAGAGAAGATGATGTATGCAAAAACAATACTAAATAACAAACAAAAGATGTTTCTTAGAGAGCCAACTCAAGCTCAAATATTTTTCTGATATTGAATACATAAAGTAAATATCTCAACAAATTAGACATTTAGCATGACCTCTTCCCATTCTACATGTTTCTGTGTTGGGATGTTTGTGTAGCTCTCTTGTACTTGAATTGATAATTGCTTTCCAAGTTGCTTACATGAATTTTATATTGAAAAGAGTCATGTAAAGAGAGAAAATGCAGTCATGCACACATAAAGGTAAGCAATAAGACCAGCATAGATCCATCTTAAACTTGTATCTACCAAGCACTGAGGGGGAACAAATTTCTTGAAGTGTAAATATTTGTATCTTAACTTTTTTACATGTTTATAAAAACTTACACGTAAGTTTGGGTGGATTTATGTTGGTTTTAATTTTTTTTATTTTATAAGCCAACATGGATTTTTTAATTACTTCTTCATTTGGTTTCAATTTTTTATTTTTGAACCCACATGAATTTATTTTTTTGTAGTGTTACGTTACATATGTGACAACATCTCCCCCATGCTGGGCTGTAGAGCACCTCGTTACTCTCGGTGCAAAGAAAATTAGCATGTATGTATAGATACATATGTAAGACTTTATACAAAAGCTGATATTCTCAATATCCAGATATGAAAGAATGACAAATGTTGTTAGCAAAAACTTGGGACAGTCACCATGATAACAAAATGAAGGACTCCATTTTTGTGGAAAAGAAATCTCCTGTATGTTGGGAGTCAAGCAAAGATGAAATTACCAACTTACCAACCACCCTATTGCATGACACATCACTAACACATTTGCCAAACTAGAAAATAGTTCACTAGATGTTAAACTTATTCTCATCAGATCTGACACCTATGTACATTTTGTAATAATCCGTAGGTCATCTCAGGTTGCCCTCAAACATTAACAAAAGATACAAGGCATCACTCATCTGTCTCTCAAGTGGGATGGAGGAGTCTGAACATCAACAAACATCCCATGCAGCTGAAACTCACATGGTTAGCACAATTTGATGTTCGTTGCTTTACAAAACTCATATGGACCAGCTCAAGCCTGCTGGAAACGGGGAGCAGGAGCAGAAGCAGGAAACCACTCGAGTTTAGAATGCAAGTGGTTTTAGTAGAAAAGGAACGTTGCTTACTTATGCAAAGGAAAAACACTGAAAAAACTGTATTTAAATGTGCTCTAGATATGGAGCTTTTAAATTAATGCGACTACTTCTATTCTGCCCTATCTCAACTTTCAAGACAGCCCTGTAATATCATACAGCATTGTTACTTGCAAATCAGGAGTCTTGTCTCTATTTAAGAGGACCCTTTCCAACATTTATTGCAATCATTTCTCCAACATTAAACCGTTTTTCTCCTTCTTGAAGAATATATCTTTCTTATACAAATATTCCATGTTTTGGAAGGATTAAAGTCATCCTTCATTATTTGAAATATACAAGACGTATGTTGTTTGTTTATTAAAGGATTCTTTACTGGTACCGTGACACAAGGTTCGCCATAAAATATAGCTCCTGAAACCCACCCCTTTCTAGGTCTTTGGTATACTTCTTGAACTCTACAATGTTGAGGCTCTATCTCTATTGTGCTCTAGAAAAGTGTTCAATCTAAAATAGATGTCAAATTTGCAACACCACAATTACAATGGACAAAGTCCACAAATCTACTCTCATTTTATGAATCATATGCAGTAATTTACAAATTTGCAGATTCAATGGTTTCTGGCATACTACATCAGATTTGTACCAGTGGATCTATTCAACATAGATAAAACATTGTGAGTCATATCTATGCTCCAAAGGTTTCTTTATTGTTCAGTTTTCGAACTTTGTTAGTTATCAGAAAGTTTTTGAGGAGGATCCTAGCTCTAGGGAACTGCTGGTCTTTTCACTACCCAATGGGTCCTAGATTTCAACCCTACCATTATGTCTGTTACCAAAATGCCAATTTGAGTTTATCTCCCAATCTGCCCCTACACTTTCAGAATTTCTCAGTCTTTGAAGATATCGGGAATACCTTGGGAAAATACTTAAAAAGGGATCTTTATCGAATTAAATTGGGTTTATTTACATATGGTCGAATATGCGTTGAGATCGACATCAGCCAGAGTCTACCACACAAGATGATACTACAAAGAGAAAACTCTCGATGGACCCAGGCTTTGGATTATGAGAATACAGCTTCTCGGTTCTGATCTATCCACAAACAAAACATCTTCAGGATTAATGTCTCCGTGCACAAGCTCGACCAAAAATGTAAAAAAGCAACAACCCAAAACCAAAAAGCTGGAATCATGCGAGAAACCATTCTTGAATGATAAAGTTGATCAGAATGCAGAAAAACAGCAAACAACAGTCATAGACAAGGAGATCAATGCCTGTCCAGAAGCTCAGTTTGAAGAATCAACTATCCCCTCAGAAGATAGATATGAAGAGAAGAAGACAAGAATACCATGATTTCCCACTCGAGGATGGTAGTTGTAAATGAAGCCCCATTGGGAGGAATGATGAGAATTCATGAATCTGACAGCTTTGACTCTGGCATTCGATAGGAATTCTGATCTACAGTTAGTCCCTGTGGCACCTTCCCCAAGAGGGTGGGTTGAGATTAAAAGGAAGAAAGAGATAAAAGGCAGGATCAAGGATTATTTTTCAATGGGACAAAAATGAAATGTCCATTAATTTAAATTATGTAAGTACACTCTACAGTATCCACAAGATCAATGTAATTTTCATTCAATCTCTTAATAGTAGTAGAAATGACATTTTTTCCTTTGGAAATATAATATATTACAAGTATACAACAACTAAGGTATATATCAAACCTGGCTTCAGATGTGCCTCGACGAGTAAATATTCCAAGTATGCAAGATGTGATGAGGTTGGGCTTGTACGCAATCTTCTCCAACCTACAAACTTTTGTACTAGGTTGATGTGAATGTCCAGGATAAAGCAAGTACCAGGCGACTTGTATAGATGACTCGCAAAATCCTGTAGTGGAAGCAATGACATTGCAAGACAAGGTAATAGAGAATGAAGTACGCTAGCCTATACACATATATAAAGCAGGTAAAATTGGAGAAGTGTTGAAGTCATACCCATCAAGAAGTAGCTGTGAATTCCTAATGGTCAAATGAAGCATATGTACAAATACAATATGTTCTGACTTTGTTTGAAGAAATTGTTTTGGAAACCAGAGTCATTTTTCAATACAATGTAGACATGTTTGAGTTATACAAAACTATTTTCGAAGAATAACTTTAACCCAGATATAGAAAATCCAATTCAAAAAACTAAAGGAAGTCAAAGGGGGATTGTGGGTGGTGAAAGCACCCACAAAGGTTCAAGTCATCCCACAGGTGAATTAGACAAACGGCTCCACGAGAATTAAATAATTTTGTAAAATTGTGAAAGGAATTCCAAGCTTTCTTTTGATCAATTAATCCTAGTTTTAGCGAAGGCCCCAAAGCAACTGTGATGCATTAAGCACTGTACCCTGTCAGATAAATTCATTCGGGGTCCTGATCTGTCATTCCCAGGGGTATTCTTTTCAGCGATGGCTTTACTCATACTATCAACACTTCTAAAGACATTACGGACAGGCCACACTTCTGAAGACATTACGGAAAGGCCAGTAGATGTGAGTCTATCTTCAAAACTGTTGACAAGTTCCTAGTCTGTTTAGTTGGTTGTTTAAACATTAATCGTTATTCCAAAATTCATCGGTGCCTACCACTGATTTGTTAAATTGACACTTCCTGTATCCCAATGCAACAAGCTAACACTTTCCCATAGAGAAAATATTGTCAATGAAACAAAACCGGCTTGCAACATTCAATTCCTCAAGCATCCTTCGGCTAAAAAGCCTAGTGAGATATCTATTCCACCAATCACCAAGTACTTGCACCTAGACCCTATCCCTTCCCTTTCGCTAGCACTTTCCCTATTGTAACTGAAACAAAACCAGCTTTCAACATTCAACTCCTCAAGCATCCTTCAGCTAAAAAACCTAGTGTGGTATCTATTCCACCAAAGTCGCCAAGGACTTGCACCTAGACCCAATCCCTTCCCTTTCACTAGCACTGGCACAGACACAAAGCACAAGCATGTCTTTTCCGAGACTTGGTCAATATCAGCTAACTGCTTTCGCTGCCCCAGCAAGCCACCAATGACACTCACCACTGGTTTTGATTTCAATGTCACCTGTTCTTTTCTGCTTTTTGGGAGGGGAATGTCATCTGTTCTTTTTCTGCTTTTTGGGAGGGAAGAAACAATAGTAATCTATCACAAAGAGAATGGAAAAGCAGAGCGATCATTCACATGCATCTTCAAATGAAAAAAAAAATAGAAGACGATTTAAATGGCATTAAAATGTACCGTTGAGCTGCAATAAGTCGGACTGGACTCCACCCCACACCATGGCTCCCAAACGACCATTTCCCACAGGTAATGCGTCCGTCCAGTTGTCAGCAAGGCTGAAAAACTCCACTTTAAGTTCATTATGATCATCGCCTGTTTCCAATTCCACTGCATTGCCAGAGACTACGACCCAGTCATCCTCAGAGGCCCCAGTTTCAAATCCCACATCCCTTCTGCACACACTCACCATGATCTCCCAAACGAATTGCTGGACTGTTTCTCTTCCAGAAGCTGAATAGCAATGCCAGTACGACAAACGATTCAATGCTAAGTCAGTGCAATGTCTTCAATTCCGATTTCCTGACTTGTCAGTAGCCTGACGGGACTTTGTGTTTATGTCTAGAACTGCCCCCAACAAACCCAAATCTATTATAAATGGCAGCTACTGGTGAGTATCATTAAATCTGCCCACAGCTTATTATTGGCAGCACAGTTACCTGTCACGCAATAAAAGCAGGAAAAGAGAAAACACTTGTGCTGCAGCCCATGTCTAAGACCCCATTATCCATAGTTTCAACATGCCGCTGAATGCAGCCACCTGTGCAACGGTAAGGTGGCAGTGCAGGTCCCATGTACAATGAGAGAGCAGAGAATTGTTGAAATTTGAGAATTGAAATATTTTTTTCCTAATATAACAAACCTTCAACGTAATCGTTAAAAAATTAGGTGCGAAAAAACTCCATTTATTTGAGGATGTAATTTGACATCGTCATTTTATTTCTTTTATTAAAAATATTTTTGTGAGGATGACATAAACTTCGGATCGGAAAAGTAATGAACTTACAAAATTCATCTTAATTTCGAAAATTGATATGAAAACCTTTGGACGCGTCTAGACTCTAAGAAAGAAAATTAGTTGAATTTTCCAAAGAAAGTGGGAATTTTCCAAAATCTTTGTATAAAAAGGAATTGAATTGAAAAATATATATATATTTTTGTGAAGATAACATAAAGTTCGGAAAAGTTAATAACTTTTAGACAATTCCAAAATCTTTGTATAAAAAGGAATTGAATTGAAAAATATATTTTTATGAAGATAACATAAAGTTCGAAAAAATAAATAACTTACAAAATTCATCTTAATTTTGAAAACTTAGAGGAAAAAATTGCCTAGTTGAAAAATCCCAGATATAGTGAATTAAATCTCCCTTTAATTTAAATTTATTAAATATAAAGTCATCAAATATTTATGATTGCTTAGTTGAAAAATTCCAGATATAGAAAATTAACTCTATTTTTATTTTAAATTTATTAAATATGAAGTCATCAAATATTTATGAATTCATATGATAAGAAGTTATTAAAAATTTATGTATAAAGTCACAAAAATAAAAAATAAAATTACATATTTGTATATTTAAAAAATATGAAATTAAAGATGTAATGGTATGTATATAAATATATATTGGTTAAGATTTAAAATTGTTTTTAAATTGGCTATGAAGTTCAGAGTTGTTTATAGAAATCTTGGAAACATTATAACTTATAACCTTAAAATTAAAAGCAAAACATGTTATTGGATTCTCCTAGTAAAAGTGGGCCCGAGTAGAGCTATGACTAGTTAGCTGATGTACAAGCATAAAATAAACAATAACATTAAAAATATTATTACAATAAAGAATCTTGGAAACATTTATAACTTATAACCTTAAAATGAAAAGCAAAACATGTTATTGGATTCTCCTTGTAAAAGTGAGGCTCACCCAAGTGGGGCTCACCCCTGTAGAGAGCATGGTTATGACTAATTAGCTGATGTACAAGCATAAAATAAACATTAACATTAAAAATATTATTACAACTAAGTTTAAAAAATAAATAAAAGATTTAGAAGCAAAAAAAATTAACATACTATTAGGAAGTCATTAACCTTACTCTAAAATATCAAAATTATCTCTCTATTTTAAGTAGATCAAAGAAGAAAACTAATATTGTCAAATAAGAGTCATAAACTCTATAATGAAAAGGTGAGCTTTAAGGATGAAAATCACTTTCTCTTAGAATGCCCTACCTACACCTACATTAAATCTCATTTCAAAAATTTTGTTATCTTTTAACTTTTCAAACCTATGATAAGTTACGAACCCTTATCTTTAAGGTTTTTTTAGCATAGGAATAAATTTTAAAGTAAACCAAATAATTATTTTTTTATTTTTCTCTTAAAATAAAATATAGATCAAATTTGGTCTTAATGTATATTAACCACCACCATCATCATCATAAATAAATATTGATCATAATATAACTTTTAATTAGTCAAAGTTAATCTTTCTTAAACTTAACAAACTTCTTAACATAATTTACACATAAAACCATAAAACAATTTCTAAGTCAAATTATGCTAAATTATAAAAATATATATGCTTTAATTTAATTAAGAAACGTGCCTTAATTTAATTGAGAAACAATATTGAGAATAAGCATGCGATGTATCATAGATTGTAATCATTGTATTTTTTAATTATTATGGTCAAAGTTTTTTCACACCATTTTTTAGTTTTATGTATCAATAAGTGTAGCCATTATATATTTTAACTATTATAGTCAGTTTTTTTCACACCATTTTTATTTATATTTATAAAATTATAGTGATGATATTATTGTAAACGAATTTATGTTTTTATTTATTTCTTTATCAGAGTTTTTTTCACACCATTTTCATTTATATTTATAAAATTTTAGTATGATATTATTGTAAACGAATTTATGTTTTTATTTATTTCTTTATGTAAAGAGTGTTAAAAATGTGTTTGCTCATTTTAAATTGGAAAAAATCTTAATAAATAAACTATAAGGTAAAAAATTCACACATGAAAAAGATCGTTTTGACGTTTCACATAAGCGAAAGAAAAAAGTACCCGCGTGGAAAGGGATGTTGTGTTTTGACATATTCGAAAAGCATTGTCGTGGGGGTGATATTTGTTGAGATGTTTGTTTCATACGGAAAAGATGAAGTGCCTTTTGGGATAAGATTTGACTGTTTATTTGTAAAGGTGTGTGATTTATTAGACTTTGGGTTTGAAGTCATATTCATCTAGAGAAGTAGTTGTGAAAGATATTTTTTATATTTATAGATATGTTAAATATCGATCATCCTTTTGGGATAAGATTTGACTGTTTGTTTGTAAAGGTGTGTGATTTATTAGACTTTGGGTTTGAAGTCATATTCATCTAGAGAAGTAGTTGTGAAAGATATTTTTTATATTTATAGATATGTTAAATATCAAATTGCAAAGTGTGGAAGGATATATATACGATGTTTATTATAACTTTTTTTTCAAATCAACTAAAACACATAAATAAAGAAAGTCAAAATATATAACAAGAGCCAAACCTTTGACATCTTTGATCCACAAGATTTCCTTAACCAACCATTAGTGATACTTTATCTTTCCATAAACCAATAAAGGTAGATATAGAACTCATCTTTTACCCATACACATAATTATACATAAGCTTCCATATCAAAAAAATGTGGAAATCCATAAACAATGCAATAGGCCAAGGAATTTCACACAAGAGCTTGCACATCCCCAAATAAAGAAACCCGCTAGTATAGATTGTTTTGAAACAAGCCATTTGATCCTCAATGTCACTCTATCACTGTTCGACAAACCATCAACTCCAAAAACATATGTTTAATCATCTCCAATCACTAACAAGTTGGGGAAAGCCCATTTGAAAGGCCAGCCTTAGCTAAATGGCCTTAGATGGGATCGCTTATTAGATAAGCAAGAAAGCAAAAGTATGCAGCCTATACAAAAAGTTGCACCAAGCAAACATTGTGAAGAGGATGAACCCACCACACCCCTAGATATGACAAAGTCTACCTCATGTTAAGCATTGGCAATAGGAGGTGCCTCTAATGAAGAAATTAAGAAAGACGACAAAAATCATATTGTATCAATGGTTTACCAAAACTTCACTCCTGATCCCTCAAAAATGTTCTAGGCATCTCAATATTCATTTTAAATAACTCAAAATATGGAATAAATGCACGCAACTCCATGATCAAAGGAAGATCAAACATCAAGAGCCCAAACCACTCCTGAACAAGAAATCTCCACTCTTTCCACAACTTTATACCAGAGTCCCATAAATCACACCAATAGAAGATACCATTTCTAACTCAACCAACATGTCTGAAAATGCAGCATCTTTCCTACACAAATCCCTTGATCATGCCAACTCTAGATCGAGCAAGAGGGAAGATCCCACTCAACCCCATTGCCCTCCCACATCCATCAAACTAACCCAGACACCAATCTCCATGCCAACTAGATGCTTTTTAAACAAAATGGACCCATCCACCTGGAACAATGAGGGAAAAGAGATGATATCATATAAACCAAAGCCCCCATGGATCCTGTCAATATTCTACACTAAAAGAACCCGATCCTGAAACAAAACTCGTCAACATGTCAATCCCTTTAAACATCTCACCACCCACTTAGCTACCAAAATGTTTCCCTAAAATGCAACATCAATTAAGCCCACCCCCTTCAACCTTGGAAATGGTACAAACATCCCAAACAACTAAGGCTAAACCTTTAACACCTCCAAAAGTATGATTGGAGAATTTACCCAAACCAACAAAAGCGAGCTCCACTGTAAAACCAACAAGACACATTGTAAACATGGAATATCTGCAAAATACAAGCCACATCACATTCCTATGAAGGGGAGATCCTTATGATGTCAAACATGAAGCTTGCCATCCAATTCCATAACCGGGCCCGATCCAGGGTAGAATTAAGAGCATACGTTGTGCAAAATGCAATCACTTGGTCCTATATCAAATGAGTGACCCAAACACATATGTTCCCTACATCTGTCCGAGTCACAAGCAGTGTGTTAAAGGGGTGCTGCAAAGATTCCCGTTGGATGTGGTTTTCTGGCAAGAGGTCAAATCAACTTGTTTTGAGAACATTCTAAACCTCTAATCATTGTGAGGGGAGTGGTGGTGTAGTGAAACCCATACTTGCAAAATGAAGCATATGTCCAATATGTATGATTATGATACGAGTCATCTGACTTTGTTTGAAGGATTTGTTTTGGAAACCAGAGTGGTTTTTCAATACAATGTAGACATGTTCCAGTAAAACAAAACTACTTCATGTGAATCACTAATCCAGATATGTAAAACTCAATTCACAAAATCAAAGGATGTCAAAGGAAGCTTGCCAACGGTGAAGGCGTTCAACAAGGTTGAAGTCTCCCCAATGGCAAATTAGACAAACAGCTCCACAAAAATTAAATTATTTTAAAATAATTTAACCAAAAAACACTGCTAAATAAATTCCAGTCTTTCTTTTGATTAATCAGCCATAGTTTTGGATAAGACCAAGAAGCTACTGTGATGTATTAAGCACTATGACTATACCCTGTCAGATAAATTCATTTAGGGCCTGAACTTTCTTTTGATTAATCAGTCCTAGTTTTGGATAAGGCCTGGAAGCAACTGGGATGTATTATGCACTGTACAATGTCAGATTAAATTCATTCAGGACCTGATCTGTCATTCCAAAGGGAATTCCTTCCAGAAATGGCTTTGCTCATACTATCCACACTTTTGAAGACAAATTACAGACAGCCCAGTATATGTGATCCTTCCAGAAATGGCTTTGCTCATATTATCCATACTTTTGAAGACAAATTACAGATCGGCCAGTATATGTGACATTCTATTTTTAAACTCGGTTGGTTGCTTAAACTTTAATTGGATGAAAATTAATCAGCCTGCAGCAAAGCAATGATTGCTGCAGCAAGCTCATTGTTGATGGTTCGATCTCAAGATACTAAAATTTAACTGTTCAACAAAGAGCCTGCCACAGCATTGCTCTTGCCAAGGCTAATTAATGGTTAATGGTCACCTCTAGTTGGTTATATCTAGCTCAGATTTCGAAATGCCCCGTGCCTGCAACCGTTTCGTCTCCCAATGCAGCAAGCTTGCACCTTCCCATTGCGAGAATATCGCCAATAAAGCAAAACCAACCTGCAGCATTCAACTACTTATAATCTTCTTCAGCTAAGAATCTGCAAGATGGGTATCTATTCAACCAAAGTGACGTGGGACTTTACCTAAACCCAATCCCTTTCACTGCTTTCACTTACCGAGCAAGCCACCAATGACACCCAGGTTACTGTTTTTTTGGGAGGGAAGAAATAAGAGTAATCTATGACTAAGAGAATGGAAAACCGGAGCAATCACGCATATCTGATATGCATTTTCAACTGAGAAAAACAGAAACTGATTTATATCAAAATGGCAATAAAATGTACCATTGAGCTGCAATAAATCGGACTGGACTCCACCCCACACCATGGCTCCCAAACGACCATTTCCCACAGGCAATGCGTCCGTCCAGTATTCAGCCGGGCTGAAAAACTCCACTTTAAGTTCCTTCTGAACATCACCTGTCTCCAATCCCACTGCATTGCCAGAAACTACAACCCAGTCATCTTCGGAGGTCCCAGTTTCGAATCCCATAACCTTGCTCCTGCACACATTCTCCATGATCACCCAAAAATTCGCTGGACTGTTTTCTCTTCCAAGAAATGAATGGCAATCCCAGTACTACTACGAGAGCCGGTCCACCTCCAAGTAGGGATTTCCTGGCTTGTCACATGAGCCTGCTCGGAATTTATGTTTGTGTCTGGAAAGTAGGACTGCCCCAACAAATCCATATGTTACCGGCAGCTTCCGTATACGTAAATCTGCCAAACTGCTTACTATTCACACACCATAGTCACCTGTCATGCAATAAAAGCCTAAAAACAGAAAATGGTTGACAGTTCTGTACCCATGTCGGGGACCCCGTGTTTAAAATGTCCAAATTAAAAGAACTGAAAAGAGCATATATTAAAATTTCAATACCGCATTGGATGCGGCCTACTTTTGCCAAGGCTAGGGTGGCGGTGCATTTCCGACGTATCCATCAAAATGTCTATTAAGTACAACTTTTTTAAATTTAATTCTACTTAAACAATGATGGGAAAAGTCAATATATTTTATCAAAAACTAATTTTTAAAGTTAATTCTACTTAAACAGTGATTGCAAAATTTTATATATTTTATTCTAGTTTTTGAGATACTTTCCAATTTTTTTTAAGTGAAAAGGTTTTTATAAGAAGTAAAGCTAAACTCTAAATGATTTTATTCACATATTTTCATATAAATTTTCATATTCATAAACCTAGTATTCACACATTTTCATATTCATAAACCTAATGAGGTATAAAATTTGATAAAAACTTAGATTATAATTATTTATTTAGGTAAGTGGTTTTATCTTAATTTTTTAGTTTAATATAAAAAATAATAAATTAATTAATTTAGTGAAAAATATTTTTCAGGAATTTAGTCAAAAAGGTTAAATTTTATCTAATGATAAAAATTGTGACTATAAAATTTTACTTGTAAAAATTTTAGCCATAATTGTAAAGTTTAGTTTTATCTAATAATAAAAATTGTGACTATGAAACATTACTCATTTTGAATAATTTAATTAATTGTAAAGTTTATTTAATAATAAAAATTATGACTATGAAACATTACTCATTTTGAATAATTTAATTGTAACAATTTAAATAATTTAATTGTATTAAAAATTATGACTATGAAACATTAATCATTTTGAATAATTTAATTGTAACAATTTAAATAATTTAATTGTAATAATTTGAATAATTTAATTGTAAAATCTTTGACTATAATTTAAGTCCTTAAATTGACTATAAAACCTTATTCATTTTAAATAATTTAATTGTAAAACCTTATTATTTTTATTCATTTTAAATAATTTAATTGTAAAAACTTTGAACATAATTTAAATATTTTTGCTCATTTTAAAACTATTCATGTTGTAAATTTGAATAATTTAATTGTAATAATTTGAATAATTTAATTATAAATTTTTTTACCATAATTTAAGTGCTTAAATTGTGACTATGAAACCTTATTCATTTTAAATAATTTAATTGTAAAATTTTTGAACATAATTTAAGTATTTTCGCTCATTTTAAAACTATTCATGTTGCTACAACAAAGCTTTGCCTTAAAAAAATTAAGTCACTGTTAACTCACTCCAAGATAAATTGAAATGCATATATTTATGTGTTTAAAAGGTGGAGGATGGAGGTTAAGCATTTCATCAATCTGATGTTAATTTATTTTAAATAAGATATTAGCTTACTTATATCATGTTGGTGTAAGAAATTTGACGATTAGGTGTGATGCATTAAATAGTTATATAGAAAGGATTTTTTTGTCCCAAAAACAAAGGTGCTTCATACATCAAATTGATTTTACGTAAATATGAATTTAGTTAGATTTGGATTTTTATATGGGTTTTCCTCATAATTCAGTATAAAAAAAATCATCCAAATTTAAAAGTGTTCAAATTGTGTTTTTGAATTTAAAAATAGATTCAACACCCTTAAATACCTCCATAACACAATAAATTATGCAATTTTCATAACTAATATATATCATGCTAAGATGTTTTTTAGATTTTCAACCGAACTTGAACCAAAAATATAAAATATTTAGACTATACCTTATTAAAAATATATATATAAATAAATAAATAATTATTAATAGCCTAAAAGGTCTCCCAGTCAACAGTCAAGTTAAGCCTCTAAAAAGTACCTAAATATTCCACCTTAAAAAATAAAAATAAAAATAAAAAATTATTAATATTTCATTTTCAAATACGTCCTTTATTAAAATTAAATGACATGTATCTTTAAAATAAAATTTAAAGAAAAAAAAGTGTCTACCACTTGGCATTTATATCTCTAGTACATTATTAATCTATGTATGTATCTAGTGCATGGGTAATCTAGTATGGATAGGGATCCTTGTGGTTTGACCTATGTGAAAACAATTGTCGTGGAGGTTTGTTTTCTAGTGAAAAGATGATATGCCTTTTACTTGTTTTTTGTTCAGAATAGTAAGCAAGGTGTGTATTTTATATGAAAGTTTACTGTGTTGGATTTATAACCAAACCCACAAGTATAACGTGACAATGCTTCAAAATTTGGAGCAAGTCTCTATTGAATTTAAGACAAATTTGTTTACGGGTTATTAGGAAGGTTAAAAACTATTTACACATATTTTAGAATAGTAATAATAAAAATGTATATTTTAGAATAGTAATAATAAAAAAATTAAAAATGTTAAAAAATAGTTTGACCAATAGAGTTGCCGAGCAAAGCATATTTTTAGGGAGATCTATAAACTATTGTTTATATTAGAGCAAAGCATAATTTTAGGGAGATCTATTGTTTATATTATTTATGGTATAGATATTCTTAATTAAAGATATAAGGCTTTGTCATTTTGTTGATTATGCTTTCAACAAAATCATTAACAATTCAAGAATGTAGTTATTCAACTTAAGTTGGCCAATATCAAAGGTAATGGAAAATCATTTAATAACAAAGTAATTTAAATAATATTATTAAAGAATGTGTAATGGGACAATTTTTTTTTAATGAATGTTGTAATTTAATGATTTGAATTTGGTTTTGTTTTTTTGTCAAGAAAAGAAAAAAAAGAAATAATTTATTTAGGTTAAGAATATTAAAAAGTTTTGAAATGCATATTATATAAAGAGTTAGAAGGTAATGTAAAAAGCAACTATATCATTAACAATTCAAGAATGTAGTTATTCAACTTAAGTTAGCCAATATCAAAGGTAATGGAAAATCATTTAATAACAAAGTAATTTAAGTAATATTATTAAAAAATGTGTAATGGGACATTATTTTTTAATGAATGTTGTAATTTAATGGTTTGAATTTGTTTTTTTGTCAAGAACAGAAAAACAGAAACAATTGAGCATAGTCAAACAATGTTAACATAGTGATCTATATTCAACCAAAGTCGATCATAGTTAGCATGGTCCATCACCATATTCAATCAGTCAATTCAACATAACCCTTTAAAACTCTCATAATGTAGCATAAGCATTCAATGTAAATGCAATCCAACACAACTCCACATATATGTATTTATTATATGTGAATATAACAAACTCTGCATAAAAAGTAACATTATTACGATATTTTGTTGTAAATATTATAATATTGTGAATAAGCTTCTACATTATATCTTAATATAGGGTATCTAAAAACAATATGAATAATTTTAAAGATTATCGTATATCGTATATTATATGCTTGTGCGTCAGCTCATAACTAGCAACAACCACATTAATAATATTAATAATGTGTCTAGTATATGTTGATAGGCATATAATTAGCACATTCTAAGAAAAAAATTATTACATATTTAGCACATTAATTATAATTATATATATATATATATATATATATATATAATGTGCTAAGTATATTATACAAGACACATTAATATTATTAATGTGGTTGTTGTTAGTAATATATAAATAAAAAATGACAAAAAAAGTAGTTTGACATGTAGAGGTGCCAAGCAAATTCCTAGATTAGTAGGGTGTTGCCTATTGCTTAGCTATTTTATATGATAGTCCCAAGTAAAGATGGAAGCCTTTACCATTCTGTTGGTTGTGACATTAATGAGTATTAGGAAAGATGATATCATTAACAATTCAAGAACATAGCAATACAACAGAAGTTAGCCAAGATCAATGTCGTCATGGAACATAAACCACTTAGTGACACCGCAATCCAAGTAATGTCAATAAGAAATGTCACAATGCAACATAATTCTTAATGAATGTTGTAATTCCATGTAAACATCGAGGCATTGTCAAACATAATCAAACATGATCAACCATAGTTAGTCAAACATGGTCAATCATAGTCAACATGATTTACAATAGTCATCATGTTCCACCATAGTCAACATGGTCAACAATAAGCAACATGGTAAACCATGGTCTTACTAGTCTACCATTATTAACTGTGGTTAACCATGGCCAAGCATACTCAACCAAAGTCAACCATGTTCAACCATACTAGTGAATTCAACATTAGCCTTCAAAAATGTCATAATGTGACATAAACGTTCAATGATAATTAATATAATAACAACCCTATATATATATATATATATAGTTATTGTAAATATTAAAATATGTACTCCTATACTTTATAAATTAATATGGTATTTAAGAACAATATGAACAATTTTAAAGATTATCATATTGTTGTTTCAACCATATGCTTATGCATCAACTCACAAGTAGCAACAACCATATTAACAATATGTATGGCATATGTTGATATTAGGCATGTATTTAACTTATTCTAAGAATTATTTTATTATATATTTAGCACATTGTTGGCTATCTGGGCAGACCCGGGTTTACTTACAATGTGCCAACAACACCCCTAACTCACTGGCCCTTTCGGCAATAGACCGCAAAACGGCCTGAAGTCTCACCCGAAGTGATCTTATGGGTTGGTCGAAGACTCAGGTGTCCTCAACCAGGTTCTGTAGCATCCTGGTGTCTCGTGGCTCTTCCTAACCAACGAGATCTCTTTGCGACGCGCGGTTCTCTCTTACTCGCGGACTCTGACACGGGAAGGACTCCTATCGCATCGCAGCGACTAGGACAATGCGCAACTCTCCCTTCTGCTTAACCCGCGCGTTGTGATATTTCACACCGCAGCGACTAGGACAATGCGCAACTCTCCCTTCCGCTTAACCCGCGCGTTGTGATATTTCACACCGCAGCTCCTCTGACGGTGCGATATCGCCTACTGTCAACGCGATATCTTCTATAGTACGGCCCACTGCGACCCTCACGATCCAAAGGCTATCTCATTGGGTGAAATGACTTGGCTTACTTTCAACAAGATATTTAACACTCTGACTTGAACTTCCACAGTTCAACACACTCTACATCAACTTATACTTAACTGGTCGAATAAGTATACTGGAAACACTTTAACATAATGACTTATTACTGTGTGAAACAAGCACTGATAAACTCATATGCAGATGCTTGATACATGTAAATCCACCTTTAACCTTCAATAATGATGTAACTGAATGAGCACATACAGACATTTACTAACTGAGATACAACATTCATGTAACAGATAACAGATATCAACTAAGTAAAGCACAATCACATGAAATAATCACATAACACACTGGTTTTACGTGGTTCACTTCCAGGGTAGAAGCTACGTCCACAGAACTGTAATTATTATATCTTGAGAGAGCACACAGTTCTGCTGCAACCTATTGTGCAGCTAAAGATCTTTTGGGTAACTCCGCACTCTCTGCCTGGAGCCCTTCTCTCCTAGATCTCTTCTCTTTCTCTATATTGCCTTCTTACAATATTCTCTCTCTCTCTCTCTCTCTCTCTCTCTCTCTCTCTATGTCAATCCCTGCGGATTGTTACATACATACTCCTGGAATCAGCTACTGGTTACAGTAAGGTATCTATGGACTGAAGAGCAGAACCAGAGCTCGACTCTATTACAATACAAAATAACTGTGAGCTAACAGACTACTGGACTCTCAGACTGGCTAACTGTCTGAATAGCTACAGGTTATCCGACTAGCTCAATAGCTACTGAGTTAACTGACTGACTAGCTAACCTTTTACAATACAAAATACATCCCTTTATAAGCGGCCCGAAGGTCTCGCCATTACAACACTGTGGGCCTGTCCCAACAGTAACCCAAAAACCCTAACTGTGACAGTCGGTCTATTTGTACTCGAACTGCCGCAAGTTATACCACAGCTCTCTGCAGTCTTCCACGCTTCCCGGCGCTGATCGTGGGTACTGGGCGCCGCTTCCTTTTCTGTCCTTCGTCTTCAATACCTCGACCTCGTTGCCCCTTTTCCTTTATGAGGGTAGCTGAGCCCTCCTGTTTTCGCCGTTGCCTTGAATGCAGTGGGTGAACTCTCTCTTCTCAGCCGCTCAGGTACTGTCGTCTTCTTTGACTTCTCTGCCCTGATAGTCACAGTTTTTGGCTCTGATCTGCAGCTAGAAACATGCTACGGCGTCTTATCTTTACCTTATCTCTTATATCTTCGCCAAAACTGTCTATCCGCCAAAATGGCAGCTTCTCCTGTAGCTGTGGGACCCTACTCCAATAGTCCCCTAACACTTACTTGTGGCTCGTCCTCGAGCCACTAACAGTGGGCTTCTCCTGCTGTACTTTCTCCTGGAATCCTGCGATGAACCTGTCTTCCTCTAAGGCAAGCAGCTGCGCTAGCCTTTCATTCGTCGTAACTGTGTCTGTCATCCCGGTGATCTGAGCAATTCTTACACTGGGCATAATATACTCCATAGGCATAACAGCCTCTTGTCTATACACCAAGCTGAAAGGTGTATGTCCTGTAAGTTTCTTGCATGTAGTCCTATAAGCCCATAACACAGCATTAACCTTGAGGTCCCAATTGTTTCTTTGGCTGTTGCAGATCTTAGTAAGAGCGTTTTCTAGAATCTTGTTAAAGGCCTCCACCGTACCATTAGCTTGTGGGTGGTAGGGAGTGCTCTTATGGTGTTGTATCTGGAATTCCTCCGTCAAGGCCTCAATAGTGTGGTTCAAGAAATGGGTGCCTTGATCGCTCATCAAAATTACTAGACATCCAAATCTACTGATGATGTTCTCAAAGAGGAACTGTGCAGCTGTAGCAGCATCACAATTCCTTACTGCTTTAGCCTCCGCCCATCTGGTGAGGTATTATGTTCCTGTGATGATATATCTCGCACTTGTCAAATGGCCGCAGCGTAATCTGTGGTCGCAGCGCCATTTCATCTCTCCGCGAAGGTTTTCCTACCCTCTGGCAGATATCGCAGCATCCGCAAAATTCCTTAGTATCCTTATGCAAAGTAGGCCACCATAATCCTACGGTCAGGATTTTCTGCGCAGTCAGCTTTCCTGCGAAATGACCTCCTGCGGTACCGGAATGTGCTTCTCTGATAATGGCCTCTTTCTCGTGCGGCATGACGCATCTGCGCAGGACTTCATCTGGACCTAACTTATATAATTGTCCCGCAATCAAAGTGAAGTCTGTTGCTTTGACAGCTAGCTATTTCTTTTGTTGCTTGGTAAACTCAACAGGTGCCCATCCTGTAGCGAGAAAGTGAATAATATCAGCATAGTACTCGTCTACGATCTGAATAGAAAACAACTGCGCATCGGGCAAGTTGTCCTCTAGGTTACTTGGCTCTTCTCCCGAGTCTATCCGCGACAGATGATCTGATCCGGCATTTAATCTCCCTGGTTTGACAATAATTTCAAAATCATACTCCTGAAATAGGAGTAACCATCTGCAGATTCATCCCCCTAACACTAGCTTATTGACCAAGTACTTCAAAGCGGAGTGGTCAGTGAACATCTTGAATGAGGCACCTAGCAGGTAGTGCGTGAATTTCTGTAGAGCATACACCATGGCTAATCCTTCTCTTTCCGTAGTGGTGTAGTTCTTTTTTGCGGTGGATAGTTTTCTGCTTGAGTATGCGATAGGGTGATCGATACCTCCTTCTCCTGGCTGGGTTAAGACGATCCCCAGTGCGATGCCAGATGCATCCACATTTACATGAAATGGTTTGGTCTAGTCTGGGAATACTAAGATGGGTGCTGTAACCATCTTCTCTTTAAGGGTGTCTAGACTTTTCTGGCATTCCTCATTCCATAGGAATTTTACATCTTTCTTTAACAGCTTTTCCATAGGTGCTGTGATCTTTGCATAACCTTTGATAAATTTTCTATAGTACCCGGTATGACCAAGTACTGTTCTCAATTGCTTGACTGAGTTAGGTGTTGGAAGATTTATGATGATGGCAATCTTTGCAGGATCTACCATCAAGCCTTGTCTACAGACAATGTGACCCAACAAAATACCAAATGGCGCACAAAATATGCATTTCTTTAAGTTTAGAGAAATTTGGTACTGCCTACATTTCTCTAACATCAGTCTTAAATCACCTATATGTTTGTCGATTAATCCAAATACAGTCCAATCGTCAAAATAGACTTCTAAGAATTTATGGATGTATTCTTTAAATACAGCAACTACTACTCTAGAAAATATAGCTGGTGCATTCTTAAGACCAAAGGGCATTACCGTATACTGGAATGAGCCCCATTCTGTCGCAAAAGTGGTCTTAGATCGATCTTCTAGATGGATTTTGATCTGGTGATAGCCTGAAAAGGCATCGGTGAAGGAGTAGACCTCCTGTCCTCCCACATTGTCTAAAACTTCATCAGTAAAAGGTATCGGAAATGGGTCATGAAGTGATGCATCGTTGAGTTTGCGCAAATCAACACAGATTCTGATTTCTCCTTTGGTTTTCTTCTCTTGCACGACCATGGGACTAACCCATTCGCTTTCTTCCACTGGCTCAATGATGCCTGCTGCTAGCATCTTATCGATCTCATCCTTAACTTTTTCTTTGTGCCAAGGATTTAATCTGTATGGACGCTGCTTAACTGGTCTAACATCCTCTTTCAATGGTATCCTCATTACTCCCCAAGTCTCCAACTATTCCCTTCATCTCTGTGAACTTAGTGGGGAATAAGTCCTGGTAGTCATGTAACAGATCTGCAATGTGTCCTACCGTTTCATCGTTTCAATAGTCTCCAATGGATGCAAACTTTGGTTCTGTGTCTATGCCAATGTTGATCTTCTTAATCTTGATAGGCTCCGTGATAGCTGGAGTCTCTAGCTTCGGTCCATCAACATCGCGAGTGCCTTCTGACTCTGGGATGTTGATGTTGCGAGGATCTTCATCCTCCTCCTTTGGTTCTGATGCAAAGTTATAACACTCGAGCGCATCTTCTAACTGGATGGCCCACTCGGGTTGAGCTGACACTGATAGGGTACAGTCCTCAAAGATCTTAATCTTTATAACGTCTAAAGCCTGATTAATGCTTGGGTACTCAGATTCAAAAGCAAAAGTGAGTTCAAAGATGTCTATCATATGTGGCCATGTAGTTGTTCATCTGCGCAACTCTGTCTCAGTGTACCAATTCTTTGGAATTGGATCTAAAGTGTGAATGAATCGGTGAACCCATTCATCCTCGGGAATGTCCGACCAATTCTGTTCACAACTCTGAATGTGTGACCTGGGGTCACTTTCTCCTGTGTACCTCTACTGTAGATACTTCTTGTTATTAGAAAACCTGATTGTCATCAATCTCTTGAAGTCATCCCATGACACGATATGTTCTCTATGTGCCTGCCACCATCTTGTAGGTGTGGCTCTTACTGCAAGGTCAATTGCTAACATCCTCTACTCGTGAGGAATTTCTTGTTCAAACTGGTATAAAAAGTTATTGACATCCGCTAAGCCATCAAACGACGGAATATCCTTAAGCTCTGCTCCGATCCATCGCAGTGACTTAGTCAGATATGCACATCTGCGAGCTGAGACTTCATAAAGTCTGTTCTGCCAGTTCTCTAGACCAACATCCGAATTCGATGCGCATGAGTTGTCGCATCGCCAACTGATATTTCCTTCTGCGATTGGGTTGATGTAGTCGCTCTGATTGGCAGTCATCTGATAGAGGCTCTCCAGATTACGCGCCTCATCCTCTGCTTGGATGGGTTCAATATATCTAGGACCCTGAAAAGGATCCAACAGTGCGATGACCCGGATCTGTGTATCCTCAAAGGTCATTTGTCTTTCTTTAAATCGATAACAGCCATGTTATCGATTGCCCAATCAATACCTAGTAGAGCTGGATACGGTCTACTATCGCCAATGATTTCTATAACTTCAAAGTCTACAAAACTGCAAACTCCGTCAATGTCAACTGGCACTTGTGGTAATCGACCCAGTGGTGATACCCTCTGTTGATTGGCTAGTCACAGATGGATAGGCGATCTGGGTAACTTGGGGCTACCCATCTGTTTCCATGTCTGCTTAGTCAAAACATTTACCTCTGATCCTAAGTCTAGGATTACCTCATCCATTTCAAATTCTCCAACTTGTGCTGTGAGTTGCATCTCTCTTCCTGTTCTTGTATGGCCCATAATATTATGAACAGCACGCTGCACACTACTCACGGAAGAAGATGGAGGATACTGATCTATGATGCACTGAAGCTCTCTGATAGCTTTCTCATTTCTTACGAGTTTCAAGCAACTCCGCAGGAAAGATTGTACGCTTCCTGTCGACTCATCCTCATCGCATCTTCCTGATGTGGTAGCCTGCGATGTCTCCACAGGACTAAGGCCACAAGGTGTTTGCTACGGTATGCCCCTAGACGGCTGTACCTGGGGTCCTGATTGCATAGGTTCATTAAAGAAAGTTTTAGCTTCCTAAAATGTTTCTTTATTCTTCTGCAGGTCGAGTGGTGTTGATTTATTAGTAGCTTTGTGCACCCACTCCGGTCCTGTGTTCTCTTTACTATCCTGCGATGTCCCACTAGTGGAAGCACCGCTGCGAGTCACAATGTTGACTCTTGGTTCTGGCTCTTTCTACTCAACAGCGATAAGCTGAATGTTCTGGTGTACCACTGGCTTAGGTTCCCTGATCTTGGCTATCAAGGTAGGACATTCTTCTATAGCATGATCATAAGATTTGCAATAATTGCATGTCGTAGTAGGGCTCTGACAGTCCCTAGCATAATGTCCTACAACTCCACAGTTGTAACAAGTAATCGGTCCACGGCCACGGCCAAAGCCTTCACCACGGCCAAAGCCTCCTCCACGACCTCGTCCTCTGAATCCTCCTCCACGGCCTATAGGAGCCGGTTCATGCTGTGGTCCTGCTGCTGGACCCGGTGTCTCTGATTGGACTCTATACAAGTCATGTTTTCTATCGACCATGAGATCGTAGGCTCTGCAGGTATGGTCCTCGTGTCCTACTGACTTACAGAAGGTACAGTATAAGTTCTTAGGTGTCTGTATATACTTCTGAAGTAAAGGGCATTGCTGAGGTGGATGTCCTCTTGTTCTGCATAGTTCACACCATGGCCCTTGAGTTTGTGCTAAGGGGCTAGGAGCCCCGCTTGCTAAGTATTCAACAAATACTGGACAGTTATCTTTAGTATGGCCTTGTGCTTTACACTTGATACACCATATGTCTTGTGCAATCTCTTTTCCTTTTCTAATCTCATGCATCTGTAACGTGAGATTTGCTAACTGGTTTTGCAAGTTTGTCATACCTGTAGTGGTCTCAGCTAGAGGTGATGCCTCCAGTTTCATTGCCATCTCCAACGCTTCATCCTGCGTACGGAATCTTTGCTGCATCAGTGGATGTCTAATATGCGGGAGCAGTGCTGCGATGAACCATTCCTTATGCTGCTCTGGCGCAAACTCAAAGCTAACTTGGTCTATGAGAGCTTTGAATTTATGATCAAAGTCCCATACTGACTCTGTAGGTAATTGTTTAATGTCTTTGAGCTCTGTGATACACTGCGATTCGGACTTGGGCTTCTTAAATTCTTTAATCATGGCAGTCTGGACCTGTATAAGTGTTATGGGTATCGCTGAGGTATACTTCATATACCATGTTAAGGCTCGTTCCCTAAGTGTGGTGACCAACTGTACAAGTTTAATATTATCATCATGGATTCCTTTAATGGTCCACACGGCTTCACATAAAAACCAGTGATGTTCTGGGTCTTCTGCCCCTGTACCCTTAAAGGTAGGTAACTTCATGTCATCCCCCATTCTATTTCTACGTGGTGGATGTTGATTTGCTGTGTTACTACCACTTGGCGGTGTAGATGTAGGTGATGTAGCGATAGTATGTGCTGCGGGTGAACTACTAGATGGAGTTTCTACGGGATTGTTCTGAGTCCCAGTTGTTTTCTGTGGGGTATAAGGGTGGTAAGGGATACCCCCTTCTGTTCTTTCTGTATTACTATAACTCTGCTGTCTAGTATTATCTGAACTATTTTCAAATATGGAAGAGCTGAAATCTACTTTATATTTCTTGCCACTACGTGTACATCCAATATCATCAAAATCACTCTCAAACTCTTGTGACATCACACTTTCTTAGCTTACTGGTCTGAAACTATATCCATTACTCCTTTTTCATATAATAACATCTTAATGGACAAGTTTAAAGATTTTAGGTACTTACCGCGATATCCTTTGAAGAAGTACCACTCAGCCTCGCTGAAGCTTTTTGTCTGTTCAACTGCAAACTATGTAACAAAGCCTTCTAGCACACTCGCAAGCCAGAAGTCAACTGCTCGTGTAATGGGATTGTCTATGCTCTTCACGGTGTGAATCAGCTCCGGTGTCCACACGATGTTTCTTTTCTTTCTGAATATATTCTGATCAGTCAGCTTTGATAACCAGTCGTACAGCTTATTTCCATAGGTCGCAAAAAATATCGTATGCAGGTCTGTGTAAATATGTTTTTGCAACCAGTCCTCTATACTCAGTCTAGGACTCTTGTTTTCTGTCACAGCAAATTCTCTTTCTGTAGACTCAACCCACTGGTTGAGTTCATCTCTAGTAGGATGCCAACAGAACATTAGCTCTGTAATGTGTTCAAAGCCGGCAACGGAACCATTTGTCGGCTATCTGGGCAGACCCGGGTTTACTTATAATGTGCCAACAACACCCCTAACTCACTGGCCCTTTCGGCAAAAGACCGCAAAACGACCTGAAGTCTCACCCGAAGTGATCTTATGGGTTGGCCGAAAACTCAGGTGTCCTCAACCAGGTTCTGTAGCATCCTGGTGTCTCGCGGCTCTTCTTAACCAGCGAGATCTCTCTGCGACGCGCAGTTCTCTCTTACTCGCGGACTCTGACACGGGAAGGACTCCTATCGCATCGCAGCGACTAGGATGATGCGCAACTCTCCCTTCCGCTTAACCCGCGCGTTGTGATATTTCACACCGCAGCTCCTCTGATAGTGCGATATTGCCTACTATCAACGCGATATCTTCTATAGTACGGCCCACTGCGACCCTCACAGTCCAAAGGCTATCTCACTGGGTGAAATGACTTGGCTTACTTTCAACAAGATATTTAACACTCTGACTTGAACTTCCACAGTTCAACACACTCTACCTCAACTTATACTTAACTGGCCGAATAAGTATACTGGAAACACTTTAACATAATGACTTATTACTGTGTGAAACAAGCACTGATAAACTCATATGCAGACGCTTGATACATGTAAATCCACCTTTAACCTTCAATAATGCTGTAACTGAATGAGGACATACAAACATTTACTAACTGAGATACAACATTCATGTAACAAATAACAGATATCAACTAAGTAAAGCACAATCACATGAAATAATCACATAACACATTAGTTTTACGTGGTTCACTTCCAGGGTAGAAGCTACGTCCACAGAACTGTGTTTATTATATCTTGAGAGAGCACACAGTTCTGCTGCAACCTATTATGCAGCTAGAGATCTTCTGGGTAACTCCGCACTCTCTGCCTGGAGCCCTTCTCTCCTAGATCTCTTCTCTTTCTCTATATTGTCTTCTTACAATATTCTCTCTCTCTCTCTCTCAGTGTCAATCCCTGCGGATTGTTACATACATACTCCTGGAATCAGCTACTGGTTACAGTAAGGTAACTATGGACTGAAGAGCAGAACCAGAGCTCGACTCTATTACAATACAAAATAACTGTAAGCTAATAGACTACTAGACTCTCAGACTGGCTAACTGTCTGAATAGCTACAGGTTATCCGACTAGCTCAATAGCTACTGAGCTAACTGACTGACTAGCTAACCTTTTACAATACAAAATACATCCCTTTATAGGCGGCCCGAAGGTCTCGCCATTACAACACTGTGGGCATGTCCCAACAGTAACCCAAAAACCCTAACTGTGACAATCGGTCTATCTGTACTCGAACTGCCGCAAGTTATACCACAGCTCTCTGCAGTCTTCCACGCTTCCCGGCGCTGATCGTGGGTACTGGGCGCCGCTTCCTTTTCTGTCCTTCGTCTTCAATACCTCAGCCTCGTTGCCCCTTTTCCTTTATGAGGGTAGTTGAGCCCTCCTGTCTTCGTCGCTGCCTTGAATGCAGTGGGTGAACTCTCTCTTCTCAGCCGCTCAGGTACTGTCGTCTTCTTTGACTTCTCTGCCCTGATAGTCACAGTTTTCGACTCTGATCTGCAGCTAGAAACATGCTACGGCGTCTTATCTTTACCTTATCTCTTATATCTTCACCAAAACTGTCTATCCGCCAAAATGGCAGCTTCTCCTGTAGCTGCGGGATCCTACTCCAACACACATTAATAATAATAACAATAATAAAATTTATAAAGTTGTACGATACCAATCTTCTTGTCATAAGAGCTCTACTAGGGTTTCTTGTTTGTCTGATCTAGGGCTCCGCCATGAGGCAGGGATCCGCCTCCCCCCGCTCATCACAACTACAGATGCATTCAAGTGCCTCCTCGCCAATCAAGGGAAGAAACCAGTCTCTAGTTCGTTGCCCAAATTTGTTAAAAAAATTGGATGAAATCCTGGAGATCACCCTTCCATCGAATCAGCCCATGCAAATAGTTGTCTCGCTTACGGATCGGGCGTCAGTGAGCCAGTTTACAGGCCTTTGGCCTTCCCCTCGCACTGCTGACAATTGGATCCAAAAAAATTGGAGGCCCCTGATCTCCAAAAGCGTCACCTACTATGCAGTCAGGCGAGGGTTCTTCTTGTTTGAATTCATTTCCAAGGAGGATCGGGATCTGGTATTTTGAAGTGGACCGTATTTCATGGGTCTGCAAGGACTTTACCTCAATCGTTGGACCCCTGATTTTGATCTGGTTGTTGATGTGCCCAAAGCAGTTCCAGTCTAGGTCCGTCTCACCAATCAAACCATCCATTGTTGGAACCCTTCTTCCCTGCAATTGATTGAGAATGGGCTGGGTAGATACATTGACAAAGCTGATCCAAAGGATTAATACTCTTGTGCTTGAATCTATGTGGAAGTGGATTTAGAAGCTGGTCTACCTGAAACTATAAAGTTAACAATTGGAGCATGGCATCATTTTCAAAAGCTAGCCTTATGAACAGCTGCCATTTAAATGTCGAAATTACCATGAATATAGGCATTTCCAAAAACACTGCCCAAAAGTACAGATAGCCCCAAGAGAAAAGGAAGCAAATGAAGGAAAGCAACAAGCAAAGTGGCCTCGGTCAAATCCTAAGGTAGCCACAAGAAAGGAAGGGAAAAACCCAAACCCTAACGCGGTTGTAAGAAAGGCACCTGTAACTCAAAAGAATCTGACCGACTCGGGGAATAGTTTTGTGATCCTTGGAGCTCTTGAAAAAGAGGATAACCACCCCCCAAAAGACACAGCTGAGAAATCTTCTTCAAGGAAAATAGATATAGCAGAAAAGGAAGTCATTGGAGCACAAGATCCAGTTCCCCCGGTGAATCCTTCGGAACCCAGAATGGAGGAAAAAGTTTCAGAGGAGGAGGTATAATATGAGGCCTCCCAAACTATTTCTAAAAGAGGAACTAGGGGAAGGAAATCAGAAAAAGAAAGAAGAGAAACAACCACCTACATAGACAAATTAAAAAGCTCTCAACCTACGTTGGAAAGCATTTTAAACCCTAGATCTACCAGGCAACAAGGTCAGGCCTCACGACGGGCCTCCACGATCCCAAACGTTAAGTAATGAAGGTTGTCTCCTGGAATTGTAGGAGATTAGGGAGTCGATCTAAAGAAGAAGCTATGAAAGATCTTATCTGAATCTCAACTCCCGACATCCTTCTAATTCACGAGACTAAATTGGAGAAACAAGAGTTCCTCCAAACAAGTAAAAACTTTTGAAAAAACGGAGAAGGAAAAGCAGTGAGTGTAAGAGGAGCATCTAGAGGCTTGGGCACGCTTTAAGACTCCTCCAAATTCGATTTAGTTAGTTCGGATCTCTGCACTCATTGGATCTTCACGAAGCTCCTACATAAGAACTCAGGTCACAAGGTAAGCATCTTTAACATTCATGTTCCTGTGATTTTTTCAAAAAAAGGTTTAAAAAAAATCAGTTGGAAAATCTAATTCTAGCCGGGGATCTAAATATTACCCTATCAATAGGATAAAAAAAGGGGGGGGCTCTAGTAAGAGATCCCTCCAGAGAATGGGTAGAAGACATCATCTCGGAATGGGACCTGGAAGATGTTAAGCCCCCTTGTGAAAAGTTCACTTGGTCCAATAGGAGGATAGGACCAAGTCATATAGTTGCTCGTCTGGACAAGTTTCTCATCCAGCAATCTCTCCATCTGCTAGGAATCACAGTCTCCTCCTTAATTCTCCCCTTTAACGCCTCTAATCGTAAGCCTATTCTGCTTGATCTTTCCAAGGATCGAAATCTAGGCCCTATTCCCTTCTGTGTTAACCCTTCCTGGAACCACCAAGAAGGTTTCCAAGAGTTGGTCCAATCAGTTTGGAAAACGCAGGTTTTCGGCTCGACCTTCAATGTTTGGGAAGAGAAACTCTGAATTTTGAAACACTCACTTAAAGCCTAGGCCAAGGCTATGAAATCTCCTCTCAAGCAGAGATTGGAAGCTGAACACAATCTGGAGCAGCTCCATCTTCAAATGGAAGAAGGGAGTATCGATTCAGAGTGTTTAGAGAAAGAAGCAACTCTCCAGCGCACTCTTTACTCGGCCTGTCGTTTGGAGGAAGATTACTGGAGAGAAAAATTCCAAAAGTATTTGGCTTAAGGCTGGGGAAAAAAATACCAGTTATTTCCGTAAGCAAGCAAAGGCTAGAAAGCAATTTAAATCAATCAAGGAAATTCAATTCCAAGATCAACAAATCCATGATTTTGAAGGTATTAAAAAGGCTAATCATTCCCATTTCAAGGACATTTACACTGAGGATATTCTTTCTTCCGATGGAGAGTCCCCCCAGATTCTGGACCTGATCCCCTCGAAAGTCAACCAGTCGCAAACCAGCTTCTTACAGCTCCTGTCACGGGCCAAGAAATAAAGCAAGCCCTAGCAGATATGAATCCGGACAAAGCCCCTGGTCCAAACAGGTTCACAGCCAGGTTTCTCATATGTTGTTGGCAGATTATCAAAAAAGATCTTCACAATATGGTCTTGAAGTCCCAAAATTGTAACAAGATAGGAGGCAGTACAAACTCTGCTTTCTTAGCCCCTATACCTAAAGAGAAAGGGACTTCCTCCTTTGATCAATTCAAGCCAATTTCGCTCAGTAATATTGTCTGCCAAATAATCATTAAGGTAATGGCTATCAAGCTTAAAGGCATCCTACCTGCAATCATTCCAGAAAACCAAGGAAGCTTCATCAAAGGGAGACAAATCTCTGATAATATCATTATGGTCCAAGAAGCATTCCATTCAAGTATATTACGACGTGAAAAAGGTATGATCATCAAACTGGACTTGGTTAATGATTTCGATAAAGTTCGACATGAATTTTTGTTTAAGGAAATGCGAAATTTTGGTTTCGCCACTAAGTTTATCAACTGGATAAAGACCTGCATTAGCGCTCTGTGGATTGCTCCATTAGTCAATGGGCGAGCAGCTGATTGTTTTCAAGCTTCCCAAGGGGTACGTCAAGATTGCCCTCTCTCTCCTCTTCTATATGTTATTCAAGCCTCAACTCTCAGTTTTCAGTTGGAACATTGCCGCCTCCACCATGGCCTTTTAGGCCTTAGAATTGCGAGGGTAGTTAAAGATATAAATCATGCCCAGTTCGCGGGTGATACCCTTCTGCTTGGTGGAGTAAGTATCATCACCGCCAGAAAATTTAAGCAAGAATTGGATCTCCACAAGGCAGCTTCAAGAAGCAAAATCAATCTTCAAAAAAGTCAAATTTATGGTAAGAATTGTACACCAAATGAGATGCGGGACATTTCAAGAATTCTAGAAATAGAAGGGAAAACCACTCCAAATATCTAGGCGTCCCAATTTTCAAAACCACTCCAAAGTTCTCATGCTAGATTCCCCTAGTAGACAAGCTCAAAACTAGAATTAGCTCCTGGGGAGCCTCTTGGTTGAATCTTGCAAGGAAAACAATTCTCATCAAGTCAGTCCTCTCCGACATCCCCATCTTCCAAAGCTCCATTCTTCTTGCTCCAAGGGGAATACTAGCAAAAATTGAAGGCCTCCTCAGAAGATTTCTTTGGAAGGGAGGAAAAAATAATGAGAATAGAATATTGTTGGTCAGCTAGGGGAAAATTTCAAAACCTATCCCCGAAGGAGGGCTCCAAATAAAGGATCTCAAAACTCAAAATTTGGCTTTAGGAGCCAGGCTTCTTTGGAACTTAGTCTTAGGAAAACTTTCCTGGAGCAAAAAGGCCCTTTGGAAAAAATATTTTACGGGTGCAAGACTCAGGTGTCTGGAGGCCCCTCCAAAATTCATTAAAGGCTCTCCGGCCTTCTCCCTCTGCTTACAGACGATTAGCTTCTTCACCTCTAAGCTAACTTGGATCCTTGGGAATGGGAAGCATGTCAAGATTTGGGAAGATTCCATTCTTGGGGACCCTCCTCTGTATTTCACAACTGGTACCATCAATCTAAAGCTCTTCCTTCACTCTTGCAATCACTTTACCTTGTGGGACATTTCCATCTGGGAACCGGATGAGGCTCAAACTTGGAAAACTTGGGATATCCTTGACTGCCCTCCCTAGTCGCTCACTGAAAAACAAACTTTGCTAAATCTTCTACAAGGAAAAGCGTCGGTGGCCAGGAATAAAACGGATAAACGAGGCTGGGGATCTCAATCAGGGGTCTACACTACAGCTTTGGGATACAGATCTCTCAAAGCTCTTCCCCATGTTCTTAGCAACCCAACCAATTGGAAAGGGGTCTGGAACTTTAAAAGCTTGCCAAAGGTGGATTTTTTTGTCTGGTCCTTAGCTCATAATAACATCCTTACCTACAACAATTTATGGAGAAAAGGTTGGGAAGGTCCCCTTAGATGCCCTCTTTGTAATTCTCAAGAGGAGACTGCTTCTCACCTTCTGCTCACTTGTCCCTTTGCCACAGAAGTTTAGAACCAGACCCTCTTTCCTTGGTTCCATTCGTTTGTCTTCCCCCCAGATATTCCCTCCCTTCTTAGTTCTTGGTCTTCTTTATGTCCCTTTCCCGTTCTTAAAAAATATTGTCTCAAGTTCTCCTGGTTGACTCTTCCAAAATTTATCCTCTAGAATCTTTGGTTGGAACGGAACGCTCGACTCTTCCAAGACCGGACCTCTTCTTTAACTCGTGTAGCTCTTAAAGCCAAAACCTTGTTAGCGGAATGTCTCTGCAACCACCTCACTTTGATAAATCAAGTCCCTCTCTCCCCCGTTGAAGAATCTTGGTTGTTAAGTCTCTCCCCTTCCTTCCCAGCTCCTGTAGCCCCCCCTTTCACCAAATTGGAATCCCTCGAAATTCGTATGGACAACCTCGACTTCACCAACTGGAGGAATTCGTTACACCAGCATTCTATGTTCTTTGATGGAGCTTCCAAAGGCAATCCAGGGGCGACAGGAAGGGAAGAAGTCCTTTTTTATCCCGATAACATCTTGGAGTTTTCTTTCTCTTGGGGACTAGGAGTTGACACCAACAATCTGGATGAAGCTTTGGCGCTCTGGAAAGGTCTTCAGCAATCTCTAGCATATGACATTTCAGAAATCAACGTCTTTGAGGACTCAAGGTTGATCATGCAAGCGCTAAATACTCAGAAGCTCCCTACACAAATGAGGCTTAGCCAAAGTATCAGGAAAATTCAAGCTATGCTCCCTTCTTTCCAACAAATCCATTTCTTTCATATCCTCCGAGGATTAAATGGGAAAGGCGACAAGGCAACAAATGAAGCAGTCCCCTTGAGCAAAGGGATCCTTGAGTTAAATGGAGCTCTTACCACTTCTTTTATCCCATAAAACCCTGGACTTAATGCCTACGAGGCTAAACCCGGTCCTGGAGGCAATGTGGAAATCATGCAATAAACGAGTTATTCGCTCGACACATCACATCATGCATTCGGGTGATAAATGCAAGCGCCCTCAACCAACTAGACACTCATTAGCTTTAGTTCAGGCACTTCGGGAGTACAATGATCTAAAGGTTGGATGTACTATGGCATCGGTTATGGAGATTCAGGTGTGCGATGATCTCAGCAGGAGGAGCCCACACCCTGGCCGCAACCTCCTCCATCACGACGACTATGTGAAGGATTTCGACCTGATTTGGAAAGTAAAGGACGATGTCGATGGAATTAAGGGTCGCTGGCAGGATAATTCAGATTAGGGGTTACCAGAATTCTATCATTTGCTCTCTCGGTCTTTGTGGGAAAGGCATATCATGTCCTCTAGTCCCAGTCTGCGTTATAATTTGGCTTTCGTCATGACGTCAAGCTCTAAATCGGTGGTTCCCTATCACGACCCAATCCAACTGCTGGAAACAGAAATTAGGGAGCTCAAAAGGAAGGTTCGGGACCAGAAACACTTTGCCAAGCATCTCGATAAAGAAGGTGGTAGGAGGTTTGAAATGGTAGAAGCAGACTTGTTGCAGCTCCGTAAGGACTTCTCGGCCTTCGTCAATCAATCAGTACAGGCCCTTCAAGCCCGGTTCGTGGAAATGGAAGTTCGGTTCAATAAGCTAGAGCTGAAGGTCGACAACTGTCTGGGGAGAAGCGGTCCGCTCACACAAAACCGTCGGCTTGCTCTGCTTCAGGCAACTAGAACTTCCGCGGACGTTAATTGTCGGGTTATTGTTGTTTTTTATTATCTCTGTTTTTTGAAAACCCTATAATTACCTTTGTTAGCATAACTCTTTTTAGGCTTGTTAAGCAAAACTTAAGTTTTTGGACAAGAAGACATTCATGCCATTTTGCCTCTGTGTTAAGGCTTATGAATGGGTCCCTTTGTTGTATGTATGCCATTGGTTTTACCATTGTCTTCTTAAAATAAACTCTAACAGTTTCTGTCGAAAAAAAACAATAATAAAATTTATATAATATGCTAAATATACCTCTATCGATTTATACAAAACACGTTTATATTATTAATGAGCTTGTTGCTAGTAATATAGAATTTGAAAATGACCCTTAGAAAAAGCAGTTTTATAAAAAAAACACATTTATATTATTAATGAGCTTGTTTCTAGTAACATAGAATTTGAAAATGACCCTAAAAAAAGTAGTTTGACAAAAGTTGCCAAGAAAATTCTTAGATTACTAAAGAATTATATATTGCTTATTAATTTTATAGGATAGTCCCAAGTAAAAATGGAAAGCTTTGCCATTATGTCAATTGTATTGTCAACCAGTATTAGGAAAGACAATATTGTTAAACCCCACTACCTACTTAGCAAAATTTTAAACCCCCATAGAAAAATTATAAGACAATATCGTTAAACCCCACAACCTACTTAGCAAAATTATAAGTTCCCCGTGTTTGCTCTTGCCAAATCAAAAATTAGAAATCCTCCTGAATTTAAACTTAGTGGTGATAAATAGGCATCAATTATTCCTACTTAGAACCTTTGTAATACATGAAGGCAGGCCCAAGAGAGATCACAACTCTAACCACTTTGATTCCAAAAGGAGTAGACATTACATATAAAATCTGGATTCTAATTTATAGTGAGTCCGTCTCTAGTGGGTGGGTTGAGATTTTAAAAAGTGGTATCAATGAAATGACTATTAATTATAAAAACCATTGGGACTATTAATTTTATACATGCACATCATCAATGTCATTTTCATTCTCATTTCCATTCACTCTTAGAATAAAAATGGTGATTTGTGTCTAGGAAAATAAAATATATTGTAAACATATACTGAGGTGTATATCATATCTAGCTTTATAAGCTAGTAAATATAACTAAGGTGTATATAATATTTGGCTTCATATGCTTGTAAGTTGCAAGTATGCAAGATGTGATGAGATTAGGCTTGTATGCAATCCTCCTCTACCTTGCAAGCTTTTGAAGTAGATTGTTGTGAATGTCAAGATTAAAGCAACTACAAGGCAAGGCAACATGTATGGATGAATGGAAAAATCCTTGTGGGTAAAATCTAAAAGCAGTGCTATTGCAAGACAAGGTAATAGAGAATGAAGTAGGCTAGCCTATACACATATAATAGGATAAGTCATACCCATCAAGAAGTAGTTGTGAATCTTATTTAGAAAATGAAAAATATGAATAGAATTTGGCAATTAAGGTCAATTTTCAATACAATGTAGATATGTTTGTGTAAGACAAGTTAATTAGGTCTAGCATTAGATGCGGGTGGTACAAACGATTTATCATTCCAGCCTTGATGAAGGCACGTAGCTACGGACAGGTAACACGTGGGTTGCAATCATCACCATTAACACCATACCCTTTAATTGTCGTAACGAGCATTGGAGAGTGGCAAGATCCAAGTCTGCGAAGTATGGGGAAGGTGGTTGTATTAATGTTCAACCTCCTGGTTATTATGCATGGAAATTTCGAGGGTCCGTCCTACCGGTCTCGTACGAAGGAAGATTTGCATGTGATCCGCAATTAAAATTATATTCCAAGGATGGAGATTGAAGCCTGCTGCGTGTCCTCAGTCAAGAGCGCATGGATTATAAATTACCAAGCGTCGTGTTTTGGGTAAAATGAAAGACTGTGAGGTTGGGAAAGGTGGTGAAAGGGGTTTTTATGAGTTTCCCTGGATTGAAGGTAACGCTCACGATGGCGGAGAAGGAAGGTTCTATAGGGAGCTCAAGGAAGCAGCAATCCAGTCGCGAGCAGCTCCTAGCAACCGATCCGGCTTGGACCTATCAGACCTCGGTCCCACAAAGCATTCGGGAGAACTTGGAGGCAGTTGAGAGGACCCTGTGGGCAGAGATAGATAAGAAGAACCCCACTAAAGAATTTGATGCACTGGCGCCTTGGATAACAGACCCGGAGACCACAAGGGGCAGGTTGGGGCTCTATGATAGAGTTGTTGCCACTTTCTGGGTCACTAAAGGCTTATTGGGTCATGTGCTAGCTGAACATGAGGCCAAGAGCCAAGGGGATAAGGTCCCAATACTAAGGTCCCAATTCAGTATTGGAAGGAGACGTGGAAAGACTCTAGACTGATGCATAATAAAATTGATGTGATTGCCCACAATCCGGGCATTCAATTCTGGTCAAGTTCAGATTTTGGTTGGGGAGGAGTGGTTGGTTGGTCAACCTTGAGCCGTCCCCATGGAAGCTACGCAGAACCAACGAATGGTTCAGGCGAGAGGGAGTGATGTCGGGCGCGTGTGTTGTTGTGGAAGGTTGGGAGAAGAATTACGACGTGACCCCGGGAGGATCACTTAGAGAGGGCGAAGGCTTCTAATTTCTTCAATCTTTTTCTGCAATATATATGGTTTTGCCTGGTTATAGTGTTGGTTTTATGTCTGTAGATGGTCTGATTACCAAGGTTTATCCGAGTACAACTGCTCATCATTGTAAATATAGGCCTTACTGGGATATTTTGAAATGGGGTGATAGCAACCAAGGTTGAGAGATCAATGGGTCTTAGTTTCTGTTTTATAAGGGTAGATGGTCTGGGTGTTTACTCATAAGATAAATGAAGTTGTTTTGAAGGTCCATACTTACAAGTCTCTCTATGTATTTCTTAATAATATATAATATATGATCTCTCTTTAAGAAAAAAATTAATTAAGTCTAGGCTTTGGTTGTGGGATGAAACATCATTCTCCTCACCTAAGATGTAAGTTGTTTAAAATTTACTTTAGACGTCACCCTTAAAATAATATCATCCCAACAATACTCAAAAAAATTTAGTCAACTTCAGAAAAAAAATATTTAAATTAAACAAAACTATTTTATAAAAATAATTAATCCAAATATAAAAAACCCAAGGAAGTCAGAAAGAACTTGTGATTCGTGAAAGCACCCACCAAGCTTCAAGCATCACATCCCCATTGGCAAATAAACGGCTCCACAAGAGACTACTAAAGCAAGGCGTCGTATTACAAGCTTTCTATTGATAAACCAGTCCTAGCTTTGGAGAAGGCCGGAAGCAACTGAATGCATTCAGCCCTGTAACATGTCAGATAAATTCATTCAGGCCCTGATTTGTCATCCCCAGAATCCCAAGATCGTTCGTTCCAGCTATGGCTTTGCTCTTACTATCAACTCTTCTGAACACAAATTACTGACATGGCAGTAGATGTGAGATTCAAATTTCAAAACTGGTGGCAAGTTATAAGTCTGTTTAGTTAGCTATTTTAACAATGATCAGCTTTATATAATTCAGATTTTGAAATGCTTCCGTGCAGACCACTGATCAATGCATATCGTATCCCAATGCAGCGTGTTTGAGGCATGTGGGATTCGAAACCAGGACCTCAGTCCAATCCCACATTCCTCCAACAGCATTCTCCATGATCCCAGCTTGACGCATGTGGGATTCGAAACTGGGACCTCGGTTCAATCCCATATTCCTCCAGCACACACAGGCAAATGATCCTAAAAAAAATGTTGGACTGTTTTCTCTGACGTGGTTTAAAAACGCAACACTTTGCACATGGTTGCAGCTTGTTGCGGGAAACCGGCAATTCAATGATTCGATTAATCTGGAACTTTGCTTGATTTTTTGATCTTTTGGGTCAGTTTAAAATGGACCAAAATCTCTAGAGGCAGAGTTCCACAATGGAATTCTGCCATTATCTTCTTGAACTATGCCCCTTAAAATTTTGGCGAGGTTTATGTCTTAAAAAAAAGGCCACAGGAAAAGATTCAAAAGGTTGAGATTTTAGCTCTCAACATTTTCTCTTGCAAAAGACGAATAGCAATGGCAGTACTACAAAATATTCAATACTAAGTCTTCACAATATCTGGAAACTACAAATCTCCTGGCTTGTCAGATGAGCCTGCTGATCAGATTTACATGATACTAACCCATAATAATAGCTTGCTTGATATGCAGGTTAATAGCTTGCTTGATATCCAATAACCTGCAGGCTGCTATGCAGCATCAGCAACTGCCTATTGATCACCTGCTCCAACAGACCCACATGTGTTTTAAATGGCATCTACTGGTCAGTATCATGTAAATCTACCCACACCACAGTTACCTGGTGAAGCGTGAAAACAGAAAACGCGTCTACTCTCGCGGACCCCAGGTTTTAAATGTCCAAATTAAGAGAACTGAAAAGAGCCTAAAGGTAAGGGGTATTATATATTGAAAGTTCCATATCGCGCTGGATGCGAGAGCCGGGATGGTTAGAACCACCGTCAAATTTGATGGGTACAGCCTAATTTTGACGGGACATGGTGGCGGTGCATTTAAATTGGCTAATTTTTCATGCTTTTTATCAAGAGATTACAGTTTTTTTTAACTATATAAAAATTTTATTAATTTAAGTTTATCATTGTAAAATATGTATAAATCCTTCACAAAAATAATCAACATTATTTTAATTAAATTAAAATAAGTTAGCACGTCCAACAATAACAATAATGTGTTATAGAGTGAAGTTCTCTTCTCTAGGTGCCCAGTTTAGAAATTAAATTATTTTATTTTCATGTTTTCTAATTAGCCTCTAATTTGCATGATTTACCACGAAATTATAAAAATTAAAGAAAAAAACGCAAGCTAATTATTCTCAACTATGAAAGGTTGACGTTGTTTGAGAGATGGAAAACATTTTCCATTGAATTGGTTGGTGGGATGGAAAACATTTCCCAAGAACTTTTCATCAACAATTATTTATTAAGTAGTTAAATTTGGTTGGTTGGTAAGAATTATTAATAAAAAAATTATAATTTATATTTCTCAATTAATTTTAACTAGCAATTGTACCTAGGGGTGCAATAAAAGAACGCCGTGTTGCAAGCTAAGCAAGGAGATGTGGACATATACAACAAGAAAGACAATTTGAAGTGTTGATACAATATTTGAAAGACAGTTGATACAATGTTTCAGAGATGTTTTAGGCCCTTGAATAGTTAAACAATTTATAACTTAGTAAATTAGGGCCGTAGATTGTATCATAGTCAACTAGACGCAACTTTAGCGTAAATGTTTTTGCTTAACCATTCACGAACTGCTACATGCATTTCGGCCTGATGACGAGAAGCCACTTTGCCTGTACCAATGGCCGAAACGGGTTTATCAACGTCATCTTCAGTTAAAGAGCTTTTAACTTGGTCAATGTAAACAAATGGGGGTGATATGACAATATCAACATCATCTTCAAGTTTTGCGCTGTTCAATTCAATAACAAGCTTTGAAATGGAATCCTTTGTACCATTGCATTTCCAGTTGCCTCCAACGAAGAACTTCCCAGTGCCTGCCATGGTGAAAACTCCATTCAAACCCATATAAGTTAATTTTAGAATACTTGCTTGGAAAGGATATCAGAGACGAAGAAAGTACAATATCCAAGCTTGATAATCTATCAAGTCAGTCCAAGCGCCTTATCAAATTGATATTCTATCAACCTAAGTGTTTTCTAGACTACCTAGGCTATACAGTAAAAAAAATATAAGATTTGACCAAATTCCAGCTCTGAGGCAAGCATGTCTTTAGGTTAACCAAATATCAAGCCTTGCAACAATGAAGTCGAAAACTAGTTAATCACCAACTTCTTACATGTAAAGAAAAAGGCTATATGCAAATAAATGAACATGGATCACCACAATCTTCTTCACTCCATTACACCTGTTTCTTAAGCAACATTACAGTGTTTCATAAGCATGAAATATGTTGCACAATTTGAGGAGAGCTACAACTGAATGTTGCATTGCATTCAGTTTCAAGTCCATTGACATAGCCTGTAAAGAAATAAAATGGAAAGAAAAATGAATCCTGCCGAGGGCTTGAACATTCCTTTGCATTTGAGCAAATAAGCAATGCCTGGAATCCTTATCAAACATAGAATCCAAGTGTGTCAATCCAGCAAACTCAGATCGAACAGATGCCGAGCATTTGAGAAAACAGACTTCATGCAACTAACGTGGACTGTCGCAGAGCTGGACCTGATTTCCATGGACGCCATTCTTCAGATCCTCCCACCGCCAAAGTCTAAGTTCTGCTCATTCTCGACCCCCTTTTTCATAACAATTATTTATTCAAAAATTTAAACGTTATTAATAACGAAAATAGAATAAAAATAAAAGAAAATAATTTTTATTTATTCTTAGACATTTACCTTGATGTCTCCTCTTGCATGACTCCCTCCCAAGATGCATGCAGTTCACGTTAGACATTTACCTTGAAGTCTCCTCTTGCATGACTCCCTCCCAGCATGCATGCAGTTCACCTGGCATCCATCCACAAGCTCTCCTCTTGCATGACTCCCTCCCAGCATGCATGCAGTTCACGTGGCATCCACACAAGCACCTGGCATCCATCCACGAGCACCTGTGGGAGGTAAAGATACACTACAAGAGACAACCTACGTCTGGCATTCAATTTTTCCACCCATTTCTTTCATCGATAGTTTGGAGTGGTGGTTGCTCAATGCCCCCTCCTCACTCCCCAACCTGAGCAGCCCTCTAGAGAGACGGATACACAGCCCACCCTTTTGCGCTTCTCTCTGCGTGAGCAAGTCATTAGTGGAAGGTGATTTGCAGTTTTCTCATCACCATGAATACACAGCCCACACCATGAATATGATTTTGTGAGGTGATTTGCAGTTTTCTCATCAATTTTTTGTAGTTACAATTGGGGTGTTGAAGATATGTTTGCCAGATCCAGCACTCGTTCACAAAGGGTAGATGATGACGAAGAAGCTCTCAGATGGGCAGCTCTGGAGAAGCTGCCCACCTATGATAGGCTGAGGACCAGTATCATGCAAACTTTTGTACTGGATACTCAGATGAATATCGATGATAATAATAATAAGATGGTTCACACTGAAGTGGATGTTCGAAAGCTTGGAATGATGTAGAAGCAGGCTTTCATTGAACGTATCTTTAAGGTGGTGGAAGAAGATAATGAGAAGTTCTTGACGAAGCTCAGGAATCGTATAGACAGGTGAGTTTATGTGTTTCTGTATTTGACACCCATACTGAGTTTCCAATTTCAATTCCCAAGGTAGCAACAGCTCATATGGTGATTTGATTGAAAACTTTCATTGAAGCTTTTGCAATGCAGAGCTCACATAAATTATGTTTGGACATTGTTTGCAGAGTTGGTATCCAGCTTCCAACTGTAGAAGTCCGATTCGAACACTTGACAGTTGATGCAGAGTGTCACGTGGGTAGCAGAGCTCTTCCTACACTGTGGAATATTGTTATTAACTTGTTCGAATCCTTAGTAGGCATGACAGGACTGTCACTTAGCAAGAAGGCAAACCTCACAATTCTGAAGGACGCTAGCGGAATCCTCAAACCATCTCGGTAATAGGCTCGTCTTGTGGAACAATTCATTTATAATCAAATTGCTATAGTATACAGACATTAGAATACAGTTACTGTTAACATATATTAAATCTCCACGGACTCTGAAAGGTCTTCTTGCCTGAGCTAGAAAGTTTGGTCCTGAAAGGTCTTACTTGAAACAAGATAAATGCTTACACCAAATCATTGCACTGATTATGCAGAATGGCTTTGTTATTGGGTCCCCCTGGGTCTGGAAAGACATCATTGCTACTAGCTTTGGCTGGAAAATTGGACACTGGTTTGAAGGTTAAATCCTTTTCCTATCCTTGCTTAGCATTTTGCAGGTAGGGAATATAATTTTTCATCAATAGAACAAGGTATTTACTTAAGAATTCTTGGATGATCAGGTGAGGGGAGATATTACTTACAACGGGCATAGACTCAACGAGTTTGTTCCTCAGAAAACATCGGCTTACATAAGCCAGCCTGACTTGCATGTTGGAGAAATGACAGTTAGAGAAACAATTGATTTCTCTGCTAGATGTCAGGGTGTTGGTGACAGATACGGTGAGAAATCTATGTAAACTTCAATCCATTATAGTGACTTATATCTCACCTGGTTAATTAGTGCTCTGTATCACAATCTCAAGGTGTCTTTTATATTGAATGGCTCGTTTGGTGGCGCATTTTTTATGTAGCTCTGCTTGCGGAACTTGCTAGGAGAGAGAAGCAAGCTAGAGTTTTTCCAGAGGCAGAAATTGACCTATTCATGAAAGTAAGCATTGTGCCACTTACATGCTCAGAGAAAAGTTGGATATGTTCTAATGAGTTACTAGGCACTGTGTTTGTTACGATCAATTTATTTCTAAAATTGTGCAGTTGCTTGTTTTTTGCAGGCAACAGCAATGGAAGGTGTGGAGAGTAACCTTCCTCATCATGTCCATTTTGGTTTTTGTATTTTTTTTGTATTAGGGTGTTTTTGAATGCGAGTGATCGGGAATTTCTCGTACAAAGAACCGTAAAGATAAACTTGAAGATCTAAGCAGCAATTTGAAGATCTGAGCAGCAAGTCTTATGGCTGCTTCCTGATGCGCGCCCCGTTTCTCCACTGAAAAATTCAGGTACCTGAAAAAGATGGTCAGAAAAAGATAGTACAGGAGCATGTGCATGTGCATTTAAGGAGGAGCAGGTGTCAGATCGCCAGATCAGCAGGCAGCAGATAAAATTCAACGAAAGAGATTAACCCAATCATCAGACGAAAGCATCCTACGGCTGGAAAAAAAAACGCATTAACTCGGGGAGTCGACTCCCACTTGTTGAACGCCTTACGGCGTAATAAAGATGGATGACTATTATTAATGTCATAAAAATTAAAAATAATTTATGTTTTTCAATTAATTTTAATAGAGATTGATGATTATTAGAGATTGATGATTATTATTGAAACCATTGGTAATAAATAATTGAGATAAAAATTGTAAATAAAAAAAACTATTGATAATAAATAATTGAAATAAGAAATTGTAAATAAAAAAAACTAGTTCAAATCTCTATAAATATTTATAGAAAAATAAATAAAATAAAAAATTATAAAAAAACCAATCTCTATAAATATTTACTTAAAAAATAAAATAAAAAATTTATAAAAAAACAAAAGAGTTTACATGGCACTTATGTACCAATTGTTGCGGTTTGACCTGTGTGAAAATGTTTAGAATGGAAAGGGATCGTTGTGATTTGACCTATGTGAAAAATATTGTAGTGGTTATGATTTTTTGTTTTACAGGTTTGTATTTAGTGAAAAGATGATACATCTTTTGCCCCCTTTGTTTATAAAATGGTAAGCAGGGTGTGTAGTTTATTTGACCGTTGTAAAGGTGCGTGACTTATACGAAGACTTTATAAATTATAAAGTCAAAATGCTTGATGATGGGGAGATATTGTAAAGTTAATATACATAAAAAGTAACTAAAATATTTCATGGCTTATAATTATTAAAAAATAAAATTTAAAATTTTATGTGGGTTTATAAAAAAATTAAAATCAATAAATTCATTTTTAATTTGGATTATAAAATTAAAATAAATAGATTCAAATTCAAAATTTGGATTTATAAAGTACGAAAGTAATCAAATTTCTTTAGGTGTAAATATTTTCATATTAAAAAAGACAACATTATTAACCTTCCACCACCTACTTGACAAAATGACAAGTTCTCCAATAAATTTCAACTTAAATTCCCTCCTTGAAACACATTGTCACCCATTGTCAATACATAAAGGATCATGAGAGTCCATGTTATGACAACTCTTTGTATTAATTGAGGAGCTTGTTTGTGAGCTGGTGATCGATAAATTTCCATGGATATTCCACTAGAATAGTTGATCACAATAGATCTTATTTCTGCAAACTCTTAGTTATGCATTGTTTAATGAAAATTTAAGATTCATTGTTGTTAGCTTAATCTCACAACATGCTAAAATAAAATGAAACTGAATGTAAAATCAATAAAGCAAAATAACACATCCACACAAATAACACAATACCCTGGTAAAACCCACTATAGGATAAAATCCAACCAAAAGTGAGGACTATGCTTTGCTCTTTTCTTCTTCATTATGCAATGCAAATACAAAGAAAGTGGTATTCTCTATGTAGTTACCTATGAGTGGCTCCTACAAGACCTTTATGGTCTAATATACACTCTATGGCTCTTGCTCAGCTACTAAACTATACAATAATACCATAAGAATGCAACCCCTTCTTCTCCTAGTGACCTAGTATTTAATAAAGTCCTAATAGCCATCTAGGGTTAGTTTTAGGGTTTGAGCATGCCTCAACTCCTGATTAGGATTAGGATTTTGGACCCTCTCGAATGTTCTTAGTGTAGGTAATGAGAGTTTGACGTGGAATCCACTCGGTACCATGGTGGTCAACCAGAGAGGTCAACTTGCAGGAGGCATAACTTCCTCAAACGAACTTCAACTGAGGTGATATTTGAGCTGTTGGAAACCTCTCAAAGTGTAGAACAGCATTGAGAGACCATGAACTTTGTTCGTGAACTTTTGACCCCAAAAATTATTAAATTGAGCACATAGATCTGTGGACAAAGTTAGGAGTTAGTTACATTCAGTTCTAGTCCTCTACATTCAGTTAGCGCTAGGTTTACTTGACTACACTCAGGAGGGGCGCATTTCTCACCTATCACAGTCAGTTAGCCTTAGTCAACATTGAATGTAACACTTGAGCTGTGTTTTAGAACTTCGATGAACTCCGGTTATGGTTTAGATAAGGTTAGTTAACTATTGAGTCCTCCGATAGTGATTTAGACAAGGTCTTAGTTACCTACAGTTAAGTAGAGTCTAATCAATTCGAATTTCATCGGTGTTCTAAAACACAACTCAAGTGTTACATTCAGTGTTAACTAAGGCTAACTGACTGTGGTAGGTGAGAAATGCGCCTCTCCTGAGTGCAGTCAAGTAAACCTAGCGCTAACTGAATGTAGAGGACTAGAACTGAATGTAACTAACTCCTAACTTAGCTTAACCAGTCATCAACTAAACTGAACTGACCTTGGTTGGTTTCGGCACTCCCAGTGGCTCCTAAATTGTAGGGATTGGTCTAGGAGGCTCCTAAACCGATGCAATCAAGTGCAATCAGTGGCAGGGAGCCTCAATTAGTGTTCCCTACACTTTAGTAACTGAAACATGTGCCCCAATTAGGCCAAGTGGACCCAATGGTGTTAATGACTATAAATAGACTGGATGGACTCCCGATTTAGACATGACCAAATTGGACAAGGGAGGATTAATAATCCTAACAAAAATATCCTTTAAGCCCTCAAACATGCCTCAAAAGGTTTTGGACCACAAATCTACAAAGTAAGACCTCCCTCTAAAATAGGCCAGACAAGATAATTCATCCAATCTTTCCACCCAAAAAGCACCAGATAGATGACAAATCATATATTAATCCATGTCAAATCAGGCCCATATGTTTTGAAAGAGACTACCACATAATGATTTGAGTGAGAAACTTGTGTGTAGAAGAATTCATTGCCATTGAAGAAGAATCCCTTCAAGGAAAAGAATAAAAGGATCTTCTACAGACTTTTCATGATCATATGGAAAAGAAAAAGCAGTTGTGGAACCTTTTCCAATGGGGTGGGTTGAGATTAAAAAGAAGAAATTTATAAAAAAAAAAGGATTGTGGAAGAACCTTTTCAATGAAGTGGGTTGAGTGGGTGAATTGATATTAAAAAGAAGAAAGAAGGAAAAAAAAAGATTGTGGAACATTGAATGGGGTGGGTTTGTGGAAGAACCTTTTCCAATGAAGTGGGTTGGGTGGGTGCATTGAGATTAAAAAGAAGAAAGAAGAAAAAAAAGATTGTGATATTAAAAAGAAAGAAAGAAAAAAAGAGCAGGATCGAGGATTATTTTAATAAGGGCAGAAATGAAATATCCATTAATTCTATAAATGCAATATGCACATGTTGCATGTAATTTCCATACAATCTCCGAAAAACAAATAGTGTTTTTTCAAAATAAAATATAAATTACAAACATACAATCGCTAAGGCACACATATCATACCTTGCTTCAAATGAGTTTCAAGTAGTAAATATGCAAAAAGTGATGAAATCAAGTTTGTAAGGTATCCTCTCTACCCTGAAAACTTTGTAGGTTGACATGAATGTCAAGATTAAAGCAGGTACCAGGCGACTTGTATAGATGACTGGCAAAATCCTAAAAGCAAAGCCATTGCAGGACAAGGTAATAGAGAATGAACTATGCCAGCCTATACCAGCAGCAGTTATCAATTCCATACTTGGAAAATTAAGCATATGTACAGTATGTTCAGAATTTGTCTGAAGGGTTGTTTTGAAAATCATTGAAATTTTTCAATGCAATGTAGACATGTCTGAGTAAGACAAGACTACTCTATAAGAAAATCTGATCCAGATATAGAAACCCAATTCAAAAACTAAATGAAGTCAGAGGGGGCTTCCAGGTGGTGAAGGCATCCACCAAGGTTCAAGTGTCCCCACTGGCAAATTAAACAAACAGCTCTACGAGAATTGAATTATCTAGGAATTCCAATCTTTCTTTTGGTTAATCACTCCAATCTTTCTTTTGATTAATCAGTTCCAGATATAGAAACCCAATTCAAAAACTAAATGAAGTCAGACGGGGCTTCCAGGTGGTGAAGGCATCCACCAAGGTTCAAGTGTCCCCACTGGCAAATTAAACAAACAGCTCTACGAGAATTTAATTATCTAGAAATTCCAATCTTTCTTTTGGTTAATCACTCCAATCTTTCTTTTGATTAATCAGTTCTAACTTTGGATAAGGCCGAAATATTGAGCACTGTACCATGTCAGATAAATGCATTGAGAACTTGATTTGTCATTCCCAAGGGATTTGCTTTCAGCAATGGCTTTGCTGATACTATTAACATTTCTGAAGACAAATTACAGAAAAGCCAGTAGATGTGAGATTTTATCTTCAAAACTGGTTGCAAGTTCAAAGTCTGTTTTGTTGGTTGTTTAAACAATGGTCTACTCTATCTAGCTTAGATTTCCTCAGGTATCTACCAATGTTTTTTTCCTGATACTTCTAACTTCCTTTTCTGAAAAACAGTGCTAATAAGCAAACCCAGTTTGCAACATTCAACTCCTCGAGCTTCTTTCATCTAAGAAGTTGTTTGAGGTTTCAAGCAAAGTCGCCCCAAACTTATGCCAAGACCCAATACATTTCACTGGCACAAACACAAAGACAAGCATTTCACTGGCACAAATACAAACACAAGCATGTCTCGGTTTCAGAAAAAGTCGCCCCAAACTTATACCATTACCCAATCCCTATCTCTTTCACTAGCACTGGCCTAAACACAATACAAGAATGTCTTTAGAGAGATTCGAACGATGGTGAGTGCAATATCAACTTTCACTGATCCACAAGCCACCAATGACACCCACCAATGGCTTTGATTTCAATGCATCTGTTTTTCCTGATTTTTGGGAGCGAAGAGACAACAGTACTCGATGACACAAACCACCAATAACACCCAACAATGGTTTTGATTTCAATGTCATCTGTGTTTTTCTGCTTTTTGGCAGGGAAGAAACAACAGTAATCTATGACACAAACCACCAATGACACCCACCAATGGTTTTGATTTCATTTTCACCTGTTTCTTTTGCTTTTGGGGGGAAGAAACAACAGTAATCTATGACTAAGAGAATGGAAAAGCAGAGCAATCATTCATATGCATTTTCAAATGAGAAAAACAGAAGTGATTTAAATGGCAATAAAATGTACCATTGAGCTGCAATAAATCGGACTGGACTCCACCCCACACCATGGCTCCCAAACGACCATTTCCCACAGGCAATGCGTTCGTCCAGTATTCAGCCGGGCTGAAAAACTCCACTTTAAGTTCCTTCTGATCATCGCCTGTCTCCAATCCCACTGCATTGCCAGAAACTACAACCCAGTCATCCTCGGACGTCCCAGTTTCGAATCCCATATCCTTGCTCCTGCACACATTCTCCATGACCCCCCAAACGAATGGCTGGACTGTTTTCTCTAGCAGAGGCCGAATAGCAATGCTAGTGCGAGTGAGTCTTCGATGCTCTGTCGGTGCAATATCTTCAACTAAAAATCTCCTGGCTCGTCACATGTGTCTGCCGAGGATTTGTGCTTTATGTCTTGGACTACTCCAACAAGCCAACAAGGCCACATCAGTTATAAATGGCAGCTACTAGTGAGTGTCATGTAAAATTTAAATCTGCAGCACAGTTACCTGTCACGCAATAAAAGCATGACAGAAAACACTTGTACTACAGCCCGTGTTTTAGATGGTCCGAATTAAGAAAATGGAAAAGAGATTAGAGGTGTTAAATATTGATATTTCTATATCCGGTGCTGGATGTGGCCTACTTGTGCAAGGGTAGGGTGGCGGTCCACTTATGGTATTATTCCTACATTTGACAGTGAAAATGTTTATTATTTTGGTATTTTGTAATTTTTTGAAAAATTAAAGAGGGTATTTAAGAGGATTTTAATGGAGTAACTCATTGTTAGAAAATTTGCATTTTTTCACAAATTTTGTTTTATAGAATTTAGTAATGTAATTTTTGTTGAAATTGTAATTTATGGATATTTTAATTATATATTTTTTGTACTATAAGTGTGTTTTATGCAGCTCTGAAATTATTTATTTATATCAGATTTTACAAGCATGGTTTTATTATTCATTTTGTTGTTGGACGATGAAGTTTAATTATTAGATGGGTGGGTGGTTGAAAGTTAGTTGGACGGCTTGTTGTTGTCGGTTGTTGGTCGGCTGCGTAATCCCTGCAGTCAAGATTACAGTGTTTAACACTCCCCTTAAGCTTGACTTCTCGATGATGTCAAAACCTTTCCTTAGATGTTCAAATCTTTCTTTTGCCAATGGCTTAGTGAAGATATCTGCAACTTGATCTTCATACTTGCAAAATTCAAGATATATTTCACCGTTGTTGATAAGTTCTCAGATGAAATGATATCTAGTATCAATGTGCTTGCTCATTTTGTGAAAAAACATGATTTTTTGATAGTTTTATTGTTGAGTTATTCTCACAGTATATTTGTGTTGATCCTTCCTGATCTTGCATCAAATCTGACATAATTCTTCTTATCCACACTACTTTACATGATGTTGATGTTGTCGCTGCATATTATGCTTATGTAGTTGAAAGAGTAACAATAGGTTGTTTTTGGGAAGCCCATGAGATTGCTCCTAAACCAAGACCGGATGTGTTTTTTCTATCATCAATGCTACCTGCAAAATCACTGTTTGTGTAGCCAACAAGAATGAAATCATCTGATTTTGAATATAAGATGACATAATCTCTTGTTCCGCTAATTTATCTTAAAATCATTTTCCATGTCTGCCAATGTGAATCCATTGGTGTTTCCATGAACCTTGAAATCAAACTGACTGCATACATAATGCGAGGCCTTGTTGCTATCAAATACATCAAGTTGCCTACCAATCTTTTGAACAAACTTGGATCCACCTGTGTGCCCTTGTCTTCTTTGCTCAATTTCAATCATGTTGCCACAGGTGTAGATGTTGGCTTGCAATTCAACATCTTGAACCTTTTTCAAAACATCATTTGCATATTTTGCTTAATAAATAAAAATTCCATCATATGTTTGACTTACTTCTATGCCCAATAAATATTTCATTAAGCCCAAATCTATCATCTCAAATTCTTTTTTCATTATTGATTTAAACAACTCAATAGAAAAGTTTCCTGTAAATATCAGGTCATCAACATATAGGCATACAATTAAGACCTTACCTTGATGTAAAGAGTCGGCTCACTACTACATTTGCTAAAACCATGGATCTGGAAATATGAATCAATGCGGTTGTACCATGCTCTTGGAGCTTGTTTGATACCATACAAAGCTTTTTTCAATCCATAAACTTTATGTTCATGACCCAATATCTGATAACGTGGTGGTTGTTGCACATATACTTCTTCCTATAATATCCCATTCAAAAAAGTTGATTTGACATCCATTTGATAAACTTTTAATTTATGATACCCTGCAATTGCTAACATCGTTCTTACTGTATCTAATCTAGCTACTAGAGCAAAAGTCTCATTGTAATCAATCTCGGGTTGTTGTGAAAAAACCTTTGCAACTAGCCTTGCTTTATGCTTTACAACATTTCCATCTACATTAAACTTTGTCTTATAGACCCATTTTACACCTATTGCATCTTTTCCTTCTGGAAGATTCACTAATTGCCAAATTTGTTTTTTCTCTATTGCTTCAATTTCGTCATCCATACCCTTTTTCCAACTTTCATACTTAATTGCTTCTTCAAAACATATTGGATCAACAACATAAAATAATGCAAAATCATAAATCAAACCATCATCATCATTACCTTGAGTTACCTCATATCGTTCCTTGAGACTTCGTGTCTTCGATGGAGTTCCATCTGACCTTGAGCTATTACTTGAGTGATATTTAGGTGCTGACTAAGATCTTGAAGCTTATTGAGGTGTAGATGTTGTGCTATGTGAACTGGAGCCATTGTTGGGAGCTTGATCTTCATCAAAATCTTTTATTTCAAATTGTTGTTGTTGATGTAGATTTTCATTCCAAATCCATTCTTCATCTTCAAGAAACTTGACAGCTCTACTGATTATAGTCCTTTTTGTGATAGGATTATACAACTTGTATGATTTTGATTGCTCACTATATCCCACAAAAATACATCTTTCTCTTTTATTATCTAACTTCTTCCTATTTTCATTAGGAACATGTGCATATGCAATACACCCAAAGACTCTTAAATGAGAAACATTATGCTTTTTATGACTCCATGCTTCCTGCGTTACTTTATCAATGACACTCTTTGTGGGGGGATGATTCAAAATATATACTACATAAGGTACAACTTCAGCCCAATATTCATTTGGTAGTTGTCTAGCTTTCATCATGCTTCTTGTCATTTCCATTATCGTTCTATTTTTTCCTTTTGCAATACCATTTTGTTGTGGTGTATATCTAGTTGCAAATTGCCTTTTGATCCCATTTGTTTTGCAAAAACTAAAGAAATTATTGGATGCAAATTCTCCGCCTCTATCTGTTCTTAGAATTTTAATGTAGTGTCCACTTTGCTTTCAACCGTGACTTTAAAGTGCTTAAACATTTCAAAAGCTTCTGATTTGTGCTTCAAGAAATATACCCAAGTTTTCTTGGAATAATCATATATGAAAGTTATGAAATACAAGTTATTCCCAATAGAAGGTGTTTGCATATACCCACACAAATCTGAATGCACAATTTCAAGTGGAGCTCTTGCTCTATATGACTTACCAACGGGA